>JANRMT010062796.1:64645259-64740660 GCA_026402145.1 Polypterus bichir lapradei
GCTGCCTGTGTGTGTCGCGCTATCTGTCTCGCGCTGCCTGTGTGTGTGTCGCGCTCTCTCTCTCGCGCTGCCTGTGTGTGTGTGTCGCGCTCTCTCTCTCGCGCGCTGCCTGTGTGTGTGTGTCGCGCTCTCTCTCTCACGCGGCGCCTGTGTGTGTGTGTGTCGCGCTGTCTCTCGCGCTCGCTGCACAGGAAATGCACAGGGAGAGACTTAACTTGTACAAACCAAAAGGGAAACTGGCTTGTTTGTATACCAAGTGTGTGGTCGCGAATATTTAGAGGCTGCGTGTCTATGGGCAGGCAGTCAATTACGTGGGAGGCGTGCTGATTTCCGCAGTAGCTGCACTTATGAATATTCTAAGCACAGTCCTTCACCCGTGAATATTTACCTTATATGGGCAGGCACTCAATTACGTGGGAGGCGTGATGACGCGGGATGCAACTCTGCCTCACACGGCGACCGATCTGCAGGCTATGGTCGTATACAGTATATGGACGAAAGTAGGTTCCAGTTATGACCATTACGCGTAGAATTTTGAAATGAAACCTGCCTAACTTTTGTAAGTAAGCTGTAAGGAATGAGCCTGCAAAATTTCAGCCTTCTACCTACACAGGAAGTTGGAGAATCAGTGATGAGTGAGTCAGTCAGTCAGTCAGTGAGGCTTTGCCTTTTATTAGTATAGATAATAAAACTACAACTTGCATTTATAATGCTACTAGCAAAATACCCGCGCTTCGCAGCGGAGAAGTAGTGTGTTAAAGAAGCAATGAAAAAGAAAAGGAAACATTTTGAAAATAACGTAACATGATTGTCAATGTAATTGTTTTGTCACTGTTGTGAGTGATGAGTGTTGCTGTCATATATACATATCTATACATATACACATATATATACACACACACATATATACATACATATATATATATATCTACATATATACACATACATATACATACACACATACATACATACACACACATATATACACACAAATACATATATATATATACATACACACACACATATATAAACATATATATACATATACATACATATCTACATATATACACACACAGCTATTTCGTATCAGTGCAAGACGCTGCTTGTTAAAACGGATAACTCCCGCTCTTACGTGCAAGTCTGCGTGGATATTATGAACTATCGTATTTGTTCAAGTTCTATTTAAATTTTAAATAGAAGGAATTTTTATTTAGTCGACAGAAATATCTTTGGTAGGAATGGTAAAAACAGACAGGAATATTATTCCTGAATAAATCAACTCAAACCTTAAACAACTTATAATATTTTGCTCTCCATAAAAATATATCCTGTCTAAATTATACAAGTTAGAAATAAAGTAAACGTTAAAAGAACAAACATTCAAATTTCTTTACTCTTATGTAATTTTATATAAAAAATAAACTTAGATTTTAAATATCCCAAAAGATTTTGCTCTCCATAAAAATATATCCTGTCAAAATTATACAAATTCAAATATGAACATGCTGCATAACAAAACCTGGAAATATAAATAAAATGCAATAACAAATCAAATCATTCAGTTGTCTTTGCTCATATGTCATTTTAGAGCTGGACGCCTGGCATCTTTTTTTGGCAACAAGTTCGTTTATGTTTGGTGTGAGGTTCTGTGTTGTGGAGATTCTCAGGATGGACTGCAGGTGCTCATCAGTGAGGCGACTCCTGTGTGCTGTTTTGTTAGTCTTTATCACTGAGAAGAGCTTCTCACACAGATATGTGCTACCAAACATGCACAAGGTTCGAGCCGCATGTAGACGGACTTTTTTTGTTCTTCAAAGTCACCAAAGCGCCGTGCAAACTCAGTGCGCTCAGTTTATCAGCAAAGTGCGTATTTGGGAACACCGTAGTGACGACTTGGTTCAACATTACTTGGCAACAGGGAAAGTGGGGCAAGTTGCACTGGTGCATTTGTGTCTCCCATAAAAGCAGCTTCACTTGAAATCACTTTGTGATTGTGCACGGGTAAAAACGTCCGCTGAAGTGTCAGATTCTTATTTAATTCTTCTGCTTTCTGTATCTTCTGCATTGCATTCAGGTCTTTCAGGTTACCCTGATGTTTTGTCTCATAGTGCCGTCTTAGATTAAATTCTGTAATTACAGCCACATTAGCTCCACAAATGAGACACACGGGTTTAACGGCAATGTCAGTAAACATATACTCAGCCTACCATCGGTTTTTAAAGGCTCTATTTTCAGAATCAACTTTTCTCTTAAGCATCGTGTGGGCTAGCTTCGCAATAACTTGCAAGCTAGACTTGATTAACGCGGTAAGTGTTCGGCAAGGCAGCTGAAGCGCTGCATTATGGGATCTGTAGTTTATTGTGTTACCAGCGCTTCATATCCCCGGGCCATTAATAACAATAATACAGTATATAAAATGATCTCGCGGGCCGGATATAATTACACGCCGGGCCGGATGTGGCCCGTGGGCCTTGAGTTTGACTCATATGGACTAAATAAAACTTGAAAAGATATATTTTTTCGTACATCGAGCCCGCGTGCTAATGTGGTTTTGCCTGCATGCCTCAATAAGTCATCCTCCCCTCGCTCTTACTTTTTTACCGTTCATCTAATGAATACACTGAGTATGGCTTTACCAAAACAATCATTGATTGCGAATAAAGTATTCATTATTAGAGTATGTAGATCGGGGTATATATATACATATATATATACCCGCGTATCGCAGCGGAGACGTAGTGTGTTAAAGAAGCTATGAAAAAGATTTGTTTCTTACTGCATCAATAAACAGCTCGTCTTCTTCTTTATCTGATACCTGACACACTGCATGCACGGGTTTTTTTTTTTTAACACTGTCTTCCTTTAGCGGGACATTCACTTTTTCCACCATGTGCTTTGTTTCTGCAGTAGCTGCAGTTATGAATAATATGTTTGTATGTATCAGACGCTTCATATTTTTTTGCTGCCTTTTCAATTGTGTACTTCGGTTTTTGTTCAGCGCTCTTCGGAACTGTTGCTTTTTGTCTGTGCACTGCGTCAGTTCACGTGAGCCGCTCGGTGTACATGCATCGAAGGTTCCCAGCTGTGCTGCTGCCATGTCGTGCTATGTCCATGGCTGTATCTAATGCTACCGAAGTCCCGGTACTTAAAACTTTCTCTCGCAGTTTCGCTGAGTTTGTGCCAAACACCAACCTGACCATCTCATCTTCCTCTGCATAAGCACAGTCCTTCACCCGTGAATATTTACCCGTGGCAGTTTGTTATTGGACTGCCGCTGACGGACGGCCTTATATGGGCAGGCACTAAATTACAAACGCCAGCGGCAGCCTGTCTATGAACTTAATTTAAAGTGTAGGTTTACACTGTGCTTTGTTTCCGAAGTAGCAGAACTCATGAATATGGTTGTATATGTCACTCGCTCGCTTCTTATTGTTTCGCTGCCTTCTCAATTATATAATGCATGTTTTCTTCAGCGCTTTTTGGGCCTCTTCCTGGTTTTCTACGTACTGCGTGATTACGTGGGAGGCGTGATGATGTCAGACGAAACTCCGCCCCCACGGGTTTCAAGCTCATCTCCATTACAGTAAATGGAGAAAAACAGCTTCCAGTTATGACCATTACGTGTAGAATTTCGAAATGAAACCTGCCCAACTTTTGTAAGGAAGCTGTAAGGAATAAGCCTGCCAAATTTCAGCCTTCTACCTACACGGGAAGTTGGAGAATTAGTGGTCAGTCAGTCAGTCAGTCAGTGAGGGCTTTGCCTTTTATTAGTATAGATTTGTAGTATAGTGGGTCCGCTGTTTTAAAAAAAAAAAAAAAAAAAAATGGTCTGTTATTAAATCACCGGGGACGTATATTTATGGGCCAGCAGGATAGGAGGAAGGAAAAAAGAAAACATAGAACACAAGGAGGTTAAGGAAGGAAAAGGCAGTCATGGGAGACAATTCAGACACCAGGAAGGAGAAGGCAGCATGAGCTGGGTCTCCGTGAGGGAGCGCAGGCTGAGGCGATCTAGGGACTGGTTCACCCCACTGACTAAGCGTGTAGAGTGGGGCGAGCAAAATGTAAAACCTCCAGATGGATCTGAGGAGCGACTGAGTGAGCGCGAAGGAAGACAGGAGTTGTGCCGACCTCGGACGGTCTGGCTGCGCAGTGTGGCGGTTTTGGTTCAACAGACTCCCATGTGGGAAGAGGGAGTCTGTAGGGAACCGGCATCGTCACACTATTACACAGTAACCAGGTACATTACACAGTGTTGGAAAAAACATAAAATAAAACAAGTGCAACCAGGTTTGCAGTATTATCCAGTAGTATAGAAACAGTTTTCACACATTTAAACATAATGGTCCACATCCGACCTTTTAAAACCAAAGTATCTCCAGACACGACACCTTTTTTCGTCAAAAGTTCTTCTGTGTCATCATGTTCAACTTTATCGTCTGCTACAGCTTCCGTTTCGGAATGTTCTTTGCCCATTTTCACCACTCAATACCTCCACTAACACATGTACTCCGTTGCATGCGTATTTAGCGGTGCAGCAATGAAACCGGTCCCCCCTTAAACAGTTTGCCACTGCACCACGTTCCGAACGTTGTTTAGGCTATTTAAACTGGTGTTCCGGTATAAGAAAAATCCATATCATAACAAAACTAAAAACACGTTTTTTGGTATGAACCGGTATACTGCCCAGCACTAATGGTACCAGAGAGTGATGACATGTTGCAAATAAGAATTTCACAATTTTCTGTACACAGACAGACACGGTACTACTGCTACTACTACTTTTACTGTTATTGCCAATGAAGTATTAGAAATTCATGTCATTTCAAACATTTAAAAAGTCCATCATAAAAGTTTTCAAGCTGCTTCCTAAGAGTAAATCACAGATTGTTTGTCCGAATATCTTTGTAACCAAGTGCTAACCTTTAATAATTCTAAAAATGGCAAAGTGCTGCTTAACAAGTAGAAGACAGTGTGTTTTATAAACCACACAGAAGACTTCTGAATGGGGAATGATTTTATGTTTATTCTGGTTCATTTCAGGAGGTAGTTTAAGTTTTAAATGATGTCACAGATAGAACAAAAGAACATCTGTGAACTAGTGGAAGCTATTCTCCTATTTGAGTCATTTGAGGGTAGAATTTACCAAAATAATGAACCTTGAGTGACCTCTAAATTAAAAACTATTTTAAATTAGAAAACCTATTTAAATGTGAGGCAAGCACAAGATAGAGAATTGTACCAAAGAAGATAATTGTATCCAAAAAGATAAGAAATGATAAGACCTTTAAAGACACCATATAATTCTTTTATTTATTCAAAACAAGCCAGGTAGGGATTTAAAAGAATTAGTGATTATAAACACACAAAAAATCATGACTTAAAATGACATTATTTTTACTAATTATTTGAATTAACTTCCATTAATTAGTTCATACTAATGCTTGTATTTTAAACCTAAATATGCCATCAGCAAATTAAGGCATACTCCTTTGTCTGCATATTTTGAAATAATTGTGGATGCAATTAGATCACAGTTTAAATATGTAAGTCAAGACATCCAATGACAGGTGTTCTAAAAGTTCAAAATGCACAGAGCAGTTCTTTCAGCCTTTTTAAAGTCTGTTTCAGTTGTCAGTACTGAGTGGGGTTTATTTTGATTAGCGTTTGCACAAAACTAGCAAACTATTTTTGGAATTATTTGTATTGAATGTAAGCAATAGACAGTAGGAACTAGTGTTCAGTAAATCTTCCATATAAGATGTTGTTTTTGTTCAGAGTGTTTTTAAACTATTGTAATATTCTTTTATTACTTTAAAATAAACAGCCATCTCCACTCATTAAGTTCCATATGTCTCTTAAATAAAAAGTGTTCTATATATGGCTTTTGAATGTTGACATTAATAAGTACAGGTTTCACACACATAACAATAGTGCAGTACTGAAAAACATAATGTCTACCTCACTTTGAGAATTAATTTTGAACAAACACTATGTTCTAACTTTCAGTTTATGTTGCAGGTTAAGTGGTCATGTTCAGGACAAAACCAAACTCCCCATCCTTATATTTCCAGAAGGTAAATTATATTTTCTATATAAAATATAAAAAGTATATAGAAGGTGGTAGTTCATATTTATTCAGATATTTTACTTTCTTAAAATGTCCATGTGCAGATATTTAATTCTACTGAATATGGTTAAGATGTATTGTGCATTGTACTTTAATTGATGTTTTTTTTATTTAACTTCAACATAAGTCATAGAAATAAAAATCCTTCATTTGACTGAAGTTAATGAATATATTGGGAATCTTAAAGGACTTTTGGCATTTTTTAAGTCAGACTTCAATCTTCTATATTTTAATTTACCACATTAAATTATGTTCTATAATGAAGCATTTATAATATTTTTTTAAAGTACCTAGCCTGTTCTTGCATTTTAAGATGGAAATCAAGGAGCTGGGCTCCAAATTTAAAAACGAAGCAATAAAACTTACCAAGTGTGTCCAGAGTGTTATCAAGTATTGATTTGTGTCTTGAGATTTTACTCCTAGAATACTAGGGGGCTTCATCCCCTGCTCGCTTCGCTCGACAATGCCCAGCCCGCCCACCCCCCCCAAGAACTATTTGCCAGCCACTTCACGTCTCTGCCGCTCGCGTATGTGGATTTCACTTTCACCAAACAAATCTTTGAATTCTCGCGGATACACCTCTTCACTGGAAAGAAACACTACTTTTCCCTGATGGCAACACATATTAGACGATCTGCAAGTCTCTGACTTAAAGTTTAAATCCAAACAATATATTCGATCTCTTTTCGCTGTTCCATTATTTCACTGAGTAATAATTTTTTTTTTTTTTTTTTTTTTAGCTAATGCGATCTTTCCTATCATTTTTTTTATGAGACTTTCGAATTTTAGTACTTGATCTCTAACCTGCTCTGCATGTGTATCGCGGCATTGTTTTTGAATTCTTTACGACATTCTACTTTGTCTTCTACTCTTTGTCTCGTATCATGGGACATGGAAGTACAGGGTGGGCCATTTATATGGATACACCTTAATAAAATGGGAATGGTTGGTGATATTAACTTCCTGTTTGTGGCACATTAGTATATGTGAGGGGGGAAACTTTTCAAGATGGGTGGTGACCATGGTGGCCATTTTGGATCCAACTTTTGTTTTTTCAATAGGAAGAGGGTCATGTGACACATCAAACATATTGGGAATTTCACAAGAAAAACAATGGTGTGCTTGGTTTTAACGTAACTTTATTCTTTCATGAGTTATTTACAAGTTTCTGACCACTTATAAAATGTGTTCAATGTGCTCCCCATTGTGTTGGATTGTCAATGCAACCCTCTTCTCCCACTCTTCACACACTGATAGCAACACCGCAGGAGAAATGCTAGCACAGGCTTCCAGTATCCGTAGTTTCAGGTGCTGCACATCTCGTATCTTCACAGCATAGACAATTGCCTTCAGATGACCCCAAAGATAAAAGTCTAAGGGGGTCAGATCGGGAGACCTTGGGGGCCATTCAACTGGCCCACGACGACCAATCCACTTTCCAGGAAACTGTTCATCTAGGAATGCTCGGACCTGACACCCATAATGTGGTGGTGCACCATCTTGCTGGAAAAACTCAGGGAACGTGCCAGCTTCAGTGCATAAAGAGGGAAACAAATCATCATGTAGCAATTTCTCATATCCAGTGGCCTTGAGGTTTCCATTGATGAAGAATGGCCCCACTATCTTTGTACCCCATATACCACACCATACCATCAATTTTTTTGTTCCAACAGTCTTGGAGGGATCTGTCCAATGTGGGTTAGTGTCAGACCAATAGCGGTGGTTTTGTTTGTTAACACAAACACAATGGGCAGCACATTGAACACATTTTATAAGTGGTCAGAAACTTGTAAATAACTCATGAAAGAATAAAGTTACGTTAAAACCAAGCACACCATTGTTTTTCTTGTGAAATTCCCTATAAGTTTGATGTGTCACATGACCCTTTTCCTATTGAAAAAACAAAAGTTGGATCCAAGATGGCCGACTTCAAAATGGCCACCATGGTCACCACCCATCTTGAAAAGTTTTCCCCCTCACATATACTAATGTGCCACAAACAGGAAGTTAATATCACCAACCATTCCCATTTTATTAAGGTGTATCCATATAAATGGCCCACCCTGTATTTCTCTGAAAAAGTCACATCTCATCTCAGGCTAAAAAGTCTTGTCTCGTCCAAGGATTTTTTTATTACATTAGAGAGAAAAGATTGTATCAGTGTTCCAAGCACTCCTTGACATTATTAAATGTTGCTGTACTAGGGTGAAGTGCTGTCTCTGTTCTGTAGATAGACATTAATTACAAAAAAAATTCATACTCGCAATAACTAATAACTCGCACACAATCTTTCCCTACATATGATAAAGGAATAATTTACATCATAGACTGCAGAATTATTATGAACCTGAAAAAATAAAGTTTCTGATTATTTTTATTCACTAAGTGTCAATACATATATGCAGTTGTTGTGTTTCTGTAATTCTAGTATTTATTAAAAAAATGTATTCTGTTTCTTAAAACAAAAGTACTTCAGTTAGTTACAAGTCTCATGCCTGGATACCCCCTACTATAGAGTAAAGTTTGGAAAATAAAGCAGAAGCCTTATCAAATTATCTGATTAATTACAGACATTGCTGAAGGAAAATTGATAATCGGCCAAATTGAAAATGATCTTACAATATTCTGCCTTTTTGATTTCTCCAATATGTTTTTATTAAGTTTGTGCATAACACATCACTTAAAGTGTGCCATGCTTAGTGTTGGTTGGCATAATGAATTGAGTATCAGCAAGCATAATTCATTTGGTAAAAAATGAAACTTAGTGTAATCTGTTCAGTTATTTATTGTCATATATACAAAGTACACAAGAACACATGTGCACACATGACTGACACATACCATGCTGCCACTTGGTATGAATCTTGCTCTTTAAGCTCTGTAAAATATAATAACAACACAGAATGTAATAGGTAAAAAGCAGCCCCAGTCATAATCGCCTGGCATCAATGGTTCATGATTTCAGCTAGGTAAAAATACCTGAAATCAGCTGGAATGTCATTACAATTTTTTTCACACAGCTTGGAGTGATTACTACACATCCTATATCATTTTCCACATAAAAGAAGATTGCACAGAGTGAAAGTGGTAAGCTGCAGGTGAAGAGATACCATGCTTTAAGGCAGAACACTAGTCACATGTCTTAACAATGTATGAAAATATGACAGTAAATGTGGTAGTTCATTTTGTTTGCTTAATTTTGTCTGAGATTTCCCCAAGACTGTAGCTGATATTGGACTGATGCATCATAGAGCTTGACTGTATATGAGGTGCAGTATAGGAAAAATATTCACATGACTTCAGTGTGCATCTGCTTTTAAAGCACTATAACTGTAGGTGATTCAACATGTGTTCCAGCACTGCATATAGAACAATTGATTCAAGTACACGTAGTGTAAGGAAAAATATGATTTGAGTATGCAAGTGCAGCGGTGGCTGATTAATGTTTTGAATCACAATCACAGTAGTTTGACAGCAAATACATATCAAATCAGATGATTTTGTGGCATACTGACTTGTCTGCTGCAATATGTCACACTTGGCACACATTTGTGCAGGGCATCATTTGTTATACGCTATTGCAGAACATAAATGTTCATGAAACAAAACTGGATGGACTAAAGGAGGAAAATATGTAACCTGAAGCTATAATGAAACTACTGGTTAGCTGGTGGTGCACCTACGGAAAGTCGCCATTGTAAGCAGACAAACAAACAGGAAATAGATCCTTTCCTCAAGAAAACAGAACCAAGAATCTGAAATAAAATTTATTGCTTCCATTTCACCTTTGTCACAAGCATGCCTCAGAAACTTGGAAGGCATGTTTTCTTAAATCAAAACTGTTGCGACTTTGCCTTTGAAGTAAATGTAAGGCTTTTTTTTTTTTTTATACGTTTGGACTGGGTCCAGTTCAGCTCCATTTCAAAAGTCTATGTATTTTTTGAAATTTATAAGAAAAATGTCTTACTTTATAGCTGAATTTCATACAGCAAATTAATATATACCATGACTATGAAGAACTAGCGTCAAATTAAAAAATACCAAACTTAGCCTTTAAAATAAAATTCATAGGTTATTTTGTAAATATTATTTACCTCTGAGACTTTAAAGTATCCTTTTCTATTAAGAAAAGCAACAAGCAGTTCTTTTTCAGATTAAACTGATTGTCACTACCCATGTTAGAAGTCTGTTCTGTCTTCAGGATATGTTCACCCTTATGTTCCTTAAAATAAAAATTGTTTGTCCTTATTTAGTAAATATTGTCCACCTTTGGTATGACATGCTGAAGTATAATTGCATTTTTTAACATATCACTCCAATACTTTAACTAAATTTGTTTATATTTCATAAGAAATTCAGTGTGTCTTAGTTGACAGTACCTGTCATAGCAAAAATTAGAAATTGTCCACATATGGTATGTTTTTGACAGCCAAAGCCCATAGTCCAATTAAAATGTGTTAGAATATTATAATTCTGTGTCCGCATGCTTCATACAATACTTGAGCCTTGCACGAGAAAATCCAAGAGGGTACCATACCTGCGTCAGAGGAGTTTATATTTAATAAAATATTGTATTTGATTTTTTTCATAGATGTTTGTTACTTAAAATAAAAAGCTGCTATTTGTTGAATATATTGAATGAATCAAAGGAAATAATTATTTCAATGTAACAATTTCCTGGTGTAATACAGCAATATTCACAATTCATAGTAAGGAGAGTACTTCTAAAACAACTGCAAAATATGCAGAGGAGTGGCTTATAATTGATAGTCATTTATACTGAATCACATAATCAGTAATACAGTTTTTCTTAAAAGATTTTTTATGCTTATAAAAACTAATATACCATTCCTATCTAGCAGAGAATTTAGATATATTGTACTTAATTGTAGTAATGTTTGTCTGTGTTATGTGCTGAAATTTGACCATGCAGTAAGTGCCATAAGGTTTAGTGGTCTTGACAGATATAAATAAGTTAGATGCAGCTGATGTTTCCCATGAGTGTTTCTTTACCAAAAAGAAATTGATTGATTTATATCACTGTTGCATTCCCAAAAAAAGTGCAGAAAAGTGCTTATTTTGTATTTCCTGGAAAAAAGGAGACAGAACTGTCAATAAGCAGGGTTCTTGTGAGATAATGTGGAGTTCAGGCAGAGTTCACTTCATTTTTAATCACCTGATTGTTAAAATTTTATAAAAGCAAAATTAGTGGAATTTCTTCATAATTCATGATGCTGTATTGTGGTGTTTTTAACTTTAGTTAATTTGTAGTTCTTTTGACATTTTTACTTTTTCAGAGTATTTAAAGATAAGGCTTTCTGGGTTCTCTTAAGTATCATAAAGAGCAATGCTTTAGCATCATTAAAACTGATTAAATTAGTCCAAACTCTTTACATGAAAATCCTCCTTACCTATGGCAGAGAAACAGATTATTTGTTAGTAATGTATATATTTAAAATAATTGTTACCACGATGGACAAGCACAAACTCAGAAAACTGACTATGTAAGTCAGCATTCTAGCTAAAGCATACTGTGCAGTTCATAGGTTTTTTGGAACTCTTCCTCCTCACAGATCAGAATAATCATTGTTTTTTTCCACCGACTTCTTGAAGTAGGCCATTAGAAGAGTCTAGGAAGATAATTAAGTTTGAATATGTTTTCACTATTTTCAGTATCTGTGGCTTTTGAGTAGCTTTTTTTTTTTTTTTTTTTTTTTTTTTTTTTTTTTTTTTTTTTTTTTAAAGATTTTAAAGAGATGCTTGCTAAATATACACTTTTGGTTTTAGCCTATTTTGTTCATTCTTTGTGAAAATCGTGATGTGTATTAGTTGTACTTTGTTCTTTTTCATTTTAACAGGGACATGCATTAACAATACATCAGTAATGATGTTTAAAAAAGGAAGTTTTGAAATTGGAGCCACAGTATACCCAGTTGCAATCAAGGTAGGTCCAAATTCCAGACACCCTGATATCTTCCAAAGTTCCAAATTTTGTCTGCTTTGTTTTGTTCAGTGTAGTGTCACAGTGATAATTACCATACAACAATGTATTTCTTGTATAGCCCAAAACTACACAAAGAATGCCACAATAGGCTTTAACAGGCCCTGTTTTCTGACAGTCTTCCAGCCTTGAATCTAGAAAGATGATAAAAAAAGGTCCAAAAAACTTTGTGGAGAAAAATGAAAGAAGTCTTGTGAAGGACAATCTTGTGAGAGAGATCATAGTATCCTTCCCAAAATCATGATGTTCTTCAACTAATTTTGTGTGCTGTTTCCTCATACATCCAAAAGATGTGCTTGATAGTATAATGTTCAATTCTAAAACTGAACAGTATGAAGGAACATAGTTGTGAAAACAGTTGTACACTATGGTGAATTGGGTGCCCAGTCCAAAGTTGTATCCTGACTTGAACCTAATACTGCTGACAGTAACTCTAGACTCTTGCAACCCTAAAGTTGGGGTAAATAGATGGATTGAATGAATTAAAGGATAACTGGTCTGAATGGCAATGAAGATGCCTCTCAGTTGTAGAGGTTCTCAGCCACCGTGTGAATGAAAATTTTTCTTACGCTAATAATTTGGTTTCCTCCCACATTAAGAATATTTACAAGTAAGATTAATTGGTCGTCTTAAATTCTCTCAGCAGCAGCAGCAGCAGCAGTAGTAGTAGTAGCAGAAGAATGAGCGAGTGTTAGTATGAGTTAGTATGTCCTATAATGGAATGGCATGTTGTCTGGGATCAGTTTATCTCTTTCACCTGTGCTGCCAGGATGGGCTTTGTCCTCTTCTTCCAGCATCCCAGTACTGAAAGAAAGAGATTAAAAATTAATATGATTTTGTCTTGCTCACACACCTCTGGGTTTCCTTAGCTCACCAACTAGGATTAATGAATGCATATACATTCCTTAGATTTTCTTCCCCTTTATGTATTTTATCCTTAAGTTTCCATTACTTCTTCAGCTTATTATAATTACAGTCATCTTACAAATAAGAGCATAAAAGGCTCTGAAGAGTTTTCCTATTTGTGTACATTCACATTTTAGTGGTTTAAATCTTCTTTGTCAAAGTTAGTTATAGTATATAAACATTCATTTTGATGCTTTTTTGTGGCAGTAAGTAGGACTATGTAGTTTCTAATATAAATTCCTACTTGCAAAGTCTCTCAATAGAAAGATAATTAATCTCAATTCATTAATGTAGTGTTCTTTATGTAGCATATTTATCTTATGATTAACCCGTATATAATAATAGCCAGAGGTGGTATATGTTAATGGGTGAGCCATGGTACACAGCATCTCACCATTCATCTACTTTTTCATGTGTTTGTGCTTTAGTATCTTTGTGTTTTTTTTTTTTTTTTTGACACTGTGTGTGATAAATGTATTAGTAATGAAAAAGTGGGGGTATTATCATAAATATGGTGAAGCAAAAGTTTTAGTTTCGAATTAATGGCCAAGTGATTGCTAAATTATCTATACATACAAAAGGAAAACACTCAGTTCTATTACCTGGTATCTCTTACCTGGGATCATAAAGTAATACCGTAATATGAAAAGTTCTGCTTCAGGAAAACACTCAGTTCTATTACCTGGTATCTCTTACCTGGGATCATAAAGTAATACCGTAATATGAAAAGTTCTGCTTCCTTCAGTACACTTTCTTGCTCCTACTTCTTCATTCATGTATACTTTACATTATATGATGTTTGTGCCCTTAGCATACGAGATGCTGCAAAAAGTTTTTTCTCTTCATACATAGCAGTTGTTATACTTGGGTCTTCCAAACATGTAGCCTTTATGCAAGTAAAAGACTATATTTAGTTGATGTAATCTTTTGCAGCACTTATTGCAATCCCAGAATGCTAAACATTGTCAAGAATGCATGAATCATTTGTAGCTAGTAGCTTCAGTTTAAGACCACCTAGATGATTATCAACACATTTCTTTGGCCTTTCTGAAACCGACTTACCAGTTTTACAAATGTATTTTGGTTTCCATAATGCTGAAAGTGCCAAGTGAGCATGAATTCTCAGTGTTTGTTCATACTAAAGTAGTGGCTTAAGAGTAAGGCATATGTAAATACCTTTACTTCAAATAAAGTCATTTTAACATTTCTTAATGGTGTTTATACATAGAATGAAAACTAATGTTGAATTATTCAGGTTGTAAATAAACATTTTTTTCCTTGCAGTATGACCCTCGATTTGGTGATGCTTTCTGGAACAGCAGCAAATTTGGCATGGTCAACTACCTCTTGAGAATGATGAGCAGCTGGGCGATTGTTTGCAGTGTTTGGTATCTTCCTCCTATGGTCCGAGAGGTTAGTAACAAGTGCAACACTACTTAGATAAACAAGAAGAACCCATAATTAGTAAAATGATTTTTAATCTAAATACAAGATTATAAGAAGTTTTTTAATATTTGGGGAGCTTCCCTTGTGAGCTTGCCTGGCTGTTCAACTTTGTAATGAACTACAGGGTACATGTATATGACATGATAGTATACAATGGACTGCAACATTTTATGGTTAGAGCTCTAGTAGGCTCAACCTCATCACACTAAATTGATTATTGCAGTCTGTGATGCCCTCTCAAGTATAGTAAACCTATTCTGTTGGGGCAAGGCTCAGATAAAAAAAATGCCCCAAAAGAAATATGTTGAAGTACAGAATTTATTAAAAGGAACTGTATGTTTCACAGTGCTCAGTGTGAAAAGTTTCGTCCTTAAGACTCAAATAATTATTTACGCCACCTTTATCAGCAATACTTTAACAATGTGTTTCCTGTAGTAATTGATCAACCACTGCAGAGTGAGGTATTTAAGCTTTATTCCATGAACTACTTCTCCAGATCTTTCCACAACATCTTTAATAGGAATTTGGTTCATACTTTGACTTATATGGTTATTGGGGATTTCTTTTGATCTTGTGAATCTCAAATGTGTGCAGCTGCAACATGTCTTTGATGATAAGAGCCAGTCCAAGCTAGTTGCATTTATTTTGGGATGGGGCGTCTTACGCTGTTTCATGGATAATTTATTTTCTCATTTTATTTTCCCCTTGCCTTTTAATAGTGCTGTTGAATGCTGTTGGGGGTTTAATTTCATGGACAATTTCCTTGAATTATTATACATTTATTAAAGTGTATGTGTGATTTTGAATTTTGATTAATGCTGTTTTTTGCTGCAGTTGTTCCACAACATGTGATGTCTATTGTGCGTTGGCATTGAAAGGTCACAACTTTGTATGACCTCTAACTGAGAAAGAGGATATCAGACCAAAAACAAGCACATCCTTTTTTTGTGCTTTTTGATTTTTCTGTTCTTTCTGATCTCCTAGATCAATTTTTGGACTTTTTTCCCTCACATATTGGGCTTTTGACACTTCTTTTTTTCTCTTTTTTGACTTTAGTTTTGACCATTGCTTTGTTCTTTAACTGCACCTCATCTTCTGACCCTAAAATGTTTTGCTCATATTTCCAACAAAACAGTACTGTATATCAGACTGTCCAAATAAAGCATTATTGTTAACAACTGTTTTTAAACAACTGAACATAATCCACCTTTATAAAAAGATGTGTCCATCCAGTTGCTTTGTCTCTCATCACAAACATTTATAGTAATAAAATGCATTGCATTTGTCATTCCAATGTATGGTGCATCACACACATTAAGACTGTTTTTATTAATCCCATACCAAATAATATATGGTGCTGCAAACGTTAACGCAGAGGTCTACGTTGATTACATAGATTTTAACCCTGTCTTAGATGGGTAGCACTGTTAGTTTTAATGATAATTGAACCTAGTTTACCAACAAGGGGCTGTACCAGTACCTTTTTTTAAACCTGACTATTGAATTGTTGTTTTGCACACCAAGAAAATGAAAGAAGCACCAAACTTCATATATATTTTTTCCTCATAGACCTGTAAAGAGATTTTAATAAATGCAGTGTAAGAGAAATGCAATAATGTGGAACATTTCTCTGGAGATATTCATTTTAATGGAACTGTTTACAGTATATACTCAAAGGAGTTAAAGTAGTTAAACAAAAACCTTGTACAAGGGGTTAGCAGATGAGATAAACTGGCTTCCTCTTTCCACAGGAAGGGGAGGATGCTGTCCAGTTTGCTAATCGTGTCAAATCAGCAATTGCACATCAAGGTGGCTTGGTAGACTTGCTATGGTAAGTATGCCATATTTTTGTGTTCTCTCAAATATACATTTGGTGATAGACTGTAGATAACAATACTGTGGCAATTTCCTGTTAGGTTACACTTACTGTGAATATAGCTGACTTCAAGCAAATTATGTGAACTTATTCACAAGTCGTATTTTGCAATATCATGTAATCCCCTACTTAGGGTTTTTTTTCCTGTAATGTTTATATATTTATATTGCTGTTTTGCTGAAACTAAAGTTCTGATATTTGCCAGGTAATGGCAGAACATTCATTAAACCTAAATTTTACTAAATATACAGGATCTAAAATATGGAGGTCACTCTAACTCCATACTTGTTTCATGAAGAGCATCAGTTATATGGGTGGAATGGTTTAAATTATGAATAGCATTTCAGAGTCTTTATATTTTATGGTTGCACACCATTTATTCAACATGTTCTTTTAACTTTTTTCTTTTTCCACTAGATTTTTGTACATTTAAGTGTTTAAAGAAACTTGTCCTGTTTATCAGTTCAGACTCTTGTTTAAGTTTGCCTTCTTTAGTACCTTTATTTTGATTAGTCCATTTACTAATGTTGGCAGAATGGAAAGATAAAAAGAAGCCTTATCTGTACAGTGAAGATAAAGAAATATGATTTATTGAACTCTTCTTTCAGCTCCTGTTATTACAGGCTAAGCTGTAGATATTTTAAAATACAGAGTGTGTCCTTGTTAACTGGAAGCTAGACCCTTTCAAAACCAGTATCATGGAGATTTTATTTACCATAATGTGTACCACATGAACAAAGGGTTATTTAGTTGATGGATGGTAAGTTATCAGTTTATCAGTCTGAACTTTTATTTATATTTGCAAGCAGTTTTTATTTTTATTTTTTTTTACTTGCTGCATGCTTAGTCTCTGAGATTTATATACTTCTATAGGCTTTCTCTTCTTACCATGACGTCCCTCACACTTCATGCTTATTTTCCTGACTCCTAGTTACCATCAGTTCTTACAATCTTACTTCTGATTCTTCCCATAGGGATGGAGGCTTGAAACGTGCAAAGGTCAAAGACACTTTCAAAGAAGAACAACAGAAACTCTACAGTAAAATGCTTGTTGGAAACCAGGCAGATCGGAGCCGATCCTGAGCTCTTCCTACTTGTGCAACCTCTTGGAGCCATAAAAGGGCTAAAAGAATCTTGTGACGCCACCTAGGATGCTGACTTTTCAGGCGAATGGATGAACCAAATGGGGTTGCTTTGTTTGACTGATCTAGCTGGTCTGTTTCAGTTTGAGTTACACAAACGTCTGATTGAATTCTTTCAGACTGGTGACAGTTACAAAGATGAACATAACAAAAATGGTTTTTTGGGTTCCAACCCTGCCATCAAATGCCTTTTATTTGTTAAAAAAAAATGAAAAAAACCTTTTTGAATCTAAAGAATTGTTTTCTATAGCAAGGGTGGATTCAAATACTCACTGTCTCATTGCTTTGTTTTATTTAAGGGACTGGTTTGCTGCTGCTTATTGACTTTTTCATTGCTGTGAATATTATGTTCTTTTTCAATTCACATCCACTGACTAAAATGTAAACGCACATCACTAGAAACCAGATCTACGGATCTAGTGGATTTGAATGTTTTTAAAACTTTGTTACCAAGATGCAAGTTGGGTCTGCATGAGTGTGTTCTCTTTTCTTTTTTGGATAACCAGCTATGTTTTTTATTATTTTATTATTATTACTTATATGATGTATGTTCTCTCCATTCACTCTTTTTTTGTTTTGTTTTGTTCTTATTTAAAACATGGTTACAGACAAAATGTAATTTGTTTCCACTGCTATCCGCACAACTTGTAAAATACAGGGCATACTCCCAAGCATTTTTGCCTGTGAGTACTTGTGTGTGTTTGTGTATGTTTTATTTTTATCATTGCATAAGACATGGCATGTATTTGCTTGCTAAAAATTAGCAAGACTGAACATGCAACTCTTTGAATTGAAAATTGTTTGTATGACTTTTTTTTTTAATGTTGTGCTTTCTTTAGGTAAGATCATAAATGTCAGCACTGCAACAGCTTTTAAAATGTGTTAATTTGGAAAAAGCAAGTAGTTATTTTAAGATATGAATAAATGGGTTCAGGGAACTATTTGCAATTGTTGAAACTTTTTCACCATTTTTTGTTTAGGGTTTACCTTTAGAAAGTTTTCCTCCTCTGTTAATTTTCTGATGCATTGTCCAGTGTAGACAATTCCAGCAGTATAAGGGAGTAAGGCAAGAACCAGTAATGCACATGGAACCATCATACACTCTGTCATATTAGGCCAATTCATTACGAAAATCCTACCTAACCTCTACCTAACAGTCTTTGGCTGAGAAGAGAACACCGTATGAACATATACAGAATATCCAAACTCCACACAGGTGGCTTTAAGGGTGAGATTTTAATGCCAGTACTGAAGCAGTGAGGCAGCAGCAGCAAGGAACTCTGCCAGTATTCTCCCTTAATAGTTAATTGTTTTTGTAAATGTTCCAAGTAATGCCAAACATCAAAGGTGAGAAAGAAAAGCCACATCCTGTGTCCCTTCTTAGTCTGAAATAGCCAACCTTAATGAGTTGTTGATTGTGTAATATCTCTGTTTTTTTCTTTTGAATCTTGTCTGGTTTTTGTTCCATTGAGAGAGAATTAAAACCTTTTGCATGACAAATTCATTTTGGACAAATCCAGCATATCTTGCTCATTAGTAGAACAAGCAAACTTGAGTGCACTTAAATCTGAGCTTCCTAATCAAACAGAACAGGAAGATGATTAAAGTAAACTATATTGATTAAAATAAAGGCTGGGTGTATCAAAAATATGTGGCACAAAGTATGGAGAAATTAGTCCCATTTCCCTCCTTTCCTACACACTAAACTGTAAGTTGGAAAAATAGTGACACCACAGTTGAGGCAAAGCCAATATAGGATAGCCTTTGATCTGACCTGCAAGGGTTTGCTTCTTTTGTAGCTATATTGTGTAGAAGGGATTGAGGAGAAATTATGACTACTTTAAAAAAAGAGTATGAGGGGAGAATTGAAGAACAGATCACTCGATTTGGTCTGCATTAAGGTGTAAAGGATCAAGCAAGTTCGAAAAGGTGCTAATGGTGTAGTGATGAAGATGCTCATTACTGTAAAATGGTGCATCACAGTGATGTAAGTGAAGAAAGTGAGTGTGCATGCAAGTGTGTTGTAATTTTGCATAATCTCAAAATACACAGTTCAGGTTTGTATAACTAATTTAAAAGAAAGGTAAGTTGCGTTGTACCTTGTTTAGCGATTTGGCCGATCAAAAATGAAATGGGAGACGGGCCTAGTAATTATTAAAACCTATTAGATTTTTACATGACAGTTATGGTGTGTGAGACAAAACTGAGGCTTGGTTATGAAATGAAAATTGGTGAGTGCAACATCCTATATATAAGGGAAGTAAAGTAGTTGCTAACATTTTAGTATGGCGAAGTAATCAGACTGCTAGATAAAGAAGTGAAGTGAATATATAGCATCAGTTGGTGAGTGGCATGAGAAAAAGTAGGAAAGAGAATGTGCCAAAGATAAACAGCAATAATGTCTGGTAGCATCAAAAGCTGATTGTAAAAATCCAAAAGTCTAATAACCGTTTCTTTTCCTCTTATTGGAGGACATTAAAAATATTGGTGACAAATTGCATGAAGAGGCTGCTTACATGCTCTGAACAAGGTAAAAGCCACTCTGAATTTTTTTTCAACTGATTGATCCTCTAGGAAAAATAAATTGGTCCCAGATATGTCAACTAGGTCTTCATCACATTTCTGCATTAGGTAACAGAAGCAATGACTGTCAATAATGTGGTTGTGACATTATGAACAACTATCGAAAGAAAGGTAAAATGGGTCTCCGCTAATTTGATTCTGACTGGATCTAAGGGGCAGTTGGATGAGTTAATTTTAAAAATCAGTGTTAGAATTTCCTGCTCACCTTCTCTAAAACGTCCTTGTCTACGGAACTGACAAAATGAAGGAAAAGTCCGTCTTAAAAGGTAGCAGGGACTAGCATGACACACCAGAATAGCTTCAGTGCACCTTCACATAAATTCTGCAAATTCCAGAAACTCTACTGGACAGATGCAACACCAGACATCCACGAGGATCTGCAGTAAGTGTCATTTCAGTGGTGGTTATCTAAGGTGATGGTTCAGGATATAATCCAGAATGTCCTATAAGGTCTCAGTTGGCTTGACTGAAATAGCCATGGTGTACAGTTTGGGCAACCCAGTCAAACATTCTATATAATAAAAATTTAACCTGTTCAGGTTTAATCATGATGTTAGTGTATTTCAGCACATTTTAATACAGAGGCTGTGGTAATGTGCTTTCCAAATCTTTTCCCTGGCAAGGAAAAAAGTTCTTCCAAATTTCTGTTCAACACCTCAGCATAGTGGACCTATGTATTTACATCTGTAGCTAGATTTTAGGAGTTGAGAAAAAGCCAAATTTCTTGTACAGTATTTGACATAACATTAACATTTCTTTAATGTTATGTCAAATACAAGAGAAAATAACATTTATTAATAATTTCAGAAATTTACATGTTTAAATGATTTTATACATTAACATTTTACAGATTTTTCCTTTTGTTACCGTAACAGATTTAAAGTTGTAATTTTAAGGAGTCTTTACGATGTTGGCTAAATGCTTTTAGATACCTCATCAAAGAAGGGCTTAACGTGATTTTATGATTGCATTTAACATGTTTGAACAGTTTTTTATTGTTTTTTTGTTTTTTTTGCATCACTTGTGTGCACAGATTTTTGTTTTTTTTTTTTTTGTTTTTTTTTTTTGTTTTTCCTTTCAGGTGTTGCATTCATTTGAATGCTGTATTTTTCATCAGCACACTTTAATTAATTGTGCATGGGTCATAAGTACTTCATGCTTTGCAGACACACAACAAGCAAGAATAAAAATAATAGTATATATTAAGAAAAGAGCATATATATATATATATATATATATATATATATATATATATATATATATATGCACTTTGAGTAGTGAGAAAATCGCTATATAAATGCAAAGAATTATTATATACATATTCATATATTTGCTAATCATCTTATTTCAATCTTGATTTTTTGCAAATTCCACAGTTCATCTGCAGATTTGTTTATTCTATGTTGAAAGCTGTAATTGAAATGAAAATTTCTAAAACAAGTCAGAGCTTTACAATTTCTGAAATAGCTTGAGGTGCAGCTCCCAGCTTGGAAAGTTCTACGTTAATGTCTTTTTACATTCTAGTCACTAGATGCTTTTTCAACCAAAATTAAACGAATTGCAGCATGGCAAACATTTTATGTAATCAAAAATGCCCTTAGTCATCAAATGTAAGTCATTTATTAATACTTAATAGCATTGTGACTTCCAAAGTAAAGCAGTACTAAATTTATATCCAGATGTTGGAATGAGACACCACCACTTATGAGACGACTTCTCAGAATAACTGAAACTAATTCCATGTAAAATTCACATCCTATTTACCAATCCTTTAACAAAAGAGACCTCATTTCATTCCAGTTTTGCCACTTTTTAACAATCATGCATGCTAAAAAGTTGAATAAAAGTTCATGATTAATAGAAAATATTAATCAACAATAACATCATAAGGATCTTCATCAGGTTCCGTAACTTCTCATGCACTGTGGATTGTCACTCTGGAATTTTCTATTGCTGCCATTTTAGTGATGCTTTACCACAGGAAAACCATGAACTCTCACTGTCTCTTTATTAGTTTGTCTTTATCTAAGGGAATCGGTGACATAAAATTGTCTTTCACACATGCCCTTGTCTGCTTAAAGTTTGCCTAGTCTGACCTATATAGATAACATTATTCAATTCTTCCTAGAATACTGTTTGTGCTTTTCACCGCACTTTACTTGCCAGTTTGCATTTTCAGGTTTGATAAGAGTTTTATGCTCCACCATATCCATCTCTGTTCACTTTTCTTAATGGTAATTCCTGCCTCTGTAAATTGTCTCTCTCTGAGCTTGTGACCTTCTGTCCAATAAATCATCTCTGTGCTGTTCTACAGTAATAACAAAACAGGAAGTTTTGCTTCAGAATCTCTAATCTGTCGTTTCTAATGTGTGCATTGGGTTCACATGACACCTCACAAACTCTGTGTGATGAGGTTAGCTTGGTTGGCCTGATGTGAGTGTGCAATGTGTTGGAATGGTCACTCATCAGAGAGATTATCTGCTTAGCACCTGATAACAGGGGTGAATACTTTAACTTGTTATTAAAATTCTAACTTCAATTTTCAATAATTTTTGGTAGACAGAGGTTTCAAGGTAAGATCATTGTACTAATGCTCTGAGAGTGGCAGTAAGTCATATGTTGATTAGGACATGCAAGTGAGAGTTTCACTGTAATCTGTACACATGACAATAATGTCCCTATGCTGTTGGTGTGGGATTCTGCCTCCTATGACCCAGTAAAATTGAATTAACAAGGTGGACTAGTACAACCATTAATGATGAAACTTCAACTCTGAAATTTTCACCTAATGTCTACCTTCATTCTTGTTACACCTATGAATAAACAATTGACTATTTTTCTAGCACCTGATGGAGTGAGCGAGTTGATCACCTTTTTTGCTTTTGAAGAGATTGAAGGACGCTGCTAGGTCTGTGTGGCAGATATCACAAGACAAGGGACGAGACTGAAAAAAACAAACTGGCCATCACTGCATAGGTAAGCAAACTTTATTTGTTATTTGCTCATTACATATATCTGTATTGTGCGATACTTTGCATTTGCCAATTAACACACATGTGGGATGGAAAACCAGCATATCCAGAGATGAGACATGCAAAAATGGCACACAGATATCAATACAATTTGAATCCAGGTTGCTGGATCCACAAGGTACCAGAGAATCCCTGTGCTCCAGCCACACTTAATTCACACACACACACTGCTAATCTATTCCTGTGTTCAATGCCACTTCCGTCGTTTCATTGTTAAATACATCAAAGATATTTGTGTAAAGTACAGAAGGAGCAGTCTGACTCCAAGCTGACTCCAAGTCTTCGTACTTCACATACAATATGAAGGTTAGCTCCAAACCAGGGTGTTCTCAAGCAGTGTGCAGTATAACCTTATCAAAGTAATGTCTCTACATAACAGGGCCGCTCAGTACCTCCCATGTTTCAATCTTTGATTCAGTTGAGTGCCAGTTTCATGGTTACTCATGTAAACTGAGTGCTGTTTTATAAAGCCCAACTGTTCCTACTAGAAGCCATGTGTAAATATCAAGACTCCAAATCTCAGCAGCTATAACTGCCATTTATCACACTGCAGAATGGTAGAAGTACTATTTTAAAACTCTTAATGAGTACTAACCTTAAAAGCAAACAGACTCATTGTGTTGCTCAAAGGTGCGGCGAGGCAGTGAGCTTCATATGATAGGTAGAAACAAACCAGTGTGAAATGAGAAGAGCTTTAACTTCATCTATTGAAAACTGCTTATCCCAATTCTGAGTCAAAGGGGTCTAGTGTATTTTGTAGCATCATCAGCAATCTGAACAGATGTTTTAAAATTTAAAATGATGAAATTAGGATAGTGGGTATAATTGAAATCAGTAACCTTCATCAAAATGTTATAGTCCTCATCTTCCCTGCTATTACCTGAAATCATGAATGCAGGCATCTGCTTTATTAACAAGATTGGCAGGAAAGTTAGGCACTCATCCTAGCGTCACCTGAAGGTTTCTCTTTATTTTAAGATTGCTGTGGTCATTTTACTTCATCCATTCTTATTCACGGATGTTTGGGATCTTGGCGATTTTTTTTTTTTTTTTTTTTTTTTTTTTTTAGCTCAAGGCTGCATTGTGTGGCACTTTTACTCACACACCTATACTCACTTTTAACAAGCATGTTTTAGAGTCCATCCACCCTAACATGAAAAATTTTGGAAAGTCGCCAGAAAATAGAGCAGATAGTGACCAGGTCCAGATGTAGAAACAGTCCAGTGGAGCCATGACCAATGTGCTGCTTCACTTGAGGACCTAATGCACTGAATATGTCTTAGCTGCCGATTGCCCTTACTTTTTTTCAAAGGCTTCAGAAGGCTAGTTTGTAAGTGGCTGTCCAATATTAAGTTAAATGAGCCTGAGTGTGTATGTAGGAATGGCAGTCTGTCAAGAACACAATCTTACAGTTGATTACAGCTTGGCATTTAATGCAAGTGCCATGCAGATTTCTTTTCACATGCTAATGAACATGGCTGCGAGCCAGTCAATGTGTTTCTGTACTTTAAATCTTTAGCTGGCCAGACACAGGTGGTCAAGGTACATCACTGTTCTGTACGTTTTATACACTGATGGAGGCATATCCAATGTTAAACCCGTGAATGGAGATGATTTTCTCTGGCAAAGCTTAGAATATTGATTTAGTATCACCTTCCTATTATATAAGTATACATATATAAATTTGAAAAGTAGACTTAAAAATTACACAAATAAAGCAGGAGACCACAATTCCCATTACGAAGCAAAGATAAATGAACGGAAATGTATCTGGACCATGCAAGAAGAAAGCCAGCAGAATTTAAAAATGTTAACTTGGGTCATCAACCTCACTCAGTTCTCACAGTTTACAGGTGGTGTTTGTGAGTCAAAAGGATTTCCAGGCAATGTAGATGTCTGCTATTGTCTGTTTTACAATTTCCAGGAC
This sequence comes from Polypterus bichir lapradei, assembly GCA_026402145.1. Lineage (NCBI taxonomy): Eukaryota > Metazoa > Chordata > Cladistia > Polypteriformes > Polypteridae > Polypterus > Polypterus bichir. Next base: position 64,670,303 of record JANRMT010062796.1, read on the forward strand.
CCTCCAGAAAGAGTAAGATTTGTTTAGATTAAATATCAGACTGGGACCAGGAAATGGTAATTCTGTTTCTGTACACGATGGATGTCTCTGCTCTGGATCTCTATTGGCATTGATAAATTAAAAGAGGTTATCTTTAATTTCAAATACAACAGAAATAGACGCTGACCTCTTTTGAAGTACTGAGTGGACACCTTTAAGTTTTATCCTCTACCTGGATATGGGAATTGAATTTCGATTAAGGGTTGCTAGATAAGGCTAGACATGGCATCTGTTTATACTTCACATTTAAAATTTTTCACTCCAGCACTTTTGATTGAGCTCAGAGCAGGGGGTACCACAAGAGCACGTATCCCAAAGCTATTCCATTTTTTAGGTAAGTGATGTTATAAACAAGTAGCTTGATTATTTTTACAATTTTTACATGCATGCAGGTTTGTTCCAAACTTGCCACCAATTGGATCCCTTCTGGACTACAACTTCATGAAGATCAAATTGCAGGCATTTCCAAAATCAAGTGCCTTAACCTGTTGAGCCAAAGGATTTTTACAGGGTGGTCCAGATCTAACTATGCAGATCCACATCATTTGGATGACTTTGATTTAAGTGGGGACGATTCTACTTTGGCGCGAAGACAATTCTTCATGTCGTCAGTTCGCAAACTTTTCGATGGTCTGGGATTTTTCGGGTGATTTTCTATGTAATAAACTTAAATTCTAGCGTAATGAAAATTGTATAATTAGATCTGGACCACCCTATACTGTATTCTTTGAAAGTTACAGACATTCTTCTAGACATCCTACCACAGCTTGGAACAGCAAGCTCATTTCTTAACTCCTACACTGACACTCTTCGTTCCGGTAACTGCAGTGAATTCCATCCCGTGCTGGTGTTAGGTTATTTGTATGCCAACCGACTGCTCAGTAGCTAACCCGTGCGGCTGGGTGCCCTAGCCTACTTATAATCTGTGCTCTAGGCAAATGCCTAATTCACCTTAATGGTGGCGCCAGCCCTGATTACACCCCACTGTTAACACCATTATAACCAGTCTGCATCACACACATTCTCCACAGAGATTCATTCACTCCTAATTGTGAACTTATAGATTTGAGCTTTTCATTCAAGAGTAATAAAAACAAATAACGAAGTCTCTATTACAGTCTGGGATTTAGTTTACTTTTTTTCTCCTTTTGCGGCACTGAACATTTAATCAACTTCTTGATTACTTTTTACCTGAAGAAGGGGCCTGAGTTGCCTCGAAAGCTTGCATATTGTAATCTTTCTAGTTAGCCAATAAAAGGTGTCATTTTGTTTAACTTCTCACCACATCCATGATGGCTAACAGAGTACAACACCCTTGTACTTAATACATCATCAATAGAGTAGGGGAGAAGATAATGGAGAACAAAATCTGGCACCTTAGTGTTGGGGTGCAGATAGACGATAATCGGCAGTTAGTCAACAAGTGAATTTTGTTATTTTTGTAAGTTTAATAATTTATTCTAAGTTGAAGGGAGCTAGAGCCTAGTCCAGCAGAATTGGATACAAGAAAATAATCTGTTAACCTTTGTGTGAACTGTTTTCAAAGGTGACCCACTATAATGCATTAATATCTTAAATTAATTTAGCTTCATACAAGAGCTTTGGAACAGAATTAAGAGTTGCCACCTCACAATGATAAGATTCCGGATTGATTCCCAGTTGAGATGCCTTCTAACTACTTTTCTTGCTTTGTTCAGTTTGGCCGCTTTCAGGGACTTTGAATCCACTTCGATTCAGTAGACATGCTGCACATTTGACTGGTGACCTGGACTGAATGATCTAACGTCTTCAGAATTAAACCATAGAATGTCTCCATGGACATGCACCAAAAATAAACATCACACATACAGTAACCAGGCATGGATTCAGACCCAGGCTCCATAGCTGTGAGACAGAACTCTACCCATTGTGCCACCCTTCAAAGAGAACATACTTTAATTTTATTCCATTAATCCTTGCTGATACTTGTTAATCCTGTGGAATGAAGGAATCAAAATTGTGAATGGTGGACAGAATAGTACAAGCTGCTTTGAATAGTTGGGGCATCAGCCGGGTGTCCCCATTTAGTAAACCAAACAAACAAAACCTGTGCACTGAGGCAACAGCAAAAAAGACTGCATATCAGCCCAGCAAACAAAAGGTTTCCGACGATAGGGAGGCTTAGGTAACTTGAAGGAGTTTGTTCAGGTTCAGGATCCAAAATCAGTAGCCATCCTCTGGGCACCCTAGGGTTTTATAGATCCCCAAACGGAAAGGTCAAGGCCAGCTCTGGGTACTGTGGCTGAGTTAGCTAGCCAGTTCTCAGAGCTGCAAGTGCTAAAGGGGAGACAGTATGGGTACCCTGTCTTGTCCTGGAGTGATACACTTGCATCAGCAGAGCCAGGAAGGTGATCCCTTGTTGCACATACGTAACAAAATGCTTAATGGACATGACAGTGTTAATCATTTTCAGCCTTCACCTTTTTTTCTCTCATTTTTTTCTAAACAATTTTATAACCGATAGTCCAGAATGAACACACCGTGAGCAGGTTCCTTGCTTTGTTCTTTTGTCATTTGCCTTTCATTATTAGTCAGTAGGTGGGTAAGAACACACAAATCAACTAAAAACTGAAAGAACCCTTTAAGGGTTAAAATGGCAGCTGAGGGTTCTGAAAAGTCCGCCTCAGATGTTCTCAGCTACAGAGAAATACTCAATTTTTCGAACTGAATTGATTGCTTACAATCATTGCCACTATGTCAACAGCCTGCGGCAGCACCAGATTGCAATAAAACTTCATAACAGCTAAGGATTCAATTGCTGCTAAGGCAATGAAGATTTCAGAAAAGACATCAAAACAGTTTACAACTTTAGAGATAAAAAAATAGACGCTTACAAGGACATTCATGAGATATTCCAAAAAATGCAACAATAACACATTTTTGTGATACCTGACATAAACTGTAGGTCAGTAGACTGGTTCTCGGGGTTCTACAACAGGCAGCACGGTGACCACTTCTATAATGGGAAATAATAAAGACCTAAAGGGAGCACGATTCAGCCTCTATCGCTTCTTGCAGTAATTCTGGCAATGCCTGTTGTGCGAGTTAATTTGGGTTACATGTTTATCAGAGCAATTACTGACTCTCAGCTGGCTGCACAGTAGCGTGGGCATCAGTGGTGGACTGATGCCAAGATTCTTTATCTGTCACATACACAGTTATACAAGTACATGTAGTGAAATTGTGCCTTGAATCGGCCATGAGACTGTGCAATAAAGTTAATGTATAGATCATTTTAATTAAATGAAATTTAAATTTAAAAAGAAGAAATTTAAATTTAAAAAGAAAATTGAAAGGGGAGAACTAAGGTGATACAATATATAGTTAAAAAAGTATATATCCAAAGCATTGCAATTTTAAACAAGTTCTGAGCTGTGTACAAATGTAACAGAATAGAATATCTATGTACTGTAAAGTGCAGTGCGCTAGTTTGCTGGTTAAAATGAAGTGGCAGCAGCTGAGAAACAATGAGCTAGAGAATTTAGTTTGAGTTAATGAACAGTTGAAAACGTTTGTGGTGACACGGCCAGGTTAAGAAGTCATATATCCTGTGGACAGAAGCTCCTCCTGAGCTTCTCTGTTCTGGCCATAATACTCCTAAAGCATGTGGCTGACTTTGAACAGATAGTTACTGTAGCGCAATGAGTCTCTGATAATCCTAGCTGCTTTAGTCCTGCATCTCCTGGTGTAAATGTCCTGTAAAGACAGATGGGATCTGGTGCAGCTTTCCACCACATGGATCACTCTCTACAGTTCCTTAATGTCACCTAGCTTTTCCCAAACCAGGAGGTGATGTTCTGAGTCACTGGAGAAACCTGAAACTTCCCCAACTGTCTAAGATGATAAAGATACTGCCTCAGCTTTTCAGATTGTGCTTGAATATGATCAGTCCATGTCAGATTCTCTGATGTGAAGCTGCTCACCCTCTCCACAGTGATCCCTTTGATGTTGAGATGGGTGTAGGACTGCTGCTGTCTCCTACCGAAATCCACTATCAACTCTTTGGTTTTGCTGACATTCAGTTGGAGGCAGTTCTTCTGACACCACGATACCAGGTTCTCTGCTTCCTCCGTGTATGCTGTCTCGTTGTTGGAGATGAAGCCCAGCACCACTGTGTCATCAGCAAATTTGACAATGGAGTTGGAGGCATGTGTGGCCATGCAGTCATGAGTATACAGGGTGTAGAGCAGAGGGCTGAGTACACAGCCTTGTGGCGCTCCTGTACTGAGTGTGATGATGCTGGTGGCACAACTACCAACTCTACCAACTTTCTCATGCCTGGACAAACTTGTTAAGAAGGCAGGCTCTATTGTAGGAATAAAGCTGGACAGTTTAACATCTGTAGCAGAGAAACGGGTGCTAAGCAAACTCCTGTCAATCATGGAGAATCCACTGCATCCACTGAACAGTATCATCTCCAGGCAGAGGAGTAGCTTCAGTGACAGACTTTTGTCACTGTCTTGCTCCACTGACAGACTGAGGAGATCGTTCCTCCCCCACACTATGCAACTCTTCAATTCCACCCGGGGGAGTATATGCTAACATTACTCAAAGTTATTGTCTGTGTTTACATGCATTTTTATTACTATTTAATATTGTTTTTTGTATCAGTATACTGCTGCTGGATTATGTGAATTTCCCCTTGGGATTAATAAAGTATCTACCTACCTACCTACCTATGTACGATCTCCCTGTGAGAAAGTTGAAAACACAGCCACACAGGCGGCTGTTCAGTCCCAGGTCTCCCAGCTTGGTGAACAGTCTATGGGGGACAATGGTATTGAGACCTGAACTGTAATCAATGAACAGAAATCTCATACTGATGTGAGAGCCCCATCCACCTATTCTTTGTTTTTAAATCAGCTTCTCCCGTTACAGTGGAATTGAAAACAATCGAACACAAACATGCAAGTTATTTAGAGTATCCCAACAACATGGCAAGCATTTCTTTGATAACTGACACAGCTAACACTACAAGAATTACTGAAATTGCCACTCATACTTACAGTTAACCTAGCACACTTATTATCTTTACAATATAGGAGTAATCTAGTGAACAGAGAGAAAATCCACATGGACACTAAGAAAGTGTGCCAACTCCATGAAGGCATTCAATGGTCTGTGAATCAGTGTTGTGAGGCAATAAGTGGTGTAGATCAGTTTTTAATCATTTAATCCTCTTCATGGCAACTCATCCTATGGGTCAGCTTCAGATGGTGTTGTACATGCCCATGTCCGCAGGATGGTCCATTAGCAATTGCCAGCCAATGGTCTCAAGTCAATTAGTGAGCGCCAGTTAAGCATTAGAGGAGACTATAAAGGGAACAAGGATAGAACAGAAGAAGGCTATATTCGAAAAACGATCACTGAATAACGGAAAGTTGAACCAAAGAAGGAAAAATGGAGTAAGCAGCAGACTGCTGAATACTTTTTATGGAGCAGGACACAGGGCTAAGGGAACTCCAAGAGTCAGTCTGCCCTCTCAGCAGCTGAGCAAGCCAAAAGGTGGTGCTTGTGACAGAGTGAGAGAGCCCAGAAACAGATGGAAGGATGGTGTCTCGATGTGGCGACATTGGGTGATAGGGCATGGTGCCATAGAGAGTTGCGGGTACTAATGGGGGTGGCAGCTTTATGGACTGCAAGGGCCAGACAAGGTAGCAGTTCAGGTCAGTGAGTACCAGTGGAGATGGCGAATCGTAGGATGTAGCAGCCTACAACCAGGGAACATCCAGTGGTCCTGACAAAGATTGAGAATGTGAGTGAGGCTTGGAACATTGTTGCTTTTACCTTTCCAGATAAGGATTTAAAGTTGATTTTAACTTATTTACTGGAATACTTCTATTTATTTTAATGAAGACAAAGTGTTAAACACATATGGGATATTTTATGAAGAAGACTATTTTTTGATTATTTATTACACTATTTATGTATTTGTTGATTCATAACCTTAAGGAAGCCCTTTAAATTTTATGGCTAAAATAAGCTGTTTCTGCTTGTGAGCAAGTAAGCATCATGTGTGCTTACTCTCTTGCCCTTGTTCACCCTCGGTTGTGACTATCGATGACCCCAAGTTCAAGAGGGTTTTGGAAGCTGCGGACAAACTGGGTCGTCACAATCGGACACGGTTCTTGGAGTGTCCTGGCCAGGATTGGCCGAGGTTCTTTACCTGGCGTGCATAAACAAGAAGAAATGCAGCAATCAGGCTGGCAGAAGATGCCCATGTGAAAGTGGGTACGCTGGTGTCCCAGCTGGTATACAGTGATCCCTTGCTATATCGTGCTTCGACTTTCGCGGTTTCACTCCATCGCAGATTTTAAATTAAACATATCTAAATATATATCACGGATTTTTCGCTGGTTCGTGGATTTCTGCGGACAATGGGTCTTTTAATTTATGGAACATGCTTGCTCCGTTGGTTTGCCCGGTTGATTTCATACAAGGGACGCTATTGGCGGATGGCTGAGAAGCTACCCAATCAGAGCACGTATTACGTATTAAATAAAACTCCTCAATGATATACGATATGCTTCCCGCGCGGTGCTTCGAAAACTTAAAAGCTCTAACAGCCCGTATTGATTTTTGATTGTTTGCTTTTCTCTGCCTCTCTCTCTATCTCTGACATTCTCTGCTCCTGACGGAGGGGGTGTGAGCAGAGGGGCTGTTTGCACAAAGGCTGTTTGCTTAGAAGATACGGACGCGGATGCTGAAAGACTACCTTCACATTGATCCCTTCATTGCGGCTGCTTTATCGCGGTGCTTCCCATACTTAAAAGCCCAACAGCCCTATTGATCTTTGCTTGTTTACTTTTCTCTCTCTCTCTGACATTCTCTGCTCCTGACACGTGCACTCCTTTGAAGAGGAAGGTATGTTTGCATTCTTTTATTTGTGAAAAAGAACTGTCATCTCTGTCTTGTCATGGAGCACAGTTTAAACTTTTGATTAAAGGGTGTTATTTCATGTCTAGAAGGTTCTAATAATGTTAAATGTATTTAGAAGGTCGTAAACAGGTTTTCTATGCTCTAACTGCAAAAATTTTAGATTTATAAATAAAGAATCCTACTTCGTGGAAATTCATTTATCTGTCTGGAGCGGATTAACCGCGATAAACTAGGGTTTATTGTATAACTGCGGAGAATATTTATAAACAGTGTGGGAGAGTTTCTAAGGGCTTAAAATATATAAAAATAACCATACAAACATATGGTTTCTACTTCGCGGATTTTAACCTATCGCAGGGGGTTCTAGTCCAAAGATCCTTACCCAGTTGGGAGGTAAGTATAATGGAGAGATGGGGGAAGAAATCCCCTCTGACTGTTTACTCTCCCAATATGCTAAAGGGTAACACTCTTGGGCTTCAGTAGCCACTTGGATACCTGCAGGGTATGCTGGGAATTGTAGTTCCTTGGAGGAGTGCTTTTGGGTTCTGTGGGTGCCTCCAGGGAGTACTGCAGGGATCCATGATCTCTACTTATGGGGACTTCTGTTTGACCTAGAAGTGCTTCCTACGGGCTATGCCTTGGCACAGGAAGTACTCCTAGGACTGCTGTAAAAGAAACCGCTCTGCCTTACACTGATGAGTTGGAGTTGAGTGGGAAAAGGATAAAGCTTGCCAGGAGGAGGAAAGAGAAAAGAACAAGAGAATGAAGAGAAGGGTGTTTGTGTATATGCATATTTATTACAAAGAAACCTTTGTTAAGGTAAAGAATTATAATAAACCTGGCATTTGAACCTTTGTGTACCAACATTGTTGAGATGTGGAATGCTTATTCCTCAAAAAAAAAAAATGGTCAAGGCAGTTCAGTTTTCATTGAGATATTTTGAACAGGTTGCACTGTATAGTTTTAAAATCTCCCATTAAACAGCATTGGCACATTTGTAAAATCATCTATCTTAAAACAGACAAGCATCCTGTGTGACTTCAGCTACAAATTAGTTTACTGTATCAATTTTATTTTGACGGCGGTTACACCACCTTGTATAGTTTGTATATTTTGCTGTTTTTCACCTCCGCTTGCTGCTACTGATTGCAAACAGATCCCAGTACAACTTAATGAAGCACCAGCAGACTAAGTGCAGTGGTAGAAAGTTGCTGTTACTGACTGATTGCACGCGTGAGAAACACTGAGGTCCCATTTCCTGAAACTTACAATGGTCAGACATGCTCAAGCAAGAGGAAACTAATTACAAAAGTGTTTTTATTTATTTAGGTTATTTTATTTGGCAATTTCAAACTGTCACTGTGAGTGAATATAGTGTGTGTGTGTGTGCGTATATTCGTGAGAGTAGTCTTTGACTAAAGTCCTCTACAGGATGTTTTCAGCCATTTGCCCAAGTCTGGCAAGATAGCCTTTGCCCCCCACAACCCTGAAAATGGTTGAGAAGGTTCTTGAACTGATTTACTGAACTCAGCCCATCGAGAGCTACAGTGCCTGCATGGTCCATCAATGCACCTGAACGTTAGGCCATGCGTGCATTTTCTAACTTTTTTTTTTTTTTTGATCCAACATATACTGTACTGTACTTGTTGATAAATGTTTCCTACAGGCATCACACAGAAAAAAGGCAGCAAAATATGTATTTGCATATGAATTGAGTCAAGAAATATCCAAAAGTGGTGGCCACAAGTAGTTGTTTGGACAAGAGATGATATTCTCCGTCCTCATTTCATTGGTTAGCTACAGTATCTCCAGCAGCCAGCAGCAGACCGCCATTGGCTAGTGGCCCACCTGTAGCAGTCAGCTGCAGATCTGTAATTCTTCACTGGCCAACTGCCAGTCTCCAACAGCTAGGTACAATGTCTCCATTAGCCAGCTGCAGGTCTCTATTTTCCACACCTACTTATCCTGAGTAGGGTTACATGGAAGCTGGAGACTATCCCAGCAAGTGTAGGTCACAAGGAACAAACCAATCCCAGGCAGGACAGGGCTCCACTCTTTCACAGGGTGAACACACAAACACCCGCTCACCACACACAATATGGCCGATTTGGAATTTCCAATCAACTGTCACACACGTGCGCATGGAAGGCAGCTAAAGGGTCTAAATGAGAGTAATTGCACGCCAAACCAGGGGGTGGTGGAGTGCGCTGACCATTTTTCTAATTTTCCTGCAGACCATTCATGGGAAATCCCACCTGACCCTGATGACATCACTTCCGGTGTGGAACCGATGACCGAAGAGCCTTCCGGTTCTGGCCATAGACAGAATTACTAGATGCCGTATGACCAGCAGCATCATACGTCAACGTCGCCGCCATATTGCGAGTGGCACTGCTGTGGAGTGAAGTAATGGATAAAGATGCCTCATCCTTGTGCTGCTTGGGATTGTACAAACCACTGTACGTTACAAACCAGATCCCGGGGGATCACATTTCATAGGTAAGGTTGAACAATTGTTTTGGTTATATTTGGCCATTAGAAAATCCCGTTTTATAATCTTAACTTTAGCTACGCCAGGCTAAGCTAGCAAAGCTATGCATTTATGTGCTCAAGTTAGCCTCCAAACAACGTTTTGGCTAAACGTATTTAGTCACTAGCTATGTAGATGGTTGTTAGCTGTTAACATTTCTCAAACTCTGAAGGTTTCCCAAAGAAATCCCCCTCAGGAAGCAGTGGGAGGTAGCCCTTAAATGGGATTTTGAGAAAGCTGTCCTGTGATGTGTGTCGTGCTAGTTTGGTAGCAGATGCTGTACCGGCATCATATGATCAAAGCTACCACTTGCTTACATTAAAAAAAACAAAGGAGGTTTACTGATTTCTTCCGAGTCCAGTCAAGGTGGTCAAAGTAGTTGAGCGTGTTATCTGAGAGTTGACATTGGGGCAAGCTGTCAGTGTATCTTTGATCAATCAGTTTGTTTGGGCTGAGATTGGTCCAGATGATGTGTTTTTTCTCAAGGGGCACATTGAGGAAACACAGTTTGAAACTGACAACCATCATTTTATGCTAATGTCGTTAGTTGTGTCTGTCTTCCACAAACTAAGGCTGCACCATATTGCCAGACTGAATACTCTCAAATTACAGGATCTGAGTGAGCGAGAGGAGTGTAAGTCTGTAGGAGATCAGTGAGGATGTGGAGAGCTTTAAATGTTCAGAGCGGTATTTTGTATTGTATTCTGTAGTTAACAGGGAGCCAGTGAAGTTGAGAGAGAATAGGTGTAATGTTTTCAGTGGATTTAGAACAGCAGGTTATTATCCTGGCAGCAGAATTTTGAATAAATTGTAAGCGATGGATACGTTTTTGTGGGATGCCAGATAGAATAGCATTACAGTAATCTATATGTGAGGTGACTCGGGCATTAATCAATACTTCAGTACTGTGTTGCATAAGAACAGGACGAAGTCTAGAAATGTTTCGAAGATGGAAGAAGGCAATCCGAGAAATTTTACTTATATGGTAGGAATTATTTAATAATTATTATTATTATTATTAAATAATATCCATTATTAGTGTATAAATGCATATAAATAATTGCATTTAAACGGTTCGGCAAAATCTGTTGTATGTAAACGATACTGTTTTAAACGTTATTGTTTTTTCATCAGAAAACCCGGTTTCCACGTCTACCTGTATTGGTTTAAATGGCACTTTTGCCACTCGCAATAGGGTGGACGCGCTGACGTATCGTGTCAACTGGGCATGTCAGTGAATGCGGCGTCTACCTATATATGTCTATGATACTGGCCCAATTGATGACGTCACATCCAGGTCCTAGCCTATGGAAGAGGACCCTTCCGCTTCTGTCCTGAATGACCTCACTTCCCTTGCTGGCCTTTTAAAGCCACCATATTTACCCTAACCCAGGCATGTCCAAAGTCCGGCCCGCGGGCCAATCATGGCCCGAGATTGGATTTTATATGGCCCGTGCCTTTTGTCTCAAAATGTGTTATTTTTGGCCCACATACACAAACAGAATAAATAAATCATACCAATTCAACATGCAGTTTCTCTTTTGAACTCATGGTGGCAGCACTTTATAACAGAATCTGCCAACTGCCATAAAACCTCAAACAGAAGAAGATTGAATGATGGACCAATCACAGCTCTCGCTGGACACGCGATGCTGTGGGGCTTGGGTGGGTTTAACACTGAGGATTCTGCAGGTGTACACTGCCAGTTTGAAGGTACACTGTATGGCTTTGTAAAATCTGCTGTGACCCTACAACTGTCATGGCTACAGCAAGTAAAAAAAGCAAAGCTGACAATGAAGGACGCCGCTTCCAGGCAAGGTGGAAGTTACAATATTTTTTCACTGAAAATCGAAACAACTGTGTCTTCCTAATTTACCATGAGACTGTTGCTTTGTATAAGGAATATAATGTGAAGAGATACTACAAGACAAAAACATGCTAGTACGTATTACAAGCTGTCAGAGATTGACCGGGCTGCAAAAGTGAAGCAACTCGAGGAGAGCTTAGCCGCCCAGCAGCGGTTCTTTATGCAGGCCCATGAGTCAAATGAAAACATCACCAAAGCTAGCTATGAAGTGGCTATGTTAATTGCTAAACATGGAAAACCTTTTACAGAAGGCGAGTTTGTTAAAGACTGTGTTATGAAAATAGTAGAACACATTTGCCCTGAAAAGAAGAAAGACTTTACCAACATTTGCCTCGCTTGTAACAGTGTGGCATGAAGAATTGAAGAGCTGTCATCAGATGTTAGAAGACAACTGGGAGACAAGTCAACAAATTTAGATTTTTTTTTTTTTCTTTGGCCTGCGATGAAAGCACAGATGCATCAGACTCTGCTTAGTTACTGATTTTTTTGAGAGGTGTTGATGGTGACCTTAACATAACAGAAGAGATGCTGGACCTCAAAGGCCAAACAAAAGGAAGTGATTTATTCCATAATGTTTGTTCAGCTGTTGATGACATGAAACTACCATGGATAAACTTAATGGGATTATTACAGATGGTGCGCCTGCCATGGCTGGTGAACGAAGTGGATTGTCCACGCTTATTTGTAACAAAGTCAGCGACGAAGGAGGCAAAGCTGTTAAACTTCATTGCATCATTCATCAGCAGGTTCTTTGCTCCAAACATCTAAGATTTGATCAATTCATGAATCCAGTGGTAAAGGCAATTCATTTCATCTGTTCTAAAGCTCCATACCACCGCCAGTTGCAGCAGTTCCTGCTTGACGTCCAGGCTGAATATGGAGATGTAATATATCACAATGACGTGAGGTGGCTCAGCAGGGGATTAGCAATGCAGCGATTTTTCTCTCTTAAAGAGGAAATTGAACAGCATTTGGCTGAAAAGAAACAGCCAATGCAAGAACTGTCAGATACTGAGTGGATAGCAGACTTGGCTTTTTTGGTTGACATGATAAAGCATCTGAATGCACTGAACTAACGTTAGCCTTCAAGGACAAAACGCAGTAGTGAGCCAACTATATTCCCACATAAAGACCTTTAAAATGAAACTGCAACTTTTCCAGAGACACTTGTCACAAACAGAGCCCTGCACCACACATTTCCCAGCTTTGCGGGATGTCATGGTTGGTAATATGGGTGTGCAAACACAGAGTTATGCAGTAATCATCGCATCTCTTGCTTGAGAGTTCAATGACCGCTTTCGAGATTTTGCCGCAATTGAAGAGGACTTGTTGCTGTTCTCTTCTCTCTTCAGCGTGGACTCTGATGAGGCTCCAGTTCGCCTACAGTGAGAGCTGATTGAGTTTCAGTGTGACGAGTGTCGTAGCCGACAGCAGCAGCTCTCTCTCGTGCCTTTTTACCAGCAGCTTGATAAAGGCAAGTTTCCAGAAATGCGAACATTTGCAAAGAAAACGTTGAGCTTGTTTGGCTCTAAATATTTGTGTGAGCAGACTTTCTCTGATCTGAACTTAAACAAGAACTGCTTGAGATCAAGACTTAGTGACTCCCACCTACGTGACGTTTTACGATTGTCTACTACTGCTCTCGAAGTAGACCTGGCATGTGTACTGAAGTCCAGATCTCAGTGTCACCCTCCACATTAGTGCCATTAGCTTACCTGTTGCTCTGTTATCAGAATTAGACACAGCGGTATTTTACAGAGTTTCTGAATGTTTTCAGTTTCTGCTAGAAATTCAGATAACTTGTATGCTGTGATCTGTGTATCTAAATGCTTACACTTGCATATTTTTTTCTTTTGCTGTGTGAAAATGACAACATTAAATAACAGAATATTCATATGTATCTTTTATTGTTTAAAATAATGTCATCAGGGGCTGTTGGCCCCTGGGCACTTTCACATTATCAAGTCTGGCCCTCCTTGACGAAAGTTTGGACACCCCTGCCCTAACTCATCAGTTCTGTTTTGGACTCCATACTGAGCACATTAGTGTGAACAACTTATCCTTTTGCTGCCCGGACATATTATACGGGTGGCTGCCCCATACTTTTTTGTGACTCTGGTGTCTGGTTTTTGTGACACCAACTAACCTGCATGTCCAGACAGATGCAGGGAAAACATGCAAACTCCGCGTAGAGATGACCCAGGATATGAACCTCACTCTCCTTATTGCAAGGCCAGCAGTGCCATCAATGTACCACTGTGCCACCCTCCTTTCAAAATGAATAGATAAAATAATACCTTTAAAGTTACTGTATACATCTGGCCAGCAGGAGCCTAATGGTTTATATGCTAAGCTCTTCTCTTGAATTTTGTAAACTAGCCACACTTTTTTGAGTTTGGCAACTAATCAAGGACAGAAGATAATATTTTAGGGCTTACAAATGGCTTGGTAAGACTGTGCAAAACATTGTACTCTGCTCTGCAGTGTGTATTTAACTTCACAGCTTAGGTTCAAATTTAAAGGAAGCCTTGACAACCTCGACTCTGCTCTCTAGCCCTCTCTAAATTAATTCTGCCTGCATGCCACTGCTGGTTTTTAGCTCCTAATATGAGCAATTAGATGGACTGTCCATTGATTTGTAAACCTTTCTAAACCCACATGTGTAAAGACTGGGATTGTGTTGTTTTCTTACAAGTGAAGATGTGCCCACAGATGCCGTGCTGTCCTATCCAGTATATAATTACAGTGGCATAGTCAAGTACCCAAGAAGTTGGATTTGAATCTACATGATCACAAATTCTGATCATACAGATGCAAGCATACAATACGAGCCTGGGGGTCCCATTCAGATTGGTCCTTGAGCATGTACAGTAAAGGGATGGATGATCATTTGTAAATCCTGTAGTAATCTAAATGTATTTCTCTTCTTCTTTTTCTTTCAGCTGTTCCCGTTAGGGGTCGCCACAGCGGATCATCATCTTCCATATCTTCCTCTCCTCTGTATCTTGTTCTGTCACACCCTTCACCTGCATGTCCTCTTTCACCACATCCATAAACCTTCGCTTAGGCCTTCCTCTTTTTCTCTTGCCTGACAGCTCAATCCTTAACATCCTTCTCCCAATATACCCAGCATCTCTCCTCTGCACATGTCTGACTTTGTGTCCCAACCGTCCATCTTGAGCTGACCCTCTAATGTACTCATTTCTATTACTAATAAAAAAAACATGGCAAAGAGTAAATGAAAACAAGTGTTAAATAAACACAAGAACAACAACATTTATTTCTATAGCACATTTTCATACAGATAATGTAGCTCAAAGTGCTTTACATGATGAAGAAAAGAGAAAAAAAGACAAAGTAAGAGTTAAAATAAGACAACACTAATTAACATAGAATAAGAGTAAGGTCCGTTGGCCAGGAAGGACACAAAAAACAAAAAAAGAACTCCGGATGGCTGGAGAGAAAAAATAAAATCTACAGGGGTTCCAGGCCATGGGACCGCCCAGTCCCCTCAGGGCATTCTACCTAACATAAATGATCAGTCCTCTTTGTACTTAGGGTTCTCATGGAAGGACTTGATGATGATGGTCATGTAGACTTCTGGTTTTTAATCCATCAATGTAGGAACATCATAGTGCTTTGATTAGGTGGTGGTGGCGCAGGTCGCCACCACAGAAAACTGGGAAAGAAACAGAAGAGAGAGCAGGGGTTAGTATGGATTTTAGAGCCACCATAAATAGTTGTTATGATTAATTGACAATACAGAGTATCAGGATTAAATTAAAATGAAGTTATGAGAACATCAAAGGTTTGGGGATCCACCCCGTATTCTGCAGAGTATAGGAAATGCAATGAGGTCTTTACAGACTGGAGTCCAAATTGGAACTAAGAATAACAAAAATGAGAATCATATATAAGGTTGGCAGAAGGGAAATGATGTCACAAGAAAATGGCATTCTGGAACTGGAAGTGACATTAGGAAGAGGTGTGATCTAGAGGACCGAAACCAGAAGTGATGTTAAGGTTGTCATCTACGGACTGGAAGTGATTGTTAGGTCAAGGATTAGTCACTTGTTCTGCAGGAAGAGAGGAGAAAGAGTTAGAGGGCAGCGCCAACCCCTGGTCCGGCAGGTAAATTCACTTATTTGAGCCCATAAACTTTCTCCCAGTTGCACGTGTGTGACACAAAGAAGCCGCAAACAATGGATCTGTTGTTAGTACCTGCCATCTTGGTTCAGTTAAGTGTTCAGGACTTCATTGGTGGCTTTTGTAGTCATGCTGCTCTCATTGTACATTTTCTCTCATCAAGAAAGGCTGCCCAGGTCAATTCCTTTAATTAACAATGGAAAAAAGATCCATTGAAGTCTTACATATCCAGGATCTGTTTTCCGATTTTGTCACCGACTGTCCTTTAAGCTTTTTATTTTTCACTCATCAACATCCAACACATCAAGAAATTGGTTTGTACATCAATGGTTAACACAGCTGTCATGTGCAGAGTGGCACAGAGAGGGAGAGGGTTAGACCACCATTCACTCATCATTATGTGGTAGTCCTGAAACACAATATACATTTTAAATGTGTGGTTTCATTCAAAACTTGGTTAAGTCAGGAAGCTTTCAGGATGAGGGCAATAATGTCATTTACCTACCACATTACAATGTGTCTATTTGAATTTTCTAAATGAAGCATCTTAGGATTTTCAAATCAGAGATATAATAAAAGCACCCATTAGCTGTCTGTATAGAGTTTGTATCTCATTGTATGTGAATGCTATTTTTATTGATCCATGCATTTGGGAAATCTGCTCATTTCAGTATTAGTGTCAAGTTTCTGCTAATAGGAGATGGCTAGAGGTTCAGCTTCTAGTTTATTTTATGCCTTTTTATCAAACACTAGCCAATGGGTCTCCTGCTTAAAAGATTACTTGTCACTGTCATATGAAAGAGAACCACCGGTCCCTCTCATTCTCGGGGCAATTTGAATCCTAATGAATGGAAAGCTTCAGCTTCTATTTGCAGGTATTTGCCAAAAACAGAAAACTTGAGTTAATGTGAAATAAAAGCAGAAGAATCCACTCAAGGTGAGCATCCAGAGATAGTAATTATTCAACTGTCTGTCTTGTGTATACACTGAAGTGTATAAAATCACCAGACAGATCTTATTGTCTAGAACAGGGGTGGGCAATGTTGGTCCTGGATGGTCACAGTGGCTGCAGGTTTTTATTCCAACTCAGTTTCTTAATGAGAAGTTAATTATTGCTAATAAAGCACTTACTGCTCAAGTGACATTCATTTTAGTGGTCTCGCTTGTTAAGGTTCCTTATCCTTAATTGCTTATTTCAGTCTTAAAGAGCTGCATTCACTGTTTTTAATGGCTCCTTATTAGCAATAAGATGCAAATGACAAAGGAGCCATCAGTTCTCCATCTAACTTGTTTCCATTTTCACGTGTGGGTTCAAAGAGATGTTTCAATGCCAGTTCTTTTTTTTTTCAGTTCCCAGTGTTTCAATGCCGGTTGTTTGGGACTACCACCTATTTTTCAAGTGGAAGGACTACCTCCATAGGATATGCTATGCCAGAGGAAGGCAACATTGGTCCGGGTGGGCCACATTGGCCCAGGTTTTTGTTCCAAGCCAGTTTCTTAATGAGAAGTTAATTATTGCTGATGAAGCACTTACTCACTCGCTGTTTTAACGGCTCCTTATTAGTAACAAGATGAAGATGGCAAAGGAGCCAGCACTTCTCTTTATAGCTATGTATAGTTTGTCTCCATTTACACCTCTGTGGATTCATCATGCACTATTTGGTTTGATAAAACACTTAAGAGAAAAATTATGACAGACTGAAAATTTCCATTTTTGGCTTCAAATCATTTGATGATATGCTTGGACAGGAACAAAATCAACGATATAAGAACCTAACATTGCAGACTATCAAGCCATGAAATTAAATAAGGTCTGAGATTGGCAAGGATTGGTTTCTAATTAAACAACTGGGTTGGAATGAAAACCTGCAGCCAATGCAGCCCTCCAAGACTGACGTTGCCCACCCCTGGTCTAGAAGATATCAAAAAGATGAGACATGAAAGAAGATGGGTATGCTATGATTGTTGGGCGCTCCATTGAAGAGGTTCCAGATCAGTAAATGTGTAAGCTGATGTTAGCATGGGGCTGGGAGAGAAGACTATCATTAGTTAAGGACAAGTTTGATTACAGTTGAACTTGTCCATGCATACAATAGGTTAAAGTTGCATGACAGACCATATGAACAAGTGGGAATCATATCTTAATTGCAGCTTTTATTTCTATAGCATATCCTTTATAGAAAACATGCAGCTTGGCGAGCTTTAAAAGAAGTTAAAGAAAAAACACATTTACAAAAAATCTACTATATAATAAATCGCTACTGTCTGTGTATGCAGGTGTCCGGTCCCTCCATGCAATCTGATTGGCCAGTTTGGCATTGCTTGCTCAGTCAAACATGATTGAAACGGGAAGCACCAGGCAAGAGTGATTGACACACGTGGGGATGCTGAGGAAAGGCACAGCAAAAAGGTGGTCCATTTACCACTGATGGCAGTCAAAAAGCAGACAGGAGGTGAGCAATGTGTCTCAAAATGACAGAGTGTGAGAAGCAGGCTTTACAGTAATGCGACTGAGTAAGGACGTGCTGGGAAAGAGAGATTGAGACACATGAGGTTACTGAAGGATGAACATAGGATGAACGATGAGGGTACATAGAGGCCAAGAGGTATCAAATATAAAATATTTATAAAAGTATTCTATTACCTGTCTTCAACAGGTAACAGCTCTCCATTACAGTATATAAAAAAATCTTGGGACGAAACAAGACACTTTCACGTCCTGCGAGACAAAGAGTAGATGACAAAGTAGAACGTCGTAAAGAATTCAAAAACGTTGGTGTGATACACATGCAGAGCAGGTTAGAGATAATGGAAGTACGAAAATTCAAAAGTCTCAAAAAAATAATAGTAAAGATCGTATTAGCGCAAACAAATGGAAATTATTACTTGGTGAAATAACGGAGCAGCGAAAAGAGATCAAATATATTGCTCGGATTTAAAGTTTAAGTCGGAATCTTGTAGATCATCTAATTCGTGTTGCCATCAGGGAAAAATAGTATTTCTTCCCAGTTAAGAGGTGTATCTGTGAAAATTAAAAGATTTGTTGTTTGGTGAAAGTGAAATCCACATACGCTGTCACGCTTGGTTCATAGAGTTGCACAGATACACAGGAGATTTTAGAGACAGAAACATTATTCAGACACTTCAAACATAAGTCTCTTTCAGGAGTGAATCGAGCTCCGTGTGTAGTCGGAGGGAACAATTCTGTCTCTCAATTAAAAGAATAGAAAATCTTTTTCTTCATGGGGACGCTCCTCAGGAGCGAGACCCCCAACAGGAGCAGAGGATGTCTTGGGGAGAAGAGAGACAAGGCAGTGAGACAAAAGGACAGCTGCTTTACAGGCTTTTAAATGTTCAAAGCACCGTGCAAGATCATGTGACACGGCGGCAGCAGCAGCTGATCAAGCAAAGAGGAGGTAAAAAAAAAACCTGTAATTGTTTCCCATTGTATCACCATTTAAGAGGGGGTTACAGAGAAGTGACCGCATTTCCTTGGGGTGTGTTCAGCCCCCCACCCACAATGGGACCATTATACACTTGTCAAACAATCTAACCAGCATCTCTTTGATGATGTAGAATGGAAACCAGAATACCCACAGGAAAATCCAAGCAGATATGAAAAGAACATGCAAATCCCACATAGAAAACAGCTGCGTCCAGGACTCAAACAAAGAACACTGGATTTGAGATACCACTATGATGCCCACTTCTGTATCGTTGAATTGAAAAATTTAAACCAAGGCCACAGGCAGATAGCTTTGTCAAAAATTCAACTAAGCATAATATAGGACTGCATTGCAGTGATTTGTATTTGACCCTTTTCTTTGTACCTCTATTATTGCAAATGTTTGATATTGAATAATTTCTGGTCATCAACTAAAATTTAGTATTAGACAAAGGGCACCAGAGTGAAGAAATTACACTTTTTTTGTTACTTATTTCATTTTTATCCAGCACCTGCTATGAAAAAAGAACTAACCCCTAATTAAACTGAGCATATTTTGTGTCAGCTGATTGAACATAGCCATCCCACAGTCAATATAAGCCTCATTTATTTTGACCATTACCTTTGGAGAGAAGTTGCCAGCACAAAGACTCAACAAGCACTTAATGCCACAATAAAATGAAGTTTTTGAAGACGTCAGAAAAGAAACTGACGATTTCTTTTTGGTCTTTGAAGAACTACAAAGCCATTTCTAAGGTGCTGGGACTCCATCGAACCATAGTGAGAGCCAAAATTTCTAAATGGAACAGAAAAGAATCTTCCCAGGAGTGGCTGGTCTGTCAAAATGACCTCAGCAATGGTTTGTTCATGATTCCATAATCAGAAAGACACCAAGCAAAAAGAGTGTAATTCGAGAGAAGAAAGGCAGAAATCATTTGCTAACCAGAATAAAATAAATGTACATCTGCCGTGAAGTACTTGGATGTTCCCCAAGCCATTTGAGAAAACGTTCCACAGACCGATTGATTACGCAAAAGTGGAACTTTAGGACAACACTATATCTGTGGTGAAGCAAACACAACAATTACCAACAGTCTATCTTTATGCTGACAGTGTTGTGATGTGTGGTCGCTTTTCTTCCCCAGGACCTGGAATCTTCTGATAACTGAAGGAAACATAAATTATGGTCTGTGACAGGAAAATTCTTAAGGAGAATTTCTGATCATCCATCTACTGGGGTAGATAAAGCAGAGTCAGTCAGGCAGGAAATAATGGACCAAAACATGAAAGAAAGTCCACATCAGAATGGCTGAAAAGAAAACTGAAGTTGTGGACTGGGTTAGTCAAAGTTCAGACCTAAATCTAATAAAGATGGCATGGGAGGGCCTGTAACAAGCACTTAATGCTTTAAACCTTACCATGGTTTCTGTAATGAACAGTGGGATAAACTCCTCCACAGCAATGTGAAAGATTGAAATTGAATTGTGGGATGTGTTTGGTTGCAGTCAATGTAGCTAAAGGTGGTGCAACCAGTTATTATGTATAAGGAGATAAATTCCTTTCACACTAAGACGGTTACTTTTTGGAAAAAAAAACACATTCTTATTTTGAGTAATGTCAAGGAAAGACATAATAAGGAACATAGCATGACATAAGAAATGATGTGGCATTATGACTTAATAACATGAACATTACTATGAAGCTGTTCCACCCTCAGATAGGCAATGTTCTTACTGAAGAGTGGGGAGATGTGCAAGTCCAGTATGATTAATGTTCAGATGGACTAAGTTGATCAATTTACAATAGTTTGTAGCTGTTATAAGGTATTGGAAAAATTACAATGATTAGCTCTTCTGTCTTACTTATCCAGGAATATAGCTTTTATTCTCGGCCTGGTTTCTGTTTTTGCAGAGTTTTCACCTTCTCCATGTTAATAAGATTAACAAAAAACATAACTGAAGTGTTTAAAATTATGAATGGAATTAGTACAGTGGATTGAGACTGTTACTTTAAAATGTGTTCTTCAAGAACATGGGGACACAGTTGCAAACTTGTGAAGGGTAAATTTCGCTTGAACATTAGGATGTTATTCTTTACACAGAGAACCACAGACACATGGAATAAGCTACCAAGTAACATTGTAGACAGTAGGACTTTAGGGAACTTCAAAATTAGACTTGATGTTTTAGACGAAAGAAGTGGATAGGACTACTGAGCATGTTGGGCTGAATGGCCTGTTCTCTTCCAGATTGTTCTAATGTTTTTATTGTCCTCTCACATCCCAAAAATGTACATTTTGGGCAGACTGGTAACTCTGGACATGTATGAATAAATATGGCTGTGAGTGTGTGAGCATGCCCAGTGATGGACTATTTATCCATATTATAAATGCTGCAGAGATCGTCTGCAGTCTTTTGGGCTGGAAAAAGTGAAATTAGAAAATTTATAAATGGATATAAAGCAGTAACTAGTGGGTGGAATCTGAGAGGATGAACAGCATGACATTTTTATTGTGAACATGAGACTACAGGACCAATACTTTACATCCATCCATTACATTAGTCATTTGGAGGGTCAGTGGAATGATCTATTTGATGAACTTAACATTCAAAGTTATACAGCTGTTAAGGAAGCATTTGTAACATACTTTATATATGTTCAGTGATAACAGATCCTCAGGTGTAGCATGACAGTACAATGACAAGCATTGGGGCCTCACATCTCCAAGGGCAATCATGTGTGTTCTCCAGGTACTCAGCACTCCCTTCTACCTCACAAAAATGTACCAGTAGTCATTGTAAATTGACCCAGAGTGAAGCAGAAAATGTAGCTCAAGACAGGACAACAAGGCACCAGATGAAGGCAAATTGTTGATGCCTTACGTGCCTTTTGGCATAAAAAGGATTAATTTTATGTGTAGATATGCTCTGCAATGACCTGGTCTCTTGTCTAAGGATGATTGCATTCAGTGCTATTAGTGTAGGCTCTTTCTTCATGTGATCCAAGAATGGACAAACCTGATTAAAAAGGTAGATAGATCGTTTCTTATAAACACTAAATCTGCCTGCATAAAAATTTCATCTTTTCATTCATATAACTGTTATGGTTAGGACTATGTTGAGCCTGAGGATATATTAAATGAAACAGGCATAAGACTATTTAGCTAGTGCCATAAATATGGCAGCATTACATTTTACTTCCTACAGTAGAGAAAAGTGGAATCACTATAGAAAATCTATATGAAAATTAAATGGTCATGCAAATTACACATAAATAGTGTAGCTAGCAATCAAGCCTGTATTTCAGGCTTTGACATATGGCCCCATTACCCACTTTATGAGTATAAGTAAAGAGAATAGTACCAATAAACTATTTAAATACAAAATATATTATGTGTTCAAATGCATATGAAAGTGACTGTCCTGGTTCCTAAGTGAGCCAATTTATAGCAGCCAAAGTACAGTCCCTTCAAAATAAAATTACTGTAGTTATGAAAGGGTTGCAAAAAGGCAACAATGCTCATTTCCTGCTTCATGGAAATCATTTGACATATGACAGATTTATGGGTTTATTTGCCAGAAGTTTAGGAGCAAGTGCTTAAGCTCCAATGCCCCTCATCTACACATGCTGATATTAAATGTGACATCTTTCTATAGAGTGTACTCTAGGAATGGCTTTGAATTTGGCATACTGCACCTATCCAACTAGTAAACATGAAGACTGAGTAAATATTTGATTTGACAAGAGTAGCCTTTATTATGCTGTGTAATATAACACTTTGCCAGCTGCTTACTTGATACTCACCAGAAGGCTGCTTAGATTTGTTCCAGAGATTTTTTTGGACTTGATAAATCTTGGTGTACACCTATTTACATATCTTACTATAATTAGCATTTTCACTGGACTAAACTTAAACCCTGTCAATCATTTTTTGCAAATGCACTGATTTTTGTACTTACTTTTTCTGTATTACATTAATCAATTCTAAGAAACAGCACATAGATATTTTTAGATAGATATATTGACAAGAATACTGGGTTTTAAAGGATCCATGCTGGTTTTGCATGAAATGCCTACTCAGCTTCTGCCTTTGCCCTAGAACCTCATGTGAAAGTCCCTTATGTGGCCTGTAAAAGATGTCACTGAGCCTTAAACCTAAACCCCGACACAACTGCACGACAACTGTCACAGTTCAACTAAAGTGGTTTTAATTAAAACAATACCTTCATACAGACATTTTATTCACAATACAGAACAACTCTTTCTCTCCTTTTTCTTCCTTTTATTTTTCTCCACCTGCACTCTCTCCTTCACACCTGACTCTGACTCTCCAAGAGTCGAGTGGAGGGCTGTCTTTTAACTGCAGACCTGGGACTACTTCCAGTACTTACTCTGTTGCCCCTGAGAAGCACTTAAAGGTCAGGCAAGAACACCATGGACCTTGAGAGGATATTGTAGGAATAATGGGATAAACTGCCCAAATCCAGGCATGCAAAGCTTGTAGAAACTTACCCAAGAAGGCTTGAAGCTGTAATTGCTGCCAAAGAAGCACTGAATAAAAGGTCTGAACACTCATACAAATTAGAGGTTTCAGTTTTTTATTTTTACTAAATTTGCAAACCTTTGTGGAAACAAATTTGCACTTTGTCATTATGGGTTGGTTATTAAGTGCAGGTTGACTGGCAAAAATGTCAAATGTATGCATTTAAAATTAAGTGTATAGCAAAATAGAACGAGCAGAAAATGAAGGAGTCTAAATACTTTCTGAATCCACTATATGGTGAGAAAAGACTTCATTCACTCGCTTAGTTTAATTTGCTTAACATAATGCCCCTTTCTATGGATGTACATACAGTAGGTTGAAAATTCTTGTTCCCCATGCCCAGTTAACTAGGAATGATAAGGTTAAATTTGGCTTATTATTATAAAGGATGATGTGCTGCATGTTGATTAGCACACTTAAGTAAAATGTTCACTGTACCCAGTACATGTAACAATATTTACCTTCTAAACCTATGCACTTCCACCAAGAAACCCAAGGCACTTTATTCAATTGCAGCTACATTTCCTCCAATCATGTTTCATCTGCTTGTCCTGGTGAAGACTATGATGGACAAACCAGTCCTCGGCAACAGTCTCTAGGTTCTCTTGAGGAATTTCCAAGTACTCTCAATCCGAACAATCCCTTTTTTGTGTTCTGACTTTGCTTCTGCTTCATCTGTACTACAGTACATTCCCAAACCACCTCTACTGGCCTCTCTGGACACAGAGGAGCAGTGGTTCTAAACATAAGGTTGTCCCATATTGTTCCACTCATTGGAAAATTAACTCCCTTGCTTATCATTTCAGCCACTTGTATTTTGTGGTCTCATTTTTAGATCACTGTCCAGTACATATAAACACAAGCGAGGACAGGAGCAAAGACTGAATGGGCTTTACCACCATATTTTTATTCAGCATTCGTAAAAATTCCACTGTCGCACTGATTTGCTACTCAATCTGTGACCAGTTCCACCTTCATTTGTGGCCAGGACATGGAGTCACTTCAATTTCTCCACTTTGAGCAGCTGCTCCCCTCTATCAGGCCTCTCTCTCCAAGGAGAAGCAAATTACGTTTGAAGTGAAGATTTGAATTCCCAGCTTGAATACATCACATAGAGCTGTGTAACCTTTTTGGTGTGCACAAAACATCTCAGTCTGATGTGACCAAGATGACAACACCATCCATAAACAGCACAGATACATCCCTTAGGTCCCCAAACAGGATAATGATCAATCTCTCGTGTACCTTAAATTCCTATCCATGACAATCAAAAACTGGAAAGAAAGCAAAACACAGAATCAACAGAGTCCCACGTCCACTTTAAATGGACCCAATTTACTGTATGCGAACAAGCATTTTAAACGCAACTTTACTAACACTTTCATCTCGGCCAACAATAGTTTCTCCACGTAGATGGATCAATCATGTAACACAAAAGATTTTCTATGAATATTATTCTAAAAGTTCCTTGTTGTCCAGCAAAACATTCACCTTTTCCCCAAGATGTGTGTGCAGATGTCTGTCCTGAACGCCAACTTCTGGCAGTTCCTAGCTGGTAAAACAGCTCATGAGCTCTCCTAAGTTATGAGTAGTTTCCTAAATTAAGAAAATTCATTAAATGCTTTTACTACTCCTAATATGAGGACTGTATTTTTGAGCTTGTTCGGACCATTTTCCTACTCTGAGGCACTTGATAAATATGGGCTGAGGTCAAGCTAATTGATATGCTAAGAGTCTTTAAACTGGTGAAAACCTAAACCTGCTCAATGTGTACTTTTTTTACATTTTTTTCACATTTTCTTAGTTTTACATAATAGCTGAAAATACCTGATTTGTGCAAATAATACTCAGAATCTTGTTTTTAAATATTGTCCTACCTCTCTCTTTGACTCATTTTGGTTTTAATATTTGACATGACATACTGTGCTCTAATGATTATCAAGTATAACTCTAAGCTTTGGCATTGCATACTCTGCCAGTTTTAAGTTTAGGGGACTCCACATTAACATTGCATATTAAAACACTCATGTGAGGCCCAAACAAGGATTCGGACCAAGCCTCCTCCTTCCTAAGTCCGCTCCTGGCAACACTACTGTGTTAAGTGTTAGCCATGGCAGGATCCTGCTTTGCGCCCAATGATGTCGGGATAGACGGGTCCCTCTTAACTCTGAATGGGGCGACCCACCTTTAAAAATGTTATGTTGAAACACGCCGAACAAAGATGGTCAGTTTATTGGATACAAAAAACGTTCCCTCTCACAGCAGACGCACACGTTTCTTTCCACATGCCGTGCCGTCTCGTCCAAGGCACGCGGCGCAATGAGACTTTGACCATCCGGGAGCCCCTTTAAAGAACGCGACCAATGACGTCACCATCAGGTTTCCGCACAAACACCTCACAAGAAACGTTGTTTGAGGGCAGGCAGTTTATCTCTAAGATATTAATATTTAACTTATTTAAATGTCACATCACGTTTAAAAGCTGAGGTAATCTGGGGAACAGCAGCCCTAGTTGGGCTATTTGGCATTTGTCGTGCAACACACTCGCGAACCCAGCATTGTCGTTTGTTGCGACTGTTCGAAAAGTGCCGAAAGAGAAATGACTGGCGCGTAGCCTCCCGACCGCTGCCCAGGTACGCCAGTCTGTTGACACCAAGCTGCAGTGCAGATTTGCGTAAACCACGGACTGCGTCGGGGTGGAGCTTTGCTCTGGCGTATTTTTAAAAAACAACAAACAGACGCGCACACAAGGAAAGACAACGCACGAACAAGCCAGGCAGGAAATATGCCCCCGCGCGCTCGGTCTTTGTCTCTCCGTTTCAGCATCGCGTCCTCCTCGCAGGCGGGGAAGGGACACTGAGAGGCTTCCACTCCCGAATGTGACCGCCCTAAGCCACGCGACTGCGCGCGGCACCTCTCGACCGCTTCCATTTCAAACCGGTCTGCCTGCCTTGGCTGCGGCGGCAGACGCGAGAACACAGCGGAGGGGAGGGGGCTAAGCGGAGTGGCTGCCCGACTCGGCGCAGTGACTGTCGGCATTCTCCACGGGAGGGAACAACCATGGGGACGTCAGTTGACGTGTTGCTGGTCACCGCCAACGTGGGCTCGCTGTTTGACAACGTAAGTAATCGATCTGCTCGACAGCATGGGCTGCTTCGTGACGCTTTATTCCTCGCGTCTTTTCGTGTGTGCTCTGTGCAGAGCTGGTTTGTCGGATGTTCCATATTTCAGAAAAAAAGATCCAGTAAACTGATATAACAGCACATTGCAGTGCCTTTGAACATACATTTGCTAAGTAAATTGAACATACGGGACGAATGAAGGTAAATTAGACGACCGACTTTCACTCAATGGTTGGCTTAATCTAGTGTAGATCCCCGAAGTAGATAATGTGTTGTGTCACTCGAGTAGTTGCTGTCACGTCAGTACGGGTCGGCTGGCATGACATAGCTGCACAGGCGACCTCATGGAGAGACCGGGATGGCTGTCTGCGGCAAACGTAACTTATGGAATGCTTGACAACAGTGAGGTGGCTTCACGGTCCAGTTAACGGCTTCTCAACCTGTACTTGGCACCGTTTCCTGGGGTAGCGGTGAACCTCAAAGCGCCGAGCGCCCTATTGCAACAATCCGAAATGATCGCAGTTGCGCAACAAACCCCAGCGGATTGTTATGAGCCAACCGCCCCTTGATATAGCAAGTAAATACAGCTTAGTCTGAAATCATATTAGGTGTACACCGACTTACACTCTTAATACCGATGCAAAGGGACGAGTAACAGCCTAGAATAGCTATTGTATTTGTAAAGTATACCTAATGTGGAGCACAGATACTACTCCAATACTGCTTTATGTTAAGCATTATTACTGATTTTTCATGCAGAAATGGTTTATTTATTTTTTGGAAATTAACCATAACGAAAAAAGAACACAGAAATATGACACATCTTGTATTTAGGTCATTGTTTAAGGTGATCAAACATAAAATACTCAAGTTTGAAATGTTACAGACCCAATAGTGACCTCACAGTAGATGAAGGGATACAAAATTGTAATAATTACATTTATATAATGCTTTTCTAAACTACTCAAAGTGCTTTATATAGACAAGAGGTAACCACTTCAACCACCATCAATGTGTATAGTACTGTATCTGCCTGGATGATGCGACTGCAGCCAGTCTTGCACCAGTATGTTCATCACCCAGTAGTTATTGGGTGGTGAAGGGGCAGAGGACAGAGTTAGCTAATAAGGGACAAGGGATTGTAACAGGCCAGAATAAGCAGGCTAAGGTGGGGAATTTATCCAGGATATTGGGAAAAATCCTACTGTTTTCAAAAGGTTCCCTGTGGTCTTCTATGACCACCAAGAGTCAGGTCCTTAGTTTTACATTTGAGGACAGCATCAGTTTTTACAGCACATTGTTCCCATCACAGCTGTGCAGCGTGGAGACCCACACATACACACCATAGGGGAGGCGTCCAATGATGACCTTCACCAGTACCTCTTTCAGCAGCAATCCAAGCTTTTTGTAGACAGTCTCCCATCATTTACTATTCCAGGTGCAAGCATGCTTCAGGTAGAATGGCAGGATTAGCTGTTTAAATACTTTGCTTAATGTCAGTCCTTCTTAACTGTTGTTTCATGTTATCATCCAGTTGAAGCTGTTAGCTCATCATGCCACTATACAAATAACACTTCGGAGAAAAAAGCTGATGTTTTTAGTCTGAATAGAATTACAAAGCAATATCTAAGGCTCTCCAGCTTCACCAAGCTACTGTCAGTCTTCTTGTGCTAATAGGGAGATATGGGGAAAGTATTCTGTTTTTTTTAATATGTGCCATCCTTACAAAATCTGAGAAAATAATCACACTTAGTCTAGTGTCATAGGGCACTTTTGCCTTTTCCATAAACACTTGACTCAAGGCAGAAAACAGTCCTGGACATGACACCAGTCCATCCTAGAGACCACTGCTGCATTCACCCACAATTTAGAATTGTCAGTTAACCTAACTAGTACACTTTTCGGGATGCAATCGAAAATTTACACAGAAATGAGTGCAGAATGCAAACACCACATGTACAACATCCAGGTGTACTGTAGGTGTCAATCCCGGGGAAATGGATGTATAAGGTGGCAATGTTACCTACGCCACTACTGTGCTACCCTCGCCAAAAGCAATATATTAAATTTTGAATTGAGTTAAAAGAAGCCTATGGCAATGTATATGCACCTGCTGGAGTATCTCACGAAAAAGAGATAGCAAAAAAAGAGTCCATGAGAAGATTGTGTGTATTTACCCTCAGGTTTGCCCAAAATGCATCTGTAAAACATTCAAAGGTTTAGCTTTTGGCAGACTTAGATTTTGATGTGATTTGGAGAAAAGTAAGAATCTTTTAATCATTCAATCCAGTATCCAAACCACTATATCCTAACTGCAGGGTCACAGGGGTCTGTTGGAGCCAATCCCAGCCAACACAGGGCACAAGGCAGGAAACAAACCCCAGGCAGGGCACCAGCCCACCGCAGATAACCTCTTAAGGCTATAATGGAATTCAAGGAAGGTGGTGGTACTGTCATTGTTTTATGATACTCAGCGTCCCTAGCACCCAGATGATTTCTCATCACTGACTATTCTTCAAATGATTGTCATGCTGTCTGTCTTTGAGCTAAAGTTGCAACAGATTTGGGTCATGCAGCATAAAAATGATCTCTAATACACAAAAAAGTTTATTTTTATAAGCTCGATAAAAAAAGCAAACACCTTGACCTGATGTATTAACTGTCCAGGCTAAAGCACCATTGAGATTTTTTGGCAGGGATTGAAATAGTTGGTAAAAAATCCACAAAAATCCCCAAGTTAAAGCAAATTTTCAGGAAAGTAGTGTGCCACAGTTTCTCTACAGTGTGTGAGAGAATTAATAAATACAAAAATGTTCTTTTTGCAGGTACATCTATAGGTGGTGTAACCAGTTATTGAGTGCAAGGGAGCAATACTTTTTACATTGAGATTTCGGTATTGCCCAATTTTAATTAACCAGTGTTTCAAAATGTATTGTTAATTGTTCACTTTCATTGTTATATTAGGCTTCAGATGAAAATCTGACAGCTTTCAGTATAAAAATTAGACAATAGATCAAAAATCAGACAGATGTGCAATATTTGTTTTCATTTTTCACACATTCTACAGTTTGCAAGAATAGTTCAATATAAACTAAACTAGTATATGAATGATATTGGTCCTATACAAATATAACAGCTTTCAATATTGGACACAATTCTAATGTATGGTAAAGAATTAAATTGCAATTATTGTTGTATTTTGAACAGCTGGATCACAGTCAGGAGAAGTGCCTTACTCAAGGTCAAGTTATTATGAGTTAGGGATGAGGGACTGGGCTAACATCTTGATATTTTACAGTCAAAAGTGTTATGTCATTAAGCTATATTTGTATATTTTAATTTCAGCAGTATATTACATATGCAGTGGGTTATATAGCATTGTGTTATGTTCTGTACATTTAATGAACAGTTCATCTTAACAGAATAGTGTTAATTTACAACCCTTTCTATGATACTGTATGGTGTAACTTATGTATGCAGTCAGCCATCTTTTTTCAAAATTGGCTTGTTATCTCAAACAGTTGCAGGGCACTTGGACTGTCATTGGAGCCAACAACTGAGATCTGCGTCTTCCATATTATACAAATGTATTTTTTCCAATGTGTTTGAATGTACATTTAAAATACCTGTGTATTCCAGTATGAGGCACATATTTTTGTATTAAAGTATATCTTAAATTTCATACATTCTTTAGATTGTAACACTTATATATATTAAGCAAAAAGAGTAAAACAGATTTTGGTTCTGAACATTGCTAAAAATTAATTGGAAAAATTAATCCTGTGATACTCCACTTCTCATTTTTAAAGACTTTTTTTTTTTTATAACTTTTTACTTTTGTCTGCTGAGTTTCAATGCAACTCTGGCTAGATGTACACCTCTTGCCAGAGCTAACAAAGCACCTCCTAAGTGAGAAGAACATATTGTTGGCTCACTCTTGCACAATTCTGAAGCACTTGGATTTATGTAACAAGCATGTCTTAAAATAACCTGCTTTCAAAGCATCTTATTACTGGTCAGGCTTTTAGCCCCTCTGCTGTCATCTTTCATATATATTGCTGAAGTTTTTTTCTGATAAAGGTTTTATTAGTGGAAGGTTTCTCTCTAAAGCAAGGGTCATCACTCATGCTTCTGGAGGGCCACAGTGACTGCAAGTTTTGTTCCAACCAGTTTCTTAATTAGAAGACTTTCCTTGCAGAAAAAAAGTGCTATTTAACTAAAAGGCTTGTTAGTGCATTTTATTTATCCAAGACAATTCTTTATCCCAATGTAGCGCTTCCCTTTTTTGAGAAAATTATCCATATGTTTTGTGGACCAGAACGGATTTGCGCATAATGACCCTTTACTTTTTCTCTCTCATTTATTTCTAACATTTTATTAACACAGATACTTCATGATGCATATTCATCATTGTAAGTTGAACTGATTTGGCTGGAGAGCTGCTGCTTCCTTTGTTGTTTGCTTTTTGTTATTAACTGTTGGCTGGTTAAGAAAAGAAAGACACAATTGAATGCTAAATGCAGATTCTTTAAACTAAAATAGTGTAATAGCAAGTGAGTTAACTTTAATTAAGCCCAAAAACATACTGGTTTAGCAGAAAATAATGGATTCCAAAAAAAATGTTGGTTGAAGTGAAAACCTGTTGAACTGAAGCAACTGCAGCCCTCCAGAACTGTAATTGAGGATGCCAGCAGTGTAATTAAAATTTGTCTTGGATGAATGAAAACATGGGCGGCACGGTGGCGCAGTGGTAGCGCTGCTGCCTCACTGTTAGGAGACCTGGGTTCGCTTCCCGGGTCCTCCCTGCGTGGAGTTTGCATGTTCTCCCCGTGTCTGCGTGGGTTTCCTCCGGGCGCTCCGGCTTCCTCCCACAGTCCAAAGACATGCAGGTTAGGTGGATTGGCAATTCTAAATTGGCCCTAGTGTTTGTGTGTGTCCTGCGGTGGGTTGGCACCCTGCCCGGGATTGGTACCTGCCCTGTGTTGGCTGGGATTGGCTCCAGCAGACCCCCGTGACCCTGTGTTCGGATTCAGCGGGTTGGATGGATGAATGAAAACACTAACAAGCTGTTAATTGTCAAGTTTCATTATCGGCAAGGACTGTCTTTTAATAAGAAAACTGGTGGAACGAAAACCTGCAACATCTACAGCCCTCCAGGAACCATAATTGAGGACACTGCTCTAAAGAGAGGTGGTACAGATAAATAAATGAATAAATAAATTACAATATTTAATATACTTTTTCAAGAAAAATGTTTTAATTATTAATTTTTAATTGAATTGCAATGAAAGAATACCCACAAAAAAGGCATGTAACATTTAAGGAAGGTGCTCCTGTTTCCTGCAACTGTCCAAAGACATGCCGATGAATTGGCAACGCTAAATTGGCCCGTGTGTGTGTTCTCCCCATGATGGACCAGTGCCCTGTCCATGTTTTGTTTCTGCCTTGTGCTCTGTGTTGGCTGGGATAGATTCCAACACCCCCACAGTCCTAACATTTAAGGAATACAGACTACTAAAACCCCACCACTTCTCAGTCACTGGAGCTGCCACCTTAAGTCAAGCACAGTGTGTGACTAATCACAATATGTTTTGGAGTTTTCACATACTGAAATTTTCATAAAGACATCTGAAACACTTGATGTACTTAACCTGGATTTTTTTTTTATTTTTGTAAACACTATTGATAAAAAATTCCAGCCCTGAAATAAGCCTGTTTCTGAATGCTGCTGCAATATCAAAAGAAATAATGAAAATTAGAAAAGTATGTTCTTTGAAACCTTGTACTAAATGGAGCACGACACGGATACTTTGTTCAAAAGATGATTTGTATTTTCTTTTTTGAAATTTGAATCCTTTTTCTAATATCCTCACCATTGTGCCAAAGTCATAATATTATAACATGAAAGAGAATTCAGGTTTGCACATCTAGATTATTTATGGAAGATGACATTCTCTGGCAAGCAATTTAACACATTTTCTAACATCCACGAATCATGACAACTTCTCCAAACTATACTTTAGAGAAGAATCACATTAATGTCAAAAATTCTTTCAGATAAAATTTTGCCACTGGAGATCACAGAGGAAACCTTTATGAACATAAGTATAGCATGCAAGACATGAAAAAACCCTGTTAGGTTATTCATAAGGGAGCCACCATGTCATTTCAGGTCACTGTAATAAAATGCAATTTGATTTTTGTAGTATAAAGCAGCAGTAAACTGGTGTAGCCGTAAACTGTGCTGTGTTAACATTAGTTGTGTTCAAGCCTATTGCAACTTGTACCAGCCAATATATTATCTGAAATTGCTGTAGTTCACTTAGTGTAACTTCAGTCACATTATTTAAACAGGTTTTTTTACTTCTGTGTAATTACATAGTTTCTAGAAGTAATTGTGCAAGACTTAATTATGCTGAATGACGCACCAACCAAAATAAATCTTCTACTGTATATTATTTTAGTATATCATAGATAGATGGATTTTTGAAACAATCCTCATTCTGGCATTTCAACAATATTGCACTAAGTAACTTTCAGTTTGGTATGTAGTGTTAAGCACTAGATTTTATGTCTGAAAAGCAATTTCTAAATTCTTTTGAAAATGTAAAACATAATTTGACATACCTTGTAATAAATATGTAGTTGTGTAAATTAACATGTGAGGAGCTCAGCAACTGCAGTCGTCGAGTTTGACATCCCCTCCAGCTATATGTTGTGTAGTGTGACTTCAGCTTAAATATGAGAAAGTCTGTATTGAAAAAGAGATCAGCTGGCCTCATACTAAGCAGAATAACACTGAACACTTACAGTAGACTCAGCACACATTCAGATATTTCATTACTTTACATTAAACTGTCGCTACAAGAACACCCTTAACATGGCAAAGAATAACAATTAACAGCACTATTACACTAGAACTTTTAAATATTTCAGTTTCAATCTGCATGGAATTTATATATTCTCTGAGTGTGTTTGAATTTCCTTACTGTACTGTTTCGGTACTCAAATGTGGCAGTTGGTGCCACGGCCCACCTGCCAAGTTGTTTGCCTGCCTATGGTAAAGTCATCCCTGATGGAGGATCGCAGGAATCATGGGAAAGAGAGGTCCTTTCATCAGATTGGCTGGCCCAGCACTGTTTTAGCCGTGGAATGGCCAAATGGGGGAGGCAGCTTGATGGATGAGGTCTCCAGGACTCTAAAAATATCCAAATCTTATTATGTGATATCATCTACTGTTAAATTCTGCTCCAGACTTCTAAAATTTTTATTTTTATGCTGTATTAAGGATTTGTTCTGTTCTGTGTATTGTATTATATTGACCCCCTTCTTTTGACACCCACTGCACGCCCAACCTACCTGGAAAGGGGTCTCTCTTTGAACTGCCTTTCCCAAGGTTTCTTCCATTTTTCCCTACATGGTTTTTTTGGGAGTTTTTCCTTGTCTTCTCAGAGAGTCAAGGCTGGGGTGCTGTCAAGAGGCAGGGCCTGTTAAAGCCCATTGTGGCACTTCCTGTGTGATTTTGGGCTATACAAAAATAAATTGTATTGTATTGTATTGTACTGTACACATCCTAAATATATGTGGACACCTCACATGGTATGTGTGAGTGTAGGTGTGCATGTGTCCCGTAATAGACTTGATGTCCTGACCAGGATTTGATCCTGTCCTGTGCTGTCTGATGGGCTCTTGCTGAGTTGCTCCTAAAAGATTAGACAGGCTTAGTAAAGGATCACTAAATGGAATTTTTGATGAATCGTATGTCTTTTCTACAGTTTACCAGTTAATCTTTTGTATATAGTGACTTTGTGAAAAAATCACAAGGCATTTAACAAGCATATGCAAATGAAGCTCATGTTTTAAGAAACAGCTATTCATCACACAAAATACAAGCATAGGAATCTGAATCATTCCCTTGTACAATCATGTCTTCTTTGACTCAAGTCCACTGGTTATTACTGTATTTAGAATTTGTAGTGAGAGTATGGGGCCTTGAACATTGTTATTGCAGGGAAGGAGCGGAATGTTATAATTGATTAGAGCTCATGTTCAGTCCCTAGCAATAATGCTTGCATGACTCTGAGGAATTTTATTTTGTCTTCATATAGTGGAAAACCATTGTACTACATGTACCTATTTAACACCTTGAAATGAATACTACTATGGAATTTACAACTATGGTTTCTCAAAAGTATTTTATTGGTTATTACTTGGGTGGCACAGTGGGTAGCACTGCTGCCTCGCAGTTAGGAGACCCGGGTTCGCTTCCTGGGTCCTCCATGCATGGAGTTTGCATGTTCTCCCCGTGTCTGCGTGGGTTTCCTCTGGGTGCTCCGGTTTCCTCCCATAGTCCAAAGACATGCAGGTTAGATTGGTGATTCTAAATTGTCACTAATGTGTGCTTGGTTTGTGGTTGTGTGTGTGTGCGCGCCCTGCGGTGGGGTGGCTCCCTGCCCAGGGTTTGTTTCCTGCCTTGTGCCCTGTGTTGGCTGGAATTTACTCCAGCAGACCCCCGTGACCCTGTAATTAAGATATATACCGGGTTGGATAATGGATGGATGGATGGTTATTAGTTTGTGGGCAAGCAGTTTGACCTTGTGGTTAAAGTGTTGGACTTTAAATCATAAGGATCCTCCTACATTTCCAGCTAATGCTTGGTAGTGAGACCTTGAGGAAACCACCTTTCCCTGCTTATACAGTAACTTTAGATCCATTTTACGCTCACGAGATAACAGAATGCCTCATATTGGCCAGTTGTGAAGGAAAAAGCATGGCGGTGAAACACGGAACTAATGGTATCCTAAGCCACAATTTTGACAGCTCACTTTGTTGTTTACAGCTGATGATAACCTATTGGCAAAGTGCATGCCTAAGTTATCACTTCGTGTGTAACATACAGTAGCTTTTGATCCCTTGACAATGGCTTTTTTAGTCTGTATTTGGAGTGTTTGAAAATGAATACAATAGACACTTTACTAATTCCAAAGGGAAGTTGCCATGTCAAAACCACCCACACATATTATCAGCTGTAAGATAAATATAAAAATTCCCTGCAAGTGTAAACAGTAAAAGAAATAAATTTGTCCATATTCTATTTAAAATTAAAATATAGAGATGGTAGTGTAAGTTCTGATGACAGTTTGTAAAAAATCCTAAAACTGCAATCCTTGGAACACTATATTAGAATCTGTCTTATGGTTAAGGTTTTCTACATGTGAAAGGAGTTATAATACAGACACTATGAAGGCAGTTTTCATGATAGCCAAGAGGTGAACCAATGTCTATCTTTCTGCTGCTGCTCTCAGAGTGTCTAGGCTAGTGCCCAGATTATGTTCAGCATTCTGAATAAAGTAAATATATTGGCATCACCTTTTTTCCTATACATGACACTGTGTAAGGCACAAATGTGCTGCCAAAGACTCATATACTGTAGTAATATATTAAAATATGCATTATTAATATTATTGGTTTTTAGTTTTCCCGTTTATTTAGCTTGCCCCCATGTTCTTATCAGTAGGTAAGACATTAACACTGTATTGTGGGATTGTACCTTTCCTGGTAATCAGAAGTTTGTGGGTTCGAATTCCGTAAAAGTCAGAAGTGATTCTACTCCATTTGGCCCTTGAGCAAGACCCTTGACCTGAAATTGCTCCATCCTGGGTATGACGTTAACCTGCATTCAGCCCTGCAAGCAGGTCCTCCAACTTGCAGGGAAAATTCCGGGGTTAGTGGCAGGATTGGCACTACAGCCATTGTAAAAAACCTTGCACTGTTCCATTCTATTTGAACTAGTGTGACGCTGAAGTGTCACCCGTTGTATGGCTGCACTCAGGTCCTACTTTGGGACCCTGTGGCTGTTCATCATGTATTGGGTGCAGCAACATTCTATATCAGTGCATGCTCCCAACCCCGCTCTCTGTTTCTGTTTATATTGGAGTTTGCTAGAAGCAAGTATTAATAATATTTTAGCAAAAATTGCATGTATTTTGCACATTCTGAGCATGTAAATGGATAACGGACATGTGGATTATGACTAAAAGTTACACAAGAATTTTTTTCTTTCATCCATTGATATATTTCACATTGCTTGCGATTGTGCAGTATTGGTTATATCGTTGGATACCATTCATTTAGAATCTTTGTTATATTAATTTCCATGAAAATATGAGATTAAAATTTTTTCTACTACTACAAACTACATGCGGAAAGTGACGTATAAAAATGGCATTTTTGGGTGGAGTATTCCTTAGAGTTTTTTGTTATTTGTTGTGGTTAAAAGGTCAGCCTTGTAGGATTGAGAAAGAATAAAGAAAAAGGAAGAACTACACAAAGCACTGCTGATAAAATTTAAATAGGCAAGAAATGAAAAAAAAAAAATTAAGTAGAAGTAGTTGATTAATGAATCCAGTATAGTTTAGTAATGCAGTATGATATTAAACTATGAAAATTTTTAACTTTTGAACATTGTGTTTAATTCTAAGAAATGCAGTCCATCAGGGAATGGAGAAGTTGAGGTACAAGCTAATTGGCCCAGTGTGAGGGGTTATCTCTTTGATTGGCTGAGGCCTTATCCAGTCGGATTCTGCCTTGTGCCTGGTGCTGCCAGTATACAAATCAGTTTCCTGAGACCCATAACTAGCTAAACAGGACAACAGGTGGATGGTTGATAAGAATGATTTGCTGTGTCAGGATCAATTGTCATCGTCAAATCAAGTGATAAATAAATATCACCAAAGTGTTTTTTTTTTTTAATGATTTTTGAATTGGAAATTGAACCACTTCTCCTGGAGCTGCCATTGTACCAACTCATGGACTGGTGTCGGTATCGGCACTCACAGTTTTTATACTCATGGAGTGTCCTTGTTTGCTGCATTACTGAAACATTAATGGTGTAGCCCAAATATCGGTACATATATTTCTAGTTCAATTGTATTCAAAAGAAGTTTTTTTTTTATTCTGTCTTTATCATGCTTATACAAAAAAAAAAAAAAGAAGTAACACATTTTAATGGCCATCATGTTAAGTGACCAATAGAATAATATTTAATTTATTGTTGAGGAAGTAGAACAGAAAGGAAGTGGCTGGTCTAGTCAGACCTACAGTAGATGATCAGTCTGAAGTGTCAGCACTTACTGCTTTCCTACTATGCAAGCCAACATTATTTTTACAACAGATTCATTCTTAAAATTTAAACTAAAGACTATAGTGAGTCAGCCGGGTGACGCTGTGGGTAATGCCATTACCTTACTGATCCATGTTAGGTTGATCATTGATTTCCAAGTGGCCTACTGCGAGTGTAGATGTGTACGTTAACTGGAGCCCCATTCAAGGTCAGCACCTTTAGCACTGACATGAAAAGCAGTTTTGAGGATGTTATGTTCACCTCAGAAATCCTGCCCATTTAAATATGCTTAAAGTGAGGCAACTGACACTCAATTTAGTTTTGTTTTGGTCTGAGAATATTATGCTATATACTCATACATTACAAATAAGGCCTCTGGGTTCTTTGTTTCAGTTATTTACTTTGTAATTATGAAGCAAACATTTAAAAGTGAAATGTTAAGTTCATTTGTATTTTTATTACCTTTCCATATGATATGTATTTTCTTAGTTGTCATCTCACTTATAAAATTTTGATACACTTACCACATATGGATTTATGTTTTTTAATCGTAAAGGAGAGTTCTCAGATTTTTTTCCCTTTTTTTTAATTAAGGAAACTCCGCCAAACCCTGTGCGCCTTTGTCAAAGGTTTCTGTTTTGCTTGTCTTTTGTGTTTGGAAACTTGGCCGCATGCCATTTACTTTTCCATTCTGTCTGTCATGAGTTGTGCTTTTAGTCTGAACTTGTTGAAGTACATTCAGCTGTAAAGTTTTTAACTTGTTATCTTTGCTTGTATAGTAAAACAAATCACAATGTTTTGATGAAAGCAGTGTGGCATAGTGGTTAAGGCTTTTTTCACTTATAACCCTGAGGTTGTGGGTTCAAATCCTGCTACTGACACTGTGTGTGTCCCAATAAAAAAAGAAATGTAACCAGTTGTATCATAAATATTATAAGTTACCTTGGGTAAAGGTATCAGCCAAATAAGTAAATGTAAAAATGATTAATATTATACTGTTATTAATAACAGCATAAGGGTGTTCATATGTGCACTTGGCACTAGGACACCCTAGGCCTCAGTTCGATGATCGACTTTGTGGTTGTGTCGTCGGACTTGCGGCCATATGTCTTGGACACTCGGGTGAAGAAAGGGGCGGAGCTGTCAACTGATCACCACCTGGTGGTGAGTTGGCTTCGATGGTGGGGGAAGATGCCGGTCAGACCTGGTAGGCCCAAACGTGTTGTGAGGGTCTGCTGGGAACGGCTGGCAGAGTCCCCTGTCAGAAGTAGCTTCAACTCCCACCTACGGCAGAACTTCGACCACGTCCCGAGGGAGGTGGGGGACATTGAGTCCGAATGGGCCATGTTCTGTGCCTCTATTGTTGAGGCGGCTGACCGGAGCTGTGGCCGTAAGGTGGTCGGTGCCTGTCGCGGCGGCAATGCCCAAACCCGTTGGTGGACACCGGCGGTGAGGGATGCCGTCAAGCTGAAGAAGGAGTCCTATAGGACCTTTTTGTCCTGTGGGTCTCTGGAGGCAGCTGATAGGTACCGGCAGGCCAAGCGGAAAGCGGCTTCGGTTGTTGCTGAGGCAAAAACTTGGGCATGGGAGGAGTTTGGAGAGGCCATGGAGAACGACTTTCGGACGGCTTCGAGGAGATTCTGGTCCACTGTCCGGCGTCTCAGGAAGGGGAAGCAGTACAGTGTCAACACCGTATATGGTGGGGATGGTGCGCTGCTGACCTCGACTCGGGACGTTGTGGGTCGGTGGGGGGAGTACTTCGAAGACCTCCTCAATCCCACTAACATGCCTTCCAATGAGGAAGCAGAGCCTGGGGACTCTGAGGTGGGCTCTCCCATCTCTGGGACTGAAGTCACCGAGGTGGTCAAAAAACTCCTTGGTGGCAGGGCCCCGGGGGTGGATGAGATACGCCCGGAGTTCCTTAAGGCTCTGGATGTTGTAGGACTGTCTTGGTTGACACGTCTCTGCAACATCGCATGGACATCGGGGACAGTGCCTCTGGATTGGCAGACTGGGGTGGTGGTCCCCCTTTTTAAAAAGGGGGACCGGAGGGTGTGTTCCAACTATAGAGGGATCACACTCCTCAGCCTCCCTGGAAAAGTCTATTCGGGGGTTCTGGAGAGGAGGGTCCGTCGGATAGTCGAACCTCGGATTCAGGAGGAACAGTGTGGTTTTCGTCCTGGTCGCGGAACAGTGGACCAGCTCTACACCCTTAGCAGAGTCCTGGAGGGTGCATGGGAGTTTGCCCAACCAGTCTACATGTGCTTTGTGGACTTGGAAAAGGCGTTCGACCGTGTCCCTCGGGGAGTCTTGTGGGGGGTGCTCCGGGAGTATGGGGTACTGGACCCCCTGATAAGAGCTGTTCAGTCCCTGTACAACCGGTGTCAGAGCTTGGTC
The DNA here is from genome assembly GCA_026402145.1 of Polypterus bichir lapradei. NCBI lineage: Eukaryota > Metazoa > Chordata > Cladistia > Polypteriformes > Polypteridae > Polypterus > Polypterus bichir. Next base: position 64,710,432 of record JANRMT010062796.1, read on the forward strand.
CGCATTGCTGGCAGTAAGTCGAGCCCGTTTCCAGTGAGAGTTGGACTCCGCCAGGGCTGCCCTTTATCACCAATTCTGTTCATAACTTTTATGGACAGAATTTCTAGGCGCAGCCAGGGTGTTGAAGGGGTCCGGTTTGGTGGACTCAGGATTGGGTCACTGCTTTTTGCAGATGATGTTGTCCTGTTTGCTTCATCAGGCCGTGATCTTCAGCTCTCTCTGGAGCGGTTCGCAGCTGAGTGTGAAGCGGCTGGGATGAGAATCAGCACCTCCAAATCCGAGACCATGGTCCTCAGCCGGAAAAGGGTGGAGTGCCCTCTCAGGGTTGGGGGCGAGATCCTGCCCCAAGTGGAGGAGTTTAAGTATCTCGGGGTCTTGTTCACGAGTGAGGGAAGAATGGATCGTGAGATCGACAGGCGGATCGGTGCGGCATCCGCAGTGATGCGGGCTCTGCATCGGTCTGTCGTGGTGAAAAAAGAGTTGAGCCGTAAGGCAAAGCTCTCAATTTACCAGTCGATCTACGTTCCTACCCTCACCTATGGTCATGAGCTATGGGTAGTGACCGAAAGAACGAGATCGCGAATACAAGCGGCTGAAATGAGTTTCCTCCGCAGGGTGTCTGGGCTTTCCCTTAAAGATAGGGTGAGGAGCTCAGTCATCCGGGAGGGACTCAGAGTAGAGCCGCTGCTCCTCCGCATCGAGAGGAGTCAGATGAGGTGGCTCGGGCATCTGATCAGGATGCCTCCTGGACGCCTCCCTGGTGTGGTGTTCCGGGCACGTCCAACCGGGAGGAGACCCCGGGGAAGACCCAGGACACGCTGGAGGGACTATGTCTCCCGGCTGGCCTGGGAACGCCTTGGGATTCTCCCGGAAGAGCTGGAAGAAGTGGCCGGGGAGAGGGAAGTCTGGGCTTCTCTCCTTAAGCTGCTACCCCCGCGACCCGACCTCAGATAAGCGGAAGAGGATGGATGGATGGATGTTATTAATAACACCTGCATAAGTTTTTGTTACTTTTGTTTCCTTTTTAACGACTGCTATTTGTTTCTTGCATCTTGTTATTGCTTGGCAACAGGACTTCATAAGACCACAAGGACCTGTGTTATGTTTTTTTCCTTATTTGTAGTAGTGGCGTCTGTTCTTCTTCAAGGCGCCTCATGATTCAAAACTTACTTGCATTTAGTTGAAAACAATTTGAGCAAGCTGGGATATCTCCTGGCATTTAAACTTCTGACACTGACATATTTTGTGGTGTAGCCTAGAGACATTGTGGAAGGCCTTGTTTTACACTGGTATTTTTGTCCAGCCCAGTTCCATTTTTCTGGCATATGTGATATAGATCACATTTCTTCCACGCATTTTAACAATAAAAAACACATGGAATACATTCTTTGAACCAGAACAGATTCCTGAATTTGCACTGAGGGTGCAATACTAATGTGATTCGTTGTGAATTGTACTCAATAGTAATACAAACACAATTACAAAATTTCCCCTTTGGGACACATACTGTCTAAAAACACAACCAGCCTGAGAGTGCTTCAATTTGATTTTTGGATTATTTTTTCTTTGTTACACTTTGTATTTATCAGGTTGTTCCTAAAATTAGTGATAATGAGTGAAAAGTGACTGAAAAGTAACCGAGCATTGTAGTAGTTGGGATTCTTAACTTAACTCTAACTAACCTACATAAATGTTACAAAAATAAAAGTGTATTTGAGAAAATAACTGCTTAAATGGTCAAGAAACAGATATGCAGTGCCATCAAAATTAAAAGAACTGTAAAAGCAAGAAAAATGTCATCTGTTGCTTCTGTGTTATTACACTTCCTAACATACATTTAAGTTGATAATGACATCATTTCACCATTCTTTTGAGTATGTTTGTGTCATTGCTTCAGTAATGTAAATTAGGTAAATTGAAGGCCAATTGAATGGCCAGTCACATAAAAGTTTGGATCTCAAAAAAATCAGTTTTGTTAATACTTTTACAGAACATTATCTTTAATTAAAATGCTTTACAATTAGATGCCAGCTTGCTGCTACTTTACAGCATTTCGATCTGAAGTGTTGCCACTTAACATGTTAGAGATCTGGCTCTGTTCACATCTGTTCCTTGTGTCACGTGGTTTGTTTTATCCTACAGTATTGAGCAATTATTCAAAAATGTTTTCATAGCTACAATACTTGCTAATTAGTTGACATTTAAATTGCAAAATTCTTATTTTCCAAAAAACAAGTTGCTGTGGAACACATCCTTCATTTACTTAATGTGTGATGAATATGATTCCATCCTACAATCTGTTCTTTAATGTTGTTTTCATGTAATATTCTGCACCAGCAAATGAAAATGAACCTCTTAAACAAGCCAAAACTACCAGAATTCCTTAATTGGGTTTCTAAAATATCAATCCTTGCATCTTGTATTCAAATAGAAAGAAACTAATTTTACTGCTAAAACATGTTATTGCTTGATAAATTGCATTAACATTGCAGTACTTTGGAAAACCATTCAAAAAGAAGTGAACAGATGTGCTAGAGAAACACCATTTTCACTCATATGTAAAGAAAGTTGTTCAGAGTCAGAGAATTCTGTTATGTGATGTAATCTAAAATGTCTTATAAAATTTGTAGTGCCAAACATCTTCAATTTAGTTCCATCATAGATGAATTTTTCTGGCACGTTACAGGTACTATATCTTTCATTTTCAGACAATTAAACATATTGCGTTCTACACAGCTGAGATTGCAGTGGCTGTAGGATCTGTGATATTTTTCAGCCCTGCACATTTGTCTCTACTAAGCTAAAGAAGACTTTTAACATTCCTGCTTCACATGCGCTAGCACAGCGGATGACCATTACACTGATTTGTAACTTGCTTTACCTGCATAGAGGAAAGACATGAATAGCAGTGCACAACTTTAATTTTATTTTAATTGTAAAACCAACAAGCAATTGTCAAGTTATATATACCCGTGGGCCTATTACATGTAATGAGCTAAAACCTGATGTGTTACTATTGTGATTGACATTCTTGGCAACCAGGGTCAAAACATAGTTGGCAAGTGCCTCAAATTTTATGGACAATGGCACCAATACAAATACACACACATATATCCTCCGGATAGGACGTTGGATATCTCTGGGTCCACAGTTCTTGAGGCTGATCCTCCAATTAGCAGTGAACCACGCAATCTCACTCGCTTCCATTTGGGAGACTGGCATCAACCCAACTGACTGGAAAATGGAACTTGTCATTCCTAACTGGAAAGGGAATGGTGATCGCCTGGATTGCAGCAACTACAGGGGGATAACACTGCTCTCGGTGCCGGGTAAGGTCCTTGCTAGGGTCGTCCTCAATAGGATCCGGGATCACTTGCTCACCTACCAGCGACTGAAACAGTCTGGTTTTACGCCTAAGAAGTCTATCATCGACCACATCCTGGCACTGAGGGTTCTCATGGAGCACAAACGCGAGTATCGGCTGTGTTTCTTTGCAGCCTTTGTGGATTTTCGCAAAGCGTTCGACTCATTTGATCAAGCTGTCCTGTGGAACATCCTGAGGATTCGCAGGATGGCTGGCCAGTACACTGGTACTGTGAGTGCTTTGCCGAGTGGAGGCAGAACCTCAGCGTTTTTCCCAGTTGATTCTGGGGTTCGCAGGGGTGTGTTCTTGCTCCTACTTTGTTCAGTGCTTGTATGGAATGGGTGTTGGACAAGGTCGTGGGTTCCAGCGGCTGTGGGGCAACTGTTGGTGAAGAAAGGTTTACGGATCTTGACTTTGCTGATGATGCTATGATCTTTATGGAGTCAATGGAGGCTCTGATTGGGGTGCTCGAGAGACTGAGCGAGGAGTCTGAGTGTCTGGGCTTGTGAGTGTCCTGGATAAAAACCAAGATCCAGGCCTTTAATGACCTCATGGGCATAGCCATCAGCAGTGTGTCTGTTTGCAGAGAGAGTGTCAAGAGGTTTACTTACCTTGGCAGTGACATTCATGTCTCTGGTGACTTTTTCTATGAAGTCAGTAGACGGATTGGGAGAGCATGGGGGCTCATGAGGTCACTGGAAAGGGGATTGTGGCCCATCCGATAGCTATGCAAAAGGACGAAGGTCCAAGTCTTTAGAATCCTGGTGCTTCCTGTCTTGCTATATGGTTGCAAGACATGGACGCTATCCAGTGACCTGAGATGAAGACTGGACTCGTTTGGTACTGTGTCTCTCCGGAAAATCCTTGGGTACCGTTAGTTCGACTTTTTGTTGAATGAGCGGTTACTCATGGAGCCCCGAATGAGGCACATTACCTGCATTGTGAGGGAACATCAGTTACGGCACTACGGCCATGTGGCGCGTTTCCCCGAGGGTGATCAAGCTCATAAGATCCTCATTGTTGGGGACCTGAGTGGCTGGACCAGGCCAAGGGGTTGCCCACGTGACACCTGGCCACTGCAGATAGAGGGTCATTTCCGGAGGGTGCGACTGGACCATGTGTCTGCTTGGGGGGTTGCAAACCGGGATCCCAAGTTGTTTCGTTGTGTAGTGAGTGCGGCAATGCACTGTACCAGTGCATGCTAACTTAACTTGACTTGACTTGTACTTTGTTATTTCTCTGCTAGTGTAAATCCCCTTGCTGGGATTTAAAGTCTTATTTTATGTCTTTTTTTGTTCAATTTTGAGTCATTTAGGTATATTAATTTTAGTTTTGTTTATTGCCTGCTTTGTTTTCTGTGCAAGTGTTGTATTTCATGTATTTTGTTGGTGGTCCCGTCCCCTAAGACGTGGGGTCATCTGCTCACCATCTCAAGGAATTTCCCTTCCCCCTATAAATCTGGAGGGTCTTCCACAGTTTCTGGCAGTTCATTTCAAATGTGCATTGGAGGTTTGGTGAGTCATTGAGTTTCTGCTGTGCTTATTGTAAGTTATTGGATATAGGACCTGTTTGCTCTGTGTTTTGTCCACTCTTTAGATTCTTGTTTTGGGACTTTGTTTGCATTGGATTGTCTTATTGTTTTAGGTAATTATATTTTGCATTCTTGTGCTCTATGGAGCTTGATTCATGTTGAAGAACATTTTTGTGAGAGTAAACCTTTTATTTTATAAAGATTCTATGTGGCCCTTTTTGTATCTAGATGGGGTTTTTGATGGGATTTCCCTCTCTAGTAGTCATGTTTGGACATGCTTTTGGGACTTACATGATTTGGAACTACTAGTCATAACAGCATGTGCATATCTTGTTCGAAACGGATGTGTAGTCGAGTGCAGCTGCGGAACAAATTGAACGGGAGAGGCAAGAACCTGTCTCAGGCAAACGTATAGTAGCTTGTTGTGTGAACGTACAATGTGCATGTATCACAAAGTTGAGTTTGTCTGCATGAGTTGAATGAGAAGTTAGGTGTGTGCAAACACTGAAAAAATTTGAAAGTGCATGCATGCGCCATCTCGACAAGTGCAAGTCACACTTGTATGAGCTTCTACATCTTCCGTAGAATTCACACCAACTCCTGGTCTGCTCCATACACCCACAACAACAACATTTATTTATATAGCACATTTTCATACAGATAATGTAGCTCAAAGTGCTTTACATGATGAAGAAAAGAGAAATAAAAGACAAAGTAAGAATTGGAATAAGACAACACTGAATAACATAGAATAAGAGTAAGGTCCGATGGCCAGGAAGGACAGAAAAAACAAAAAAAAAACTCCAGACGGCTGGAGAGAAAAAATAAAATCTGTAGGGATTCCAGACCATTAGACTGCCCAGTCCCCTCTGGGCATTCTACCTAAAATAAATGAAACAGTCCTCTTTGTATTTAAGGTTCTCTTGGAGGGACTTGATGATGGTGGTCATGTAGACGATTTAAATGGCTTTTAATCCATCAATAAAGGACATCATGGTGCTTTGATTAGGTGGTGATGGCGCAGGTCGCCACCACAGATAACCGGGAAAAGAAACAGAAGAAAGAGTAGGGGTCAGTACAGATTTTAAAGCCACTATGAATAGTTATTATAATGAATTGAATATACAGAGTATCAGGATTAAATGAAGGTGAAGTTATCAGAAAGCCATGTTAATGTAATGTGTTTTTAGCAGTTTTTTAAAGTGCTCCACCGTATCAGCCTGGCGAATTGCTATTGGCAGGCAATCCAGATTCCATAACAGCAGAAGGCTGCCTCACTACTTCTTTTAAGTTTTGCTCTTAGAATTCTAAGTAGACACTCATTTGAAGATCTAAGTTTACGATTTGGAGTGTAAGGTGTCAGACATTCCGATATATAAGATAGAGTGAGATATCTATAAACCTTAAGCAGTATTTTAAAGTCAATTTTGAATAACACAGGTAACCAGTGTAGTGACATCAAAACTGGAGAAATGTGCTCAGATTTTCTTTTCCTAGTTAGGATTCTAGCAGCTGGATTCTGCACTAGTTGCAGACGATTTATGTCTTTTTTGGGTAGTCCTGAGAGGAGTGTGTTACAGTAATCTAGACGACTGAAAACAAAAGCGTGAACTAATTTCTCAGCATCTTTCAATGATATAAGAGGTCTAACTTTTGCTATGTTTCTTAAGTGAAAAAATGCTGTCCTAGTGGTTTGATTAATATGCGATTTAAAATTTAGGTTACAGTCAACAGTTACCCCTAAATTCTTTACCTCCATCTTGATTTTTAATCCTAATACATCAAGTTTATTTCTAATGATCTCATTGTCTCCATTATTGCCAATCACTAAAATTTCTGTTTTCTCTTTATTTAGCTTGAGAAAATTACTATTCATCCAATTAGAAACACAAGTAAGACATTGTGTTAGTCAATTAACAGCGTCTGGGTCATCAGGTGCTATTGATAAATACAGCTGTGTGTCATCAGCATAGCTGTGGTAACTCATGTTGTGCCTCGAGATAATCTGACCTAATGGAAGCATATAGATTGAGAAGAGCAGCGGACCCAGGATAGAGCCTGGTGGAACACCATATATATTATCATGTGTCTTTGAGTTGTAATTACCACAACTAACAAAGAATTTTCTACCTGCCAGGTAGGATTCAAACCAATTTAAGACACTGCCAGAGAGGCCCACCCATTGACTAAGGCGATTTCTAAGAATGTTGTGATCAATGGTGTCAAATGCGGCACTCAGATCTAAGAGGATGAGAACAGATAAATGGCCTCTGTCTGCATTTACTCGCAAGTCATTTACTACTTTAACAAGTGTAGTTTCTGTGCGGTGATTTGTTCTAAAACCTGACTGAAATTTATCAAGGACAGCATGTTTATTGAGATGGTTATTTAACTGCATAATGACTGCCTTCTCTAAAATTTCACTTACGAAAGACAGGTTAGAAATGGGTCTAAAACTTTCAAAAGCAGAGGGGTCGAGATTATTTTTCTTGAGTAGCGGTTTAACTACAGCAGTCTTAAGACAGTCTGGGTAGACCCCCGTATCTAATGACGAGTTTACAATGTCAAGAATATTATCAATTAGCATGCCTGATACTTCTTTGAAAAAATGCAAACACACACACACACACACACAGACAGACGCAGGTCTTTCGTTTATATACAGTGGCTTGCAAAAGTATTCGGCCACATTTTTTCACATTTTGTCACATTACAGCCACAAACATGAATCAATTTTATTGGAATTCCACGTGAAAGACCAATACAAAGTGGTGTACACTTGAGAAGTGGAACGAAAATCATACATGATTCCAAACATTTTTTACAAATAAATAACTGAAAAGTGGGGTGTGCGTAATTATTCAGCCCCCTGAGTCAATAATTTGTAGAACCACCTTTTGCTGCAATTACAGCTGCCAGTCTTTTAGGGTATGTCTCTACCAGCTTTGCACATCTAGAGACTGAAATCCTTGCCCATTCTTCTTTGCAAAACAGCTCCAGCTCAGTCAGATTAGATGGACAGCGTTTGTGAACAGCAGTTTTCAGATCTTGCCACAGATTCTCGATTGGATTTAGATCTGGACGTTGACTGGGCCATTCTAACACATGGATATGTTTTGTTTTAAACTATTCCATTGTTGCCCTGGCTTTATGTTTAGGGTCGTTGTCCTGCTGGAAGGTGAACCTCCGCCCCAGTCTCAAGTCTTTTGCAGACTCCAAGAGGTTTTCTTCCAAGATTGCCCTGTATTTGGCTCCATCCATCTTCCCACCAACTCTGACCAGCTTCCCTGTCCCTGCTGAAGAGAAGCACCCCCAGAGCATGATGCTGCCACCACCATATTTGACAGTGGGCATGGTGTGTTCAGAGTGATGTGCAGTGTTAGTTTTCCGCCACACATAGCGTTTTGCATTTTGGCCAAAAAGTTCCATTTTGGTCTCATCTGACCAGAGCACCTTCTTCCACATGTTTGCTGTGTCCCCCACATGGCTTGTGGCAAACTGCAAACGGGACTTCTTATGGTTTTCTGTTAACAATGGCTTTCTTCTTGCCACTCTTCCATAAAGGCCAACTTTGTGCAGTGCACGACTAATAGTTGTCCTATGGACAGATTCCCCCACCTGAGCTGTAGATCTCTGCAGCTCGTCCAGAGTCGCCATGGGCCTCTTGGCTGCATTTCTGATCAGCGCTCTCCTTGTTCGGCCTGTGAGTTTAGGTGGACGACCTTGTGTTGGTAGGTTTACAGTTGTGCCATACTCCTTCCATTTCTGAATGATCGCTTGAACAGTGCTCCGTGGGATGTTCAAGGCTTTGGAAATCTTTTTGTAGCCTAAGCCTGCTTTAAATTTCTCAATAACTTTATCCCTGACCTGTCTGGTGTGTTCTTTGGACTTCATGGTGTTGTTGCTCCCAATATTCTCTTAGACAACCTCTGAGGCCATCACAGAGCGGCTGTATTTGTACTGACATTAGATTACACACAGGTGCACTCTATTTAGTCATTAGCACTCATCAGGCATTGTCTATGGGCAACTGACTGCACTCAGACCAAAGGGGGCTGAATAATTACGCACACCCCACTTTGCAGTTATTTATTTGTAAAAAATGTTTGGAATCATGTATGATTTTCGTTCCACTTCTCACGTGTACACCACTTTGTATTGGTCTTTCACGTGGAATTCCAATAAAATTGATTCATGTTTGTGGCTGTAATGTGACAAAATGTGGAAAAGTTCAAGGGGGCCGAATACTTTTGCAAGCCACTGTATGTCTAATGTGTAGACATATATAATAATATATAGGACAGTGAGGCACACTTCAAGTGTTTTTTTCTTTGAGTCCAAGATTTTCTGTAACCACCTAAGAACTGTCGTGGCGATGGTGTAGAACCCTGACTGGACTGCATTCCAAGGAGTCATCCAGTTGTTGAACGCCAAGCCCTGCAGAGGGTGTTAAAGGCTTCTGGAGGACATCACAGTGCCAGGGCTTAGTATTGTAGGCCTATTAGAAACAGTAGGCAGCTGCAACTGGGCTCATTCCCTTTAAGCAGACAGCTGCATGCCTCGCAAGGGAATTTTGAGCAGCCTGGAAGTACTTTCCATATGCATGACCAGTGCCCTATAAGTTTTCTAGAGTCTGCCTTTTAAAGGACCTTTAACTCCTTAGCCGTCATAGCTTGAAGTTGAGAGCAAAGATCAGAAAATGGCTTGCCTGCCACATCATAGGAGGAGGAGGAAAGATTGGCCAGAGATTTAGTGTGATGCAAAGAGGTAGAAAGGTGCCTGTAAGTATAAGTAACTCCAAGGGTGCATGGTCTTTTTTATTTTGGTTATATTACTGCCCTTTATCCTGTTCTTCCATTATATCTTCCTCAGTACACTCTACTCTTGTAAATAAACCCTATGTTGATTGAACTCTGTCATGTCTGTATGTTATCAGATTTAGACTTATGTTGTATAATTTTAATGACTACAAGCTTTCAGTAATTAGAAAAAGAATTACATTTTAAACTTAGAGTAAAGTAAAAGCGTACTATTGTACATACTTTTCAGTTCACTGACTCACTCATCAATGAAAACACCATTTTCTGTTTAGCTAAAAGGCAGAAATTTTTTAGGATGGTACAACTAGGCAGTAGGCATCCACTAAGCAAGGAGATTTTGATATGTCAGTATTTAGGGGAACCCTCCCCACAGAAAAACAAAATATCCCGGAATCCTAAAAATGCTTTGACCGATTTGATAGAAATTTGGTGATGTTGCAGAAGGAAAAAAATTAGCCAACATTTAGGTTTTTTTTGTCCATAGTTGTAGGTAATAATACTTTTAAGTTTAGGCTACTCTTAGGCACTGCATCATCTTTTCTGTTGAATGCCACAAAAGAATGGAAATAATCATCCAGAGAAGTGGGGCTACTGGCTTATGCAAATGAATGCCACTGGCAAAAGCGAAGGGTAAGGATGGAACTTCTGCGAAGCTCAAAGTAGACAAGCTTAGCAATTTGCCTCCTTGGATAAATGCAGTACTTTCTAATCTGTCGGTTTCTTCTTGCTCCTTGTGACGCTATATAAAATATATGCAAATTCAAGTTGTGGGTGGTGTACTCAATGGTCTGTTAATTATGCTTGTATGAGGGGGACCCTAAAAATAACCTGTCATTGAAAAAAATAGCTTTAATAGTTTTTACTTACTATAACTTTAGTCTTCTTCAACATACTCTTCATGTGAATGAATGAATACACTTGTCCCAGTGGTTTTCGCACTGGTGGAAACATTTTTGGAATTGCTGAAGAGGAATGTTGTCCAAGGCCTGCAACGATTTTTCTTTGACTTCCTCCATGGTACAAAATCGCTTTCCTTTGAGTTCTTTTTCCATATGCAGGAACAAGAAAAAGACATTTCCCCTCGCCTGAAATGTGAAAACCACTCATAGACATATGTTTTACTTAAAACTTCCACTTTAAAAGCATCACTACAGTTTCAGCAGCTGTTTTCCCTAAGAGAAAGCAAAATTAATGCAGTCTCACTGTTCTTTATGATCACCCATCACAAAAATGTTTAATAAGCACCAAGAAAAACCGACACAAAATGTCGTACGAACAATACAGAGCAACACCACTTGGCAGACTGCCACAGAATACTGTGAGTATGCTACACCTACCGGCGAAATTCACAACTAAGTGTAGATTGCACGTCAGGTACAGATTCCAGTTATTTTTTGGTACACCCTCATATACATTACATTACTTCGGACAGTATTGTGGGGGACAGCAGGCACTTGGTGGTGAAATACATTCAGAATCATGGAAAACTGGGTTGTCTTCTTGGAAGTCAGACTGCGATTTGCTACTCTGCTCTGGTTTGCAAAGCAGAAATGGTGAAGGGGCCGGTACTGCAAACCAGCTCACTATGAGCCCTGTTTACAACACAAGCCCAGAGATTCAGCATGACTTGGTAAGTTTAAATTCTTGCTTAGCTCAGTAAAGGTGTCCCCCAAGCACAGAACATACAGGAGATGGGCATTGCAGTGCTTTTTAGTGGGCCACTACCTGCATATCACACGCCTCCCCTTCCAATATTAGTGTAGCACAGCACTCCGACTACCCATTCCCCAGATTCCATATATGAACTTGTGTGTTGTCATGTAAAAATAATAACAAAAGGCAAAACACCAGCATAACAGAGTACCACCAGTGATTTGGTTCCACAAGATCTTTTTTTCCCTTGTTTATTTCTGTGTAATGCTTAAACAATTCATTGTACGACCCACAGAAATGTTCAGCCTGTAAAAGTAAATGTTGTATGTAATAAGTTAAATTAAACCACAATTCACTATATATTGATGTAAAACTTTGTGACTGTACAAAATTGCAGATCAAAGTGTTACACCCAAATCTGATTGAAGCTACATTATTCACAGAAGATGCCATCACAGGAAACTTTACTACTGAGCAGTTGTATGTAGCATAATCAAGAGTAAGGAACTCCATTGAACTAATAATATTAACTCATGGTAAAAAATGGCAAATGTTGTCTACAGTAGAGTACTCACTGATACGTCTGATTCACAGCACTTTAACTGAGAAGGTTCATTGTCTTTGGAAACTTCCAGGGCGAAGCCTGGTAAATCATCAAGTTTACATATACACTCAAGAATTACTGACACCCGTGGGAAAGATTAAGGTGAATTACCTTAATCTCATACTGAAAAAATGAGAGAAATCCAACCTTTAATTGAAGTAAATTTATTTATGAGGAAAAGTAACCTCTCATCAAAAAATAATTATTTTTAACAAAACCACATGTGCCACAATTACTGGCATCCCTAGAAATCCCTAGAAAGTGTAACTGAGGCATTTTTTCCATCTATGTCTTACTTAGTTAAGTTTCTCAGAGTGTGTATGAACTTTCAAGCAGTAACCCATGACTAACTATGTCACTGGTGTATAAATATGAGGTGGCACAGAGGCCAAATTCCCATATTCATTCATCAGTATGGGAAAGATAAGATAACATACAATTCAAATGAGAGAAAATTATATTTTGATCTTCATAAGTCAGGGAATGGTTATAAACAATTTACTGCTCACCTGAAAATGCCATATCTATAGTTAGGTCAATAACTAATTAAACTTCAAATCAAGTGGAACTTGCCTAGAAGAGGACCGAAGTTTATTTTGCCCCCACGCACAGTGTGGATGATGGAAAGAGAGGTTAAAAAATAATCCCTTAGGGCACAGGTGTCGAACTCCAGGCCCGGAGGGCCGCAGCGGCTACAGGTTTTCATTCTAACCCTTTTCTTAATCAGTGACCTGTTTTCACTGCTATTTCACATTTTTAAAAGCCCTGTTAGAAGGATTCAGTCCTCTGAATTGATTCGTTTCCTCATTAAAATGCAGCCAAATAGAAATGAGACGTGAAACGAGCCAACAGATGACCAGCTAAACTGGGGCTTCAAACTCCAACCAGTTTCTTAATGAGAAGCCAATTCTTGCTGTTAATTAAACTCGTTATTTAATTCCACGGCTTGTTGTTGCTCTCGTTCTGCCCCAGCTGACATTTCCAAAACTGTTGATTTTCTGTTTTTCATAAGAACATCGTCAAAGTGTTTTGGTGAGTTGAGAGATCAACCTTACTGAGACCTTCACGTTTCTTTATTTTCAGATATTATGTGATGTGGTGGCTTGTTTTGTGTCTCATTATTGTTTGGCTGCTAATTAAGGAAAAAGAAACAACTAAAGGGCCTGAGTCAAGTTAATTAAAAGAAGTAATTAGCAGCAAAAACTGGTTACTAATTAAGAAGATGGTTAGAATGAAAACCTGCAGCCACTGCGGCCCTTCAGGACTGGAGTTTGACACCCCTGCCTTAGGGTCACTGTTTTTAAAATACAGACAACAGTAACATCTTGTGTCCACCAAGTTCTAAAACTACCACAAGATGCCACCTCCATGGCAACAGATTATTTGGAAATTCATTTGACCGCAAATGCAAGAGTTTGGAGTTTGCTAATATCTACTGGAACTTTGATTGGAACTCTGTTCTGTGGTCAGGCGAAGTGAAAATTGAACATTTTGGCAACAAACATTCAAGGAGGGTTTAAAATAAAAAGAAGAGTGGCTATCCTGAAAAGAACCTGATCGCTGCTATCAAGTAAGGTGGAGGTTCTGTGATGTTGTGGGGCTTGTTAGGGTATATAACATCTTGAAATCCAAGACATTTCTGAAGATTTTACATTTAAATCTGGCTGCCTTTGTCAAAAAAACTGACATTGTCGTCATTGTATCTTCCAGTAGGATAATGGTCCAAAACATATGTCCAAATCAAGTCATAAATGGTTAAAGGAACACAAAATCACACATCTGCCATGACTGTTTCATTCCCCTGACCTAAACCCCATTAAAAAACTGTGGCTGAAGTGGAGAGGGGTCAAGAGAAGACCTATAGGACACTGGATATTCTGGAAAGATTCTGGTCTTGGATGGCCTGCTCTGTATTTTCCAGACTTATAGGAGAATACTCACTGCTGTTTTATTGACAAAGGGAGAGATTGTACAAAGTTTTAAATGCAGGGGTTAAAAATAATTATTTGTTGATGAGGAGTTACTTTTTTCTCAGAATAAATTTGCTTCAGTTAAATTTTGGATTTCTCTCAGTGTGAGATTAAGGTCCTAAAGGTGAATTATTTATGACAATTTTTATTCATCTTTCACAGAGTTGCCAATAATTGTGGAGAGGACTGTAAATCCCAGGCAGGCAACTCTATTTTAGAAGACATTTAACAAAGTTTAGTTAAGTGGTGATTTTATTGTATGTCATAGAGTAAAAAAATCATATATTACATTCTTGTTTTTAAATTAATTCCACTATGAAGGTTTCAATTTGTGTCCATACCATCATAGCTGAGCATATGTTTGAATTATCAGTTATTACTATGCCATTAAGTGACACCAGATTTGAATTGTACAGAATAAGTTGAAACATAGTACTGTATACTTTGAAACATACTGATGCATCAGTATGAAGGTTGCCTAGAAGATTACTGTATGCTTTGACTATGAGCTTGTCACCTCCCATGCATCTTTATACTGAAGAGAAGATGCCAGTTTATCTCTTCACATTTTGTTTTCACATTGTATCTTTTGCCTTTCTATTTTCTGCATCACAAACTGTTCATGAGATTTTTCTTCCCACCCAGATTTGGTCTATACAGTATTAATTTTACAGGAGGAACTGATGTTTGGTTTTTTAGTTTCCTTGCATATTAACAATATCAGCAAAATGATTGCAAAAAACTTGCATTGACGTCATCTTTGATCTCATGATCGTGTTATTCACCCTGCCATCACAAATGCACACTTGCATAATTTTATCTTAACAGTCCAGGTTATTCACTTTTTAGTTATTTTGTGAGGGCTGAAGATTGTGCTGTTCAGGGGAAGGATGTTTAATTTGGATATGTATTGAGAGCATGTTACACGAATACCAGGTGTTCAACATAGTAGGAGACAGGATCATTGTGGTTTAAAAATCTTAGATAGATCAGCTTGTGTACAAGTGCTGCTGGTAGATCAAACAGAATGTTTACAAAAATTCTGGATGTAACATTAATCTTAATAGCTAAACATATTGAAGAAAACCAAGAAATGCAAACTGTGTAGTAGAGGGCATGAATAGCAAATAACAAAAAAAAACACTATCTAAAAACAGATTTGTTCCTGGTATCACAGCATATTAAGCTGAAGCATCAACCTACCCCGAAAGCCTACACAGACTACACGTGGTGTAAATAAACTGGCAATTTTATAGGATATAGTCCGCAATCTCTGGCATGTAGTCAATGTGGATTGGTACAAGAAGAAGGAAAAAAATGAAAACAATTATGGTGTCTGTATGGTGCTATGCACATCCAAATAGTAGTAAGAAGAAGGAAAAAAATGAAAACCATTATGGTGTCTGTATGGTGCTATGCACATCCAAATAGTAGTCATATTACACCTTGAAGGACTGCCAGCAGTAACACTGCAAGGCATGTTTTATTCTGAGAAATTGTAGTGCATTGCCAAAATTGTAGTGCACTTGCCAAAACCCTTGCAACAGCTGAAATAGTGAAGATCTTAAGAAAGGATTTAGTGTACTTTATGGTTTAAACTGACCAAATGAAGCTTAAAAAGTTAATTAGGCTTTAGCGTATACAATATGTGTGTAAATCCATTCATTCATTTAAAATTCTTTATGCTCGTCGTCAATTTTCACATATTCAAAATCACTCTACTAGATATCTTAATCAATCAGGTGTTGCAGTGCAGCAAACTCTCTTTCAGTTTACTGGGCCAGATCACTTATTGATTGGGATTTATTTACAACTAGCCGAAGCCCGCCATAGCATACGACGGTGTAAGAATAGGAACGGAAAACGGTGAGAAAGGAATTCAGTATAACAAAGGCTTAGGAAACCACTGTCACAGTATAACGAAAATAGCAAGGAACGAAACGAATGCCAATGGTCGAGAGAGTACCTTCCTGTAGCAGGCTACAGAAAACATATACATATATAGATAGACGTCGCATTCACTGTGTTGCCCAGTCGACACGATAAGTCAGCGCGTCCGCCCTATTGCGAATGGTAAAAGTGCCATTTAAACTAATACAGGTAGACGTGGAAACCGGGTTTTCTGATGAAAAAAACAATAATGTTTTAAACAATATCGTTTACATACAACAGATTTTGGTGAATTGTTTACATGCAATTATTTATATCCATTTATACACTAATAATGGCAATTATTAAATAATTATTATTATTATTAAATAATTCCTCCCGTATGACTAACATTTCTCGGACTGCTTTCTTCCATCTTTGAAACATTTCTAGACTTTGTCCTGTTCTTACGCAACTCAGTACTAAAGTATTGGTTAATGCCTGAGTCACCCCCACGTATAGATTACTGTAATGCTATTCTATCTGTCATCCCACAAGAACGTATCCATCGCTTACAATTTATTCAAAATTCTGCTGCCAGGATAATAACCTGCTGTTCTAAATCTACTGAACATACTACAGTAATCCCTCCTCGATTGCGGGGGTTGCGTTCCAGAACCCCCCGCGATAGATGAAAATCCGCGAAGTAGAAACCATATGTTTGTATGGTTATTTTTATATATTGTGAGCCCTTAGATACTCTCCCACACTGTTTATAAATATTCTCCGCACAGTTATACAGTAAACCCTCGTTTATCGCGGTTAATCTGCTCCAGACAGATAAATGAATTTCTACGAAGTAGGATTCTTTATTTATAAATCTAATATTTTTGCAGTTAGAGCATAGAAAACCTGTTTACGACCTTCTAAATACGTTTTTTAACATTATTAGAGCCCTCTAGACATGAAATAACACCCTTTAGTCAAAAGTCTAAACTGTGCTCCATGACAAGACAGAGATGACAGTTCTTTTTCACAATTAAAAGAATGCAAACATATCTTCCTCTTCAAAGGAGTGCGCGCGTCAGGAGCAGAGAATGTCAGAGAGAGAGAGAAAAGTAAACAAGCAAAAATCAATAGGGCTGTTGGGCTTTTAAGTATGGGAAGCACCGTGATAAAGCAGCCGCAATGAAGGGATCAATGTGAAGGTAGTCTTTCAGCATTTTTTACAGGCGCGTCCGTGTCCGTATCTTCTAAGCAAACAGCCTCTGTGCAAACAGCCCCTCTGCTCATACCCCCTCCGTCAGGAGCAGAGAATGTCAGAGATAGAGAGAGAGGCAGAGAAAAGCAAACAATCAAAAATCAATACGGGCTGTTAGAGCTTTTAAGTTTTCGAAGCACCGCGCGGGAAGCATATCTTATATCATTGAAGATTTTTATTTAATACGTAATATGTGCTCTGATTGGGTAGCTTCTCAGCCATCTGCCAATAGCGTCCCTTGTATGAAATCAACTGGGCAAACCAACTGAGGAAGCATGTACCATAAATTAAAAGACCCATTGTCCGCAGAAATCCGCGAACCAGAGAAAAATCCGTGATATATATTTAGATATGTTTAATTTAAAATCCGCGATGGAGTGAAACCGCGAAAGTCGAAGCGTGATATAGCGAGGGATCACTATACACCTATTCTCTCTCAACTTCACTGGCTCCCTGTTAACTACAGAATACAATACTAAATACCGCTCTTAACATTTAAAGCTCCCTGTTAACTACAGAATACAATACTAAATACCGCTCTTAACATTTAAAGCTCTCCACAACCTCACTGATCTCCTACAGACTAAAACTCGTCTCGCTCACTCTGATTCTCATCTGCAGCTCTACTTTCTGTACCACACATTAGACTCAGTGCTATGGGAGCTCGAGCGTCTCTCATAGTGCTCTTCAACTCGGGAAAACTTATCTTTTCCAACTGGCATATCAATTGTGAATTTTGCACTGTTATTGCCAATTATCTTTGTTTGTTTGCTAATTATTGCTGTTTGATCGAGAGCGACGGTAGACGCGGAAGTAGGATTAGAGATGGCGGGTGGGGCTCTGTTGTGTGTATCCCATGGTCTTAGAGTTGGTGGGCGGAGCTCTGTGAGTTGGTGGGTGTGTCTCTCTGTCTTGCGTGCGCTCTCTGTCTTACTTGCCCTTAGTTAGAGTTGGCAGGTGGGCTTTGGCGGGTGTGTCTCTCTGTCTTGCATGCGCTCTCTGTCTTGCTTGCCCTTAGTTAGAGTTGGAGGTCAGGGCTCTGTTGAGCGTATCTCATGGTCTTAGAGTTGGCGGGCGAGGCTCTGTGAGTTGGCGAGCATGACTCTCTGTCTTGCGTGCGCTCACTGTCTTTCTTGCGCTCACTGTCTTGCGTGCCCTTAGTGAATTATATATATAGACTAGCAAAATACCCGCGCTTCGCAGCGGCGAAGTACTGCCTTAAAATTTTTATTAAGAAGAAAATTAAACCTTTTTAAACTGAGGGAAAATATACCGATAATTATTTGTTAAGGATCTCTTTGTATGCCACGTTGTCAGTTCGGCCCTCCAGTTGTAATATGACCAAGCTGTAGCTGTGTGCTGAGCTTACTCTTGAGCATGCAACGTACAGTTGGCCATGTGAACAGTAATCTTGTTTCAAATCTCACAGCTTGGATTGCTGCTGTCATAATCGGTTTGAGTTTCATGGTTTGTTTCAATTACGACAGTATTTGTAGGACTTGTGTTGAAGAGACATTCGGCATCTGTCAAGCGTTGTAAGTATACAACCAGTTTCATTGATAACTTCACATCCAGCTTTTGAGAGTTTAAACATTTCTAAACATTAAAGTGTCCACTACTGAAATCGTCACCTGTGAATCTAAGGTGTTTAAGAGGCATTGGCGGTTGTCCAAAGGTGTAAAATATTTGGCCATTTCGGTACACTTAAGCATTTCACTCTTATAGTGCTCCTGTGTAGTATAATTATCTCCTGTACCGTCATCAGTCCACACGTTGAACCTGTCCCAGTCATTCAATACATAAGACACAATGTTCCTCCGGATATCAAGAGTGAGCCTGATATGGCCGTGCAATATGTAACAAAGAAAATGGAAAAGGCAGGTGCCATCTCCAGGCATGGAAACCACTTGGTAAGTGACAGTTCTTTGATCGATGGTGATCACCTCGATAGACATGTTATTGGGGGTACGGTTGGAATGATAAAGGAAATGGGTACCTGAACAATGTAAAGTAAGTCTAAAATACCTACACAATAACTATAATCGTAATAAATGAAAAATAAAACAGCAGAGAAGCCGTGGATTAAATAAAAAGGCTGTAGTTATCAGCAGGGAGACGTGAATACCGTGGCGAAGCAAGGAAGGGAATGTAGAGACTGGAGCGACAGACGGCCTTATATAGGCAGGCAGCCAACAACGTGGGAGGCGTTGTAATGGGGGACCCAACGCCGCCTCACACGGTGACCGAGCTGCAGGCTATGGACGTATATATGTACGTAAGTAGGATTCAGTTAGCGTTGGGAACCCGCGTACCAAATTTCTTGAAGATGGGCCCATAAGTAACAAAGACCGTTGAAAAGTTCAATATGATGGCCGACAGTGGCATCATATCACCGAAATAAGTACCAAATTTCAGCCTTCTACCTACACGGGAAGTTGGAGAATTAGTGACGTTGGAAAGTTCAATATGGCGGCTGACAGCGGCGTCACACCACCGAAATAAGTACGTACATTGGTTTCGGTTAGCGCAGGGAAGCCGCCTACCAAATTTCGTGAAGATGGGGCCATGAATAAGAAAGTTCAACATGGCGGACGTTGTTGACCGTTATGACCGTTACACGTAGAATTTCGAAATGAAACCTGCTTAACTTTTGTAAGTAAGCTGTAAGGAATGAGCCTGCCAAATTTCAGCCTTCTACCTACACGGGAAGTTGGAGAATTAGTGATGTTGGAAACTTCAATATGGCAGCGACAGTGGCATCATACCACTGAAATAAGTACGTACATCGGTTTTGGTTAGTGCAGGGAAGCCACCTACCAAATTTCGTGAAGATGGGGCCATAAATAAGAAAGTTGAACATGGCGGACATTGTCAACCATTATGACCATTACGCATAGAATTTCGAAATGAAACCTGCTTAACTTTTGTAAGTAAGCTGTTAGGAATGAGCCTGCCAAATTTCAGCCTTCTACCTACACGGGAAGTTGGAGAATTACTGATGTTTGGAAAATTCAATATGGTGGCCGACAGTGGCGTCATACCACCGAAATAAGTACGTACATCGGTTTTGGTTAGCGCAGGGAAGCCACCTACCAAATTTCATGAAGATGGGGTCAGCCTTTTACCTACACGGGAAGTTGGAAAATTAGTGACGTTGGAAAGTTCAATATGGCGGCCGACAGTGGCGTTATACCTTTGAAATAAGTACATACATCGGTTTTGGTTAGCGCAGGGAAGCCGCCTACCAAATTTCGTGAAGATGGGGCCATAAATAAGAAAGTTCAACATGGCGGACGTTGTCGACCGTTATCGACCGTTCTGACCGTTACGTGTAGAATTTCGAAATGAAACCTGCTTAACTTTTGTAAGTAAGCTGTAAGGAGTAAGCCTGCCAAATTTCAGCCTTCTACCTACACGGGAAGTTGGAGAATTAGTGATGAGTGAGTGAGTGAGTCAGTCAGTCAGTCAGTCAGTGAGTGAGGGCTTTGCCTTTTATTAGTATAGATTTAATGATTGAAGAAAATGCCCAAAATACTTTATAAAGCTTACCCATGTTTATATAAGATATTATTGCTGCTGAATTTTGACATCTGCTGATAAATATTTTTCTTTCAAACCAGCAAGGTGACAGTTGAAATCTTACAAGTTGCCAGCACAGGCAAAAAAAATCTGGCAAAAGGTGAAAAAACAACTTTGTAAGAAGAAGATAGCAAGTGCAATTAACAGACTAGTCTACAATATTTTGCTAGCATATGTAATGAAACATTATTTTAGTTCAGTGCACTTGCTTGTAGTAATGGTGACAACTTTCATCCCAACTCAAGTCACTAACATGAATTTATGAAGTTAACCTGCTTCACAACACTAAAAGAACAATTGTCAAAATGCTAAATAAGTGTAAGTGGGTTACTTACAGTATTATTGTCTTGTTAGTTGCTATACTTCCAGCATCTTCTTCAGATATTTTGTATTTTTAGATAGTGCTGTTTTTCACACAGTGAACAACCATTTTCACAGATTTCAAGGTGAAATACTTCCACACAGCGGAAAATTTTGCCAGGTATTTGTAGGAACCTTTTTATGATGAATTTGGTATTTCTACTCCTGTGATTAGCCCACTCAAAAACAGTACAGAGAGTTACCGCATGTAGGCAGTCAATGTTGGGGAAGGCCAGGGACAACTTGTCGATTAAGAATGTACAATTCGATTAAAATTACTAGTTGGTTAGTCGATTACCTCCTTTAATCTTAACAGTCCCATTTTTATTTCTACCTGAGTCTGGAGGCTGTCAGGTTGTTTTTGCAAATATTTATCAATAGGCTCATGGTCATCTACAATGGGAAGAGCTGAGCAAAGAGGACAAGCAAAAGAAGCATCTTTTGTGGAGCTTGCCACAATGATCAATATACCTGACCTACAGTAATCTCTAGTTATGACACTCAGTGGTAGCATTTCAAGTCTTACCGCACCAACCAGTCAGTGTTTCTGTTGGCTGTAAAGTCACATGATGCAATATGGCAGCTTCTCACTGTTTTGTTTACCCTAACAATACACAAATATGTTTTTAAAAAATAAATATATATTCTTGTGGCTAGTTTTGTGGACTTCTGATGAGGGGGCCCTTTGAGTCTGGAGGTCACCCCCACAAGGGTGTCCACTACGCCACTGTATCAGAACAACAATTATTTATATAGCACATTTTCATACAGCGGTTTAGCCCAAAGTGCTTTACAAGATGACAAAAACAAAGTTACAAGAACTGAAAACATTTAAAAATAAGCAGTAATATTAAAGAATAAATAACACATTAAGGTAATAATGTCAGATGGCTGAGACTACAGAAAAAACAAGCAAAAAAAAAAAAAACTCCAGTTAGGCCGTAAAAAAAATCTGCAGGGTTTGCAAGGCCAATAGTCCGCTCAGCCCTTGCTGGGCATTCTAACTAGCATAATTATTCCTAAACTAGCCAACCCACGGCATACCATACGCCGCATAATCAGGCCGGTTTTTTAATGATTTTTAAGCACAGGGAGAAAATTAACATTTGAAAAATCAGTGATGTAATAAATCAGCAAGAAAAGCAACATTGTAACAGTGCAAGGAATGAACCAACACACAATCGTTTGTGACTGAAAACTGGCGGACCGCTATCACGCCTTCTCCTCCCAGACGGAAGGATGGGGGTGGACGGCGCTCCGGTGCGGAGGGTTGAACAGGAGGAGAGGAGAAGGACGTCCATTCCGCTCCCTCCGTCAAGCTAGTCTGCTGATTTCTCGTTCAGTATGCACTGCCTGCTCATGTGCCCACCTCCAGCTCGTCACTTGAGTCGTTGTCATCTTTGCACAGTCCAGATGCACCTGTGACTCACATAGACTTTTCATTGCTCTGTGCGGTATTGGCTGCTTTTCTATATATAATCCACCAAGACACCCGACCACGGAAGTAGCGAGGTGGGAGGGGGGTGTGTACAAAGGGTAGGGACGTAATCAGTGGGCAGGGAAATCTCTTCCGTGTTCCTGCAGGAGCATCTAAGAAGATGCATGTTTTTCGCGGATGCGAATTGCTGTATGTAGCGTGTAAAACAGTTTGCTATGGTGCACGCGGTCGTGCGTCGTAACCGAAAACTCGGTTTTTAAAGACTGCCTACTTCATTGTGTTTTAACCTCAGTTGTAAAGGATTGTTTTAAGGATCCCATGGGACAGCCCTCGCAAACCGTTTTACACGCTGCATATGGCGATTCACCACCATGAGAAACATGCCTCTATGAACAGTCAACGTGGCTCGGAGGTGCATGTGGCCTCAATGACAGACTAATATAAATGACGTAGTTTTTTCTGTGTCGTCGCGTCCGAGTTGGTGGGCGTGGCTCTGCGAGTTGTCGTCGTATCCAATGGTCTTGGAGTTGGTGGGCGTGGCCCCTTCCTGCGTGCACCATAGGTGTCTTACTTGTCGGCGGCTTAGTGAATTCACGCCCCTTCCGGCGTGCTTTCCATGGGTGTCTTGCCTTAGTGAATTATATACGAGGTGTGGCAGAAAAGTAATGAGACTGATTTTTTATTTACCAAAGTTTTTATTTTTTTCAAACATCAATGTTATCCCCTTCAAAGTAGTTCCCTTGGGCAGCTACACACCGATGGAGATGTTGTTCCCACTGTTGGTAGCAGCGCTGGAAGTCTTCAACCGGTATGGTCTTCAGCATGTCTGTTACACTCTTTTGGATGTTTTCTAAAGTCCCAAAATAACGTCCTTTGAGGACATTTTTCAGTTTAGAAAAAAGGAAAAAGTCACACGGACTGAGGTCAGGTGAATAAGGGGGCTGGGGAACCACAGGAATGCCTTTTGAGGTCAAAAATTCTGTTATGGAGAGGGCAATGTGACATGGGGCGTTGTCATAATGGAGCATCCATTTGTCTGCAATGTCTGGTCTCACGCGAATGACCCTTTTTCTGAGCCTTTCAAGGACGTCACACTTGCCGATTCTCCAACCTTAACACAAAATTTAATGGCACAACGTTGCTCCAAATTCCGCTGTTCCATTTTGCGTGACGCACAACCAAAAACACAACTTCGCTAATAGCAGTCACAAAAATCACATAGTTAACGGAAGGAGTTGAAACTCGCACTGAGCTATGGGAGGGTACTGATACACGTGCTCTATCAAGGACAACAGCGCAGCGTTGCCAGATCGCTTGCAGTGTTGCCAGTCTCATTACTTTTCTGCCACACCTCGTATATAGATTGGGGCTGCATGGTGCCTAGATCAGGTGGTGGTGGCAATAGAACCGGAGAAAACAACAGAGAATATTGGATATTAGGACAGATTGTAGATCCCTGAAGAATATAACAATCAGTATTCATATAGTCTATTAGGAATACAACTAAAGTGTAGCTACGAAAAAGCCATATTAAAATAATGAGTTTTTAGCAGTTTTTTAAATGTTATTCAGTTAGCTTGGTGAATTTCGATAGGTAAAATATTCCAGTTTTTAGATACATAACAGAAAAGGTTTACCTCACCACCTCTTTTAAGCTTTGTTCTAGGAATAATAAGCAGACCAGCATTTGAGGATCTAAGGTTATGACTTGGAGTGTAGGGAGATAGGCATTCCAAAATATAGGGTGGAGCAAGTTTATTTAAGGCTTTATAAACCATCAGTAGTATTTTAAAGGCAATTCTGAATGACACAGGCAACCAATATAATGACACTAAAACTAGTGGGATTTGCTCAAATTTTCTTTTTCTAGTTAAGATTCTGGCTGCTGCATTCAGCACTAATTGTAACCGATTGATGTCTATTTTAGGTAATCCTGTTTGGAGAACATTACAATAATCTAGTCGACTAAAAGCAAAAGCATGAACTAATTTTTTAGTATCTTGTAAAGTTACTGGAGGTCTAACTTTTGTTAATGATCCTTAAATGAAAGAAAGCAGTCCTAGTAATCTGGTTAACATGTGGTTAAAAGTTTAGGTCAGAGTCAATGAGTACCCCTAAATTCTTTACTTCTAACTTAATTTTTCAAACTGAGGGATCATGTTTATTTCCAACATGCACTCTGTATCCATATTTGCCAATCACTAAGATTTCTGTTTTATCCTTGTTTAGTTTGAGAAAGTTATTATTCATTCAATCGGAAATACAAGTACAATATTGGGTTAGAGAGCCAAGAGCATCAGAGTCATCAGGTGCTAGAGATAAATAAAGTTATGTGTTGTCTGCATAACTGTGGTAGCTAACTTTGTGCTTTGCGATGATCTGACTTAATGGAAGTACTGTATATAGATATAAAAAAAGCAGCTGACTCAGTATAGATTCTTGAGGTTTACCATATAAAATATCATGTATCTCTGAAGTATAATCACCACAACTAACAAAGAATTTTCTACCTGTTAAGTAATACTGAAACCAATTTAAGACACAGCCAGATAGACCCACCCATTGTCTAAGGTGATTATAAGAATGCTGTGGTCAATGGTGTTAAATGCTTCACTCAAGTCTAAGAGAACAAGAACAAATATACGGCCTCTGTCCTCATTAATTCGCAGATCATTCAATACTTTAACCAGTACAATTTCTGTACTAGGATTTGTTCTGAAACCTAACTGAAACTAATCAAGAATAGAATATTTATTCAAGTAATCATTGAGCTGCTTAAAAACTGTCTTTTCTAGAATTTAACTTAAGAAAGGCATGTTAGAAATTTGTCTAAAATTGTCAATGACAGAGGAGTCAAGATTACTTTTCTTGTGTAGGGGTTTAACAACTGTAGTCTTTAGACAGTCAGGAAGACCCCCATATCTATTGATGACTTCACTATGTCAAGTACACTATCGATTAGGACATCAGATACTTCTTTAAAACAGCCTGTTGGTGCTGAGTCAAGGACGCAGGTGGAGGGTTTCAACTGAGAAAGTATTTTACGTAGTTCGGGTAGGTTTATTCCATTAAAAGAATTTAACTCACTTAAAAGGGAATCCTGGGATTCAATTAAATTAACTTTGGGGGGTTGTACTGTGTTATTTCTAATATCATTTATTTTTTTGTTTAAAAAAGGATTTATTTTGTGTTTATAAGAAATGAAATCATGTCTTTCAACTCTTGCAGTGAATGAAAATCTGAATTTTGGAGCTAGTCAGTTGCAAATCTGTAGTTTACTCTCTTGTCATACCCTTTTAAACAGCTTTGCTTCCTGATTTCACCTCTTTCTGTAATTCTCTATACCTTACTTCTGAAATATGTTGTTCTTCCTGTTCAGCAGTGCCTTTAAATATTTAGTAATTAACATTTTTTAGCATACTGTATACCTTGACAGATTTAACCAGGACTGTATAAGCGTTTGTACTGTTGAGTCAGTCCATCAAAGTTCGAGTTTTTCAAGAGAGGCCAGTCAGTGCATTCAAAACAGCACTGCAGGCAGTAAATGGATTCCTCTTGCCAGACATTAATTTAATTACTGCTTTTCTCTCTTAAGGTACAAAAGAAAGGAATTAGGCTGACATGTTTACAATTTGATGATTTCAGAGGGGGTTTGACTGTCAATTTATAAGAGGCTAGTAATGTACATGTTATGATTTGGACAAGTAACATACTGATAAAAAAAATGGTACTTCTTCAGTGAACAGTGGTTTAAATAATCTAAAATAAAATTTGAGGCACCCAGAACCCATGATTCAAGTTTTTTATTAACTCAAAGATACTACTCGGTTGTCTGCTTTCATTTCCACTGCTCTTGAGTAACTGTACATTACAGTATTTAAGACTTGTGGCAAACCTCTCAGTAATAAAGAGTGGTATGTGAGATGCACAGCAGTTTGAAAGTCTTCATGCACATTCTTCTTCCAGCCATCACCAATTTACTGAAGACTTCATTTATATAAAGGTAGACACCACCAGCATATGACTTACAAGCAATTGTGTAGTCTCTGTTCATAGGAATGTGTGCACTTAATCCATTTGTTTCATCATCAGAATCATCTTCAGTTTTCTGGAAATGTTATGATGTATGCAGCTCTGTAATTTGAAAGAAAGCACACATGTGCTTGAGGTACATCCAGTGTGTTATGTAGGGATTGAATATTTGACCTGAATATCTCTGCTCCATTGCTGGTGGTGTTAGTAAATTAAAAATTAAGACCAGGTTTTCAATTCCAATTAAACATGTACTCTGCTTTGTACATGCTGATAAGGAGTGGTGTGTGGAAATCATAGGCCAGATGAAAAGAAATCTACATAACAGAAAAGGTAAAACTAAGCTCCCTGAACATGTCTGTGAAACTGTTACAATTGGAGTGTTTCTATGGATTAAAATAAATAATAACTTTATTTATAATATACCTTATCATATGTTTACATGCATCTCTAGGTACTGTCCGCAGAGTAATCAACAAAAGCAATAAAGATATACCATAGTTACTTGGATGTTATCATTGATTAATATTACAATGCAAATTCTAATAAATGTAAGTCTCTCTATTGTATAAAAAAATCTTGGGACGAGACTTTCTCAGAGAGACACTTGCACGTCCCATGAGATGAGACTTTGTGCCAAGAGAATTAACAATGCCCTGGGCCGCAAATAGAAGACAAAGAGTAGATGACAAAGTAGAATGTCGTAAAGAATTCAAAAACGTTGGCACGTTGCACATGCAGAGCAGGTTAGAGATAATGGAAGTACGAAAATTCAAAAGTCTCAAAAAAGTGATAGTAAAGATCGCATTAGCGCAAACAAATGGAAATTATTACTCGTGAAATAATGAAATAGCGAAAAGTAGTGTTTCATCCCAATGAAGAGGTGTATGTGCGAAAATTTGTTGTTTGGTGAAAGTGAAATCCACATACGCTGTCATGCTTGGGTCACAGAGTTGCACAGATACACAGGAGATTTTAGAGACGGAAACGTTATTCAAACACTTCAAACAAACATAAGTCTCTTTCAGGAGTGAATTGAGCTCCGTGTGTAGTTGGAGGGGACAGTTCCGTCTCTCAATTAAAAGAATAGAAAATCTTCCTCTTCATAGGGGCACGCCTCAGGAGCGGGACCCCCAACAGGAGCAGAGGATGTCTGGGGGAGAAGAGAGACAAGGCAGTGAGACAAAAGGACACCTGCTGTATAGGCTTTTAAATGTTGGAAGCGCCGCACGAGATTCAGATCATATGGCACAGCAGCCGCAGCAGCTGATCTAGCAAAGAGGAGGTAAAAAAAAAAACTATTTGTTTCCCATTGTATAACCATTCAGTCCCCCTCTTCACAACGCTAGCGGCAGAGACGTGAAGTGGCTGGCGTGTAGTGCAGGCTCGGGGCAAAGCTCTAGGGCCACAGTTGGAAGATATATATCAAAAAGCTAAATCTGTCATCAGATCGTAATGTTATGTTTTAATTACTGGAAAGTAATTTAAAAAAATGGGTTTTTAGAAGTTTTTTGAAACATTCCACAAGTAGCAGTATTTTAAAATAGATTCTAAATGACACTGCTAGCCAATGTAAAGATAACAATATTGAGAATACATGATCATATTTTATCTTTTTGGTTAAAATTCTGTACAAGCTGTAGCAGATTTATGTCCTTCTTGAGTAGTCCTTATAGTAGGGCATTGCAGTAATCTAAATACAAGTGCATGTATTCAGTTTTCTGCATCTTTAAATGTTATAAGAGATTTCAGCCTTGCCATGTTCCTTAGATTGAAGAAAGCAATCTTGGTAATATTGTTAATATGTGATCTGAAATTAAGGTCAGAGTCAATAATAACACCTAAATTCTTAACCTCTGGTTTGATTCGCAGGGCCAGGTGATTAATTTTGTTTCTAAGAATCTCACTTTGTTTATTGCTGATAATTAATAGCAATTCTGTTTTTTACTTGTTTAGTTTAAGGAAATTCATATTTATCCATTGTGTCATACTAGCAAGTCACTGGATTAAAGGGTTTGGAACCTCTGCGTCATCAGGCGCAATGGATAAGTAGAGCTGTGTGTCAACAGTATTGCTATGGTAATTTGTTTTTTGAAATTATCTGGCCTAACAGAAGCATGTAGTGTGAAAATAATGATAGTCCCAAAATTGATCCCTGTAGTACAACATATAGAATATCATTTATTTTTGATGCACAACCGCCATAACTGACAAAGAATGTCTAGTTATATAAAATTTTAACTAGCCTAAGGTGGTAGATAGGGTAAAGCTCTACCCACGGGCTAAGCTAGTTTATAAAAAATATTATGATCTATATTATGGAAGGGTGCACTTTTCTCTAGCAAAAAAGTATAGATATTTTACTTGCATCTGCATTAATTTGCAAATCATTTACTAATTTAACTAGTACTGTTTCAGTGTTCAGTACTATGATTTGATCTAAAACCTGACTGATACTTATCTAGAGTAAAATTTTTATTCAAATAATCACTTAACTGTCGAAAAACTTCTTTTTCTAGAATTTTACTGAGAAAAGGCAAATTGGAGATTGGCCCATACATGTATCTATCTTTTGTCTAAAACATACTGCAGTATTTGCACTTTTGGCCTCTAATGCTTTCAGTTATAATGGAGCTGAGTTTAAAAGGCAATCATTGGTTGAAAACAAGATTTTTGGGTTTTCAAAGCTATTATTAATAATTTTAGAAAGTAAGACGGTCTCTCTAAATGAGCTGCTGAATTATATTTAGTTATATGAGATTCTAGGATTTCATAATGGACCATTAGTTTAGTTTTTCTCCATTCTTATCATGTTATACAGGTACTACCATGCCTGCCATGACCGATATCTTCTCATTGAAATGCTGTACCATATTATTTGCGTTACTGCCTTCATTGGAAAAAATACACATTTACTATAGAAAAAAAAAAATTGCAAAACACAGACCATGCTAATCTGGCTGTCAAAATGTTTAGTGCTTCCTAATAAAAGTTCAGTCATTTCTAGTAATTTTTCCTGTGATACATTATAGGTTAAATGTCTATTTAGTTTTCAACCTTCTTAACTTAAGACCAGGTGTCTGTTGTTTTATTTTTCATTTGCCTTTTCCTGTCATCACTTATCTCCCTGATGACAATGCTATAAACTAGTTGTTAATCATTACATAAAGCTTCTCAAAACATTAAATGGCAATTGATTTCAATGAAATACTGTATAATAAATCTCTTGTTAAACTCAACCTTTGCCTCTATGAACTGGCCATGTCAGCTGGCACTAAATTGACCAAATAAACCAACACTGACGCTAGAATATTACCCTTGTAGAAGGTTATGTAAGATTTCCTTTATGATGATGTTTTTCTGTTTCTGCTTTCTGTGAAAAGAATGGCACATGTCCTGGAGATCATGCAAAACTGCATGCAAAGTCACTGTTGCAGCCATACCAATGAGGAAAATCATTTGTAGTTCCTCAGTGGAAAAAAATCTAGTTTGGTCAGTCTTTCCTATATTTGTTTTACCTAGTAAAATGTCGGTATTGCTTTACATTAGGATGTCCAGGGTTAAGTCAGTTTTGAATAGGTTTATCATTGCTAAAGAGCAATCTTGTCTGATTTAAGATGTTCTTATTTTTTAAAATACCGTGGTCTGATTAAGTCAGATCTCAACATCCTGCAGATTTTCCTAACATCAGATCAGATTGTCATATATATATATATATATATATATATATATATATATATATATATAT
>JANRMT010062796.1:64743680-64760302 GCA_026402145.1 Polypterus bichir lapradei
ATTTAAATTAATTTTTTCCCTCATTATTCTGCCTTCCACACTCCCGACACAAAGGCACAGACACAAGTCCTGATTAATACAAAGGTTTTAATCCTTTAAATATCTTCACAATAAAGGTTTCAAAAGGCACACAGCACACACAATACACAATGCTTCCTCCCCACTCTGGCTTGACTGGACAAAGGAGACTGCTCCTTTTATGTAAAACCCAGGAGAACTGTAGCACAGGAGTCCTTCTGGGTACGTTTGGAGCCTGACGAAGTGGGCCCGTAAATCCCACTTAGTGCCCCTTGCCAGTACCCATGTGACCCAACAGGACTGGCCAAAATATGCCCTGTGGGTCTCTTAAGCCCAGGAGTGCTGCCGCCTAGGTTGTTGGGGAAGACAATGTCTGGAATAAATTGTCTTCCCTTGACCTTACACCCTATTGGCATCCTGGTCTAGTAAGAATCCCAATTCATCTTCAGCCAAGATGCCAGTCACAGCATGCTGCCTCTCATAATACGTAAACTGCAGAATTAGGAGCCTGGTGACTACTAATGCTGTTTATCTCAACTTCCGCAGCTTGCAACAGTCTTCTGACTTTATTAGTGGTCACACCAATACTTCCATATGTCAGTATCTTTACCTTTACCATTCAAGATCTGTGTATCCTTTACCTCAAACAACCTAAAATGGTCTATTCTGATCTCTGCTATCCTGAAGCTATACTTTGTGTTACCTGTATATGTATCCTGGAGTTATTCCAACATTGTAATGTCATCCTGCCACACACAGTGACTTTGGGAGACATCAGAAAAATGTGGACTATGCAGGATTCATTTGCTATATAGCAGTTTGGTCTGTTACACCCACACTTTTCTCAATAGTTGTGCTCTAAACTATCATACAGTAGTTACTGCATCTAAATCATCAAGTAAAGTAAGCTATTGCTATATTACATTATGAGACATGCCTTTAACAAACTGAGATTTTTTTGTCTGTTGCAAAGTGAAATGCAAGTCGTCTAGCATTGTACTGCGATTCACCATTACGGTAATTGCAGGAGGAGGAGGAGCACCCACTGAACATACTGAAAGTCACAATGTGCTACCATAGACGGCCTTATTTAACACATACTTTAGCTTTCCAATGTCATTGAACCCTCGGTGGGGGCACTATGAATGACTACTTCTATTTGTATTTTTAATTTAGATAAGTTGGCTTTTATACCAAACAGAAAAACAAAATTCAGTATTTCTTATTGTTCTTCCCTGGGTAAAAACAGTCTGTCTATTCCCAGGCATGAACTAAGTTTGCCCAGGAACCATATTCTTTGTGCTGTATTTTTCTTTTGTTTTGCACATCTTCTATAAATGGTATTGAGTCTAATAATCACAAAGTACCATAGGTGCAATTTAAAGTAAATTGCGGTATGACTTATGATAGTTAATTATAGGTAAATATAATTGAATGGGTAAAGTATGCAGTATTTCATAAATAAGAGTTTATAAATAACCAAAACTGTACCTTTTAGCTCTATCCATCCATCAATGACTGAGCCTGCATTAATCAACTTCAGGATTGAGGGAACTGCAGCCTGTTCCTGCATCATTAGTTGGAAAATGGTAACCATCTGCAAAAAGACCAACAGTCCATCACAGAGCACACTCACACTTACTCCTAAGTTTAGAGCCAACGTAGAGGTGCCAGGTAATGTAACACATATTTTTGGGATGTAGAGGAAAGAAAATTTATAGAATATGAAGAATTCATACAGAACATCATTTGTTCAGTATTTAGACATAGAACTTTTGGCATCTTTGTGTGGCCCCAATGTTTAGAGTGCTGTTTTTAATTCATGAGCATAAACATAAAAAAAGGTAACAGTTGTATTGTGTACTTGTGAATTCTTTACAGTGTGTTATAATAGATGACTTTTCTAATGATATAAAAATAGCCAAAAACACCTACTTGTCATATGCTTCTCCGTTTGCATGATGACTGCCATGAATAACAGCAGTTGTATATTTTACTAACACATTCTGAGGAGAAAATGAGTTAATTCATAAAATATAGATATCAGGGTTGCTCATATATGATATATTCATGCATGATATCCATTTTAAATTGCATGTAAACCAATAATAGCAGTGATGAAGCCTGCAGGGGCATTTTGGTACTATGGTTGTCAAAAGTTTCAAAATATCGATTGTAACAGTTTTAAAATTGTTTTAAGACCCATTATTCATTGTAGTGATTGTGTAGCCTATATTACAAATGCACTTCCGGCTCATTCTGGCTTTTGACATTTGAGCCAGTGGGCATGGCCAGAGTTGAAACCTCATTTCTAATAGTATCTTATTTCTAAATTATGGAAACATGAATCATTACTGTAAAAGCCTGTGAACTGTTGTATTGTTTTTTACAGATTACATTTTTGTAGTTAGTTACTGTAAATGTTTAATGCATTAAGACAGGGGTCTGTAATTATTTTTGCCTAAGGGAGAGTTTTATTGCACTCTTTTCAAGTAGGGGCAGCACTATTTTGCGTAGGGCTATGTCACTCCCTCTATTTGTAAAAATCGTTGCAACATGTGCATTACTTTCTTATTTTTTCATCCATCCATTTTCCAACCCGCTGAATCCGAACACAGGGTTACGGGGGTCTGCTGGAGCCAATCCCAGCCAACACAGGAACCAATCCCGGGCAGGGTGCCAACTCACCGCAGGACACACACAAACACACACCAAGCACACACTAGGGCCAATTTAGAATCGCCAATCCACCTAACCTGCATGTCTTTGGACTGTGGGAGGAAACCGGAGCGCCCGGAGGAAACTCACGCAGACACGGGGAGAACATGCAAACTCCACGCAGGGAGGACCTGGGAAGCGAACCCGGGTCTCCTAACTGTGAGGCAGCAGTGCTACCACTGTGCCGCCCCTTTCTTATTTTTTATTATGTGCAATTTAGAAATTATATTACATCTTATATACAGTACTATATAATCTAAGGTGCCACAACTTTTCAGTGCTGACATGCTTTAACAATGGTGCTACTCCTCCTTGTGCTCATATACTCAATGTATTGTAGTAGAGATTGAAATTTGGTGTGGTACCTTAAGTAAAAGTTGATTGATTTGGCTGGCTATGGTAGCCACTTCACCAATAGTGTCTGCAATTGTGTTTAGATTTTTTTTTTCCTTTGATGATTAGTGTTAGAGAAATCATCTGCAAATTAAAATCTGCTAATGTAAGATTATGACTGTAGCTGGATGGGAACTGTAGTTTTTGGGCTGGGCCGTAATGCGTATTAAGGTTAAATCCATGTCTATTAAATACAGTACTACTGTAGCAGATTATTCCTATGCTTTAATGACTAAAATTATTATTATATGTTTTCCCAATATAAACATTTGAACGCATACAGAATTGCAGTTTATTAAAATAAAATATTATTGAGTTACACTATATGTTGTATTGGGTATCAAAAATGGTTTAGAATTTCAATACTTTTCTTAGTATCGTATCAAAGTTTGAAATTTTGGTATTGTGACAATCCTGTCTAATATATCCTAATATAAAGCCTCATTTAAATAATACAGTCCATACATTTCCAAATGCAATTTTTAATTAAAAAAAGCATTGTTGATTTCATTAACACATTACATTCAGTCCTGCTAGAAAATAAGTTAACAGACTTCAGGCACACTAGAGCACAAAAAGAGTGACAAAGGGCTCTCTTTACTATAACTTTGATCCTGCTCAACCACTTATTTGCTTCTGGTTAACAGGCAACTATAGCTGGTCAAAGCTGCACATAAAAGAGTACATAAAGAAGAGCAAAATAATGAGGAGGAGAGAGATCATTCGCTGAAGAAAGTGACCTTGCAGATAAAACAAAAAACAGTGCAACATATGCTGAGGGAAACTATAATAACGAGAAGAAGAGAAGAACGAGCAGCAAGTGTTAAAAATGACAGTGCTAGTTGTCATCACAGTCTATCAGTGCCTGCAATGCTGATTCAGGCTTAACACTCAATGAAGAAACTCCACAGTCCCACGCAGATTCTGACATTGGATGTTCACCACTAAAGTCATAACAGCTCATATTGATTATTTGCTAAAGTTATTGGAATTTGTGTTTTTTGTGTGCTGGTCATGCATTGAGATAGTGGGATGGGTGGCATGAGTGGGGCCCTGCAACAGGCTTAAAAAGTACTAATTTCTGTTCTGTTTTAATAATGGGAAATGCTGCCTCATTTTTTCTTTTATTTTCCTAACCTGTTTGTTACAAGGTGTGGTAGTGAGAGGGCAAAGTATATCATGACAGCTATGGGCACAAGATAAAATCCAACTCTGGAGGGGTTGCAGAACATGCTTGCACACTTTCACTGGTCAACTTATCCTGATGCCATATTCTTTTGGAAACTAGAGTGTTTATAGAAAACTCAATATGTCATGAGGAGAATGAGCAGACTTTTCACAAACATTACCAATGCTGCAATTTGAGCCAAGATATTGACATTATTATGTATCTGTGGTGACCATTGTACCACCATATAGCTCATTGTACTTCAGTGTGTCCCTGCTGACCTCTTCTTGATCCTAAACATTTAACCAGCAGAACTGATTTAAAAACAGAATCTTGCTTTTTTAGTGAGATTCTTTAAAAGATTTTTGATTGAAAGACAGTGATATTCAGGATTATTTTTACCTGACTTGTGTGAGCGTCCTGTGATAAGCTTGTGCCCGGGCCCCGATTCATTTCAGTTTGAAACAAAAGTATGAAAGCTGAGACTACTTTTTCTCCACACTTAGGTCCAAGCAGGGTCATGCTTGAATTAGATGTGTAGCTTTAATTCCTTGTCTTAGTGTTCATTTAAGTTCCTGATGAAATAAACTAGAAAAGTGCACAAGCTTATGAACTTTTTTTCTTTCTCTTCAACAGCTTGGTGAGATTGAATCAAACTGGCTCAGAGAGTTTTACAAGGTGAGTAATTTTTATACCTATCTTTTAACGTTTGAGCCTTGTTGTCCCTAACTATTAACTGGTTAGAGGCACAGCTATATGGTGCGTGTCACCATTTTGGCTTCCTAGTAATATTGTCATTTTTTTTCTTTTCAGTAACAGTACATAAAGGCCTTTTCTACCATATCATTTCAGCTTGCCAGTTAATGTATGACCTGGGTAACAGCTGAAGTTGTAAGAATGGTTCTGTATGAGCTAGTTTGGTCGCTCTGAGCATCCAATTCTGCCTTTTGCTTATTCTTAGTGACCATCTAATGGCAAACAGAATCTCAGCTTCAATCTGTGCTTTTTAAACATTTTGCTTTTTTGGGTACTCAATGCTTTTAAATGTGTGAAATGTTATCCTGTATTTAAATGGCAATATGTGCTTAGTCTAGCCTCTGTTTAGAGGTTCTTTAGAGGTTTCCTCAAAAGTTTCACTTTTATGTCATATAAATAAGCAAATGTAATATACGTATATCATCTTATAAATTCTAATGCAGATAACCCAAATAACTGATGCCCATACAAACATATATCTAACAGAAATTTACTGAATTCTGATAAAGTGACTAAAGCAGTCACACAATGTTTATTAGCTATTACAAGAGCTAAATATTTCCTGTAGTTTACTAATCAGTCTCTTACATTTTTATAAGAGGTTTTTGTCATTTTGTCCTTAAAAAACTGCTTTACATGCTCCGAATATGCTGGGTGTGTTTGGTGTTAGATGAATAATCTTTTGAAGGTCCTAACTCATAGTGTTACTTTGGTTGAGATACTGACTTTGACTTGGCTATTCCTTTGCTTCACTTTCACTCCACTGTTCCTGGTAGGAGTTGTGCTTTTGCAAACTACCACTTGGACACACCATCAACTTTTCCTTGTTTATCTTAGAGAATTCCCAGGTGCTTTCAGGACATTATATATAACCCCTACAGTGTGCCCCTGGCCATCTTCTAGTAGGCAGTGTTGGGGTCATCCTAACTATATGCCCTAACCAGGCTGCAATTCTACTCTGAGTTCCTCTTGTATTGTTGTTCCTCATCAAGTCACACAGAATAGACCAAACTCTCTGAAGGGAACCTCGTTTTGGCCTTTTGTAGTCACTAGTTATGTAGGCTGATTGATAAAACAGAAGCCTCTTCTGAGAACTTTGCTGTTATATCACCATCAGAGTCTGGTACAATGACCACAAAATTGCTGAGTCTGGCGATTAGTTGGTCAATCTTAAAATCACCTCTACTCTCACTTGTGAAGAAGACCTTGATGTGCTAAAACCTCCTTCAACTGGGGCACCTGTCCACTCCTTTACCTGTAAAGAACAAGGCTGTCTCCTCTGGGAGATGACGACAAGATTTAGGGGCACTAAAAATTAGGGCTTTGATCTGACCATTCCAAAAATGTTTTGTTAATTCGCACACTGTTAAATATCTAAGAATATTTAAAATCATTTTCATGCTCTAGAACTCAGTTCTCTGTTATCTTTAGAGTATTATATTCTTCTTCCAGAATTTGTTTGACACAACAATTAATTTACAGCTAACTGTAAATTGTCCAAATTCATAGGAGGAAACAGTTTTGGGTGGCAATTCTCTTGATTTATAGTCATTTTGGAAAAGGTTTTCAATTTTGTAGTATTTTTAGCATTGTCTGTTTTATGAAATTTGTTTTTATGCACATGTTTAAGTTCTTCTGTTTTATTTAATTGACAATGATTTGGTTGTTGAAGCTTTTTCCATTACTGGTGAACCTTTCCACGTTTGTAAAATGATGATGTGTCTGATGCAGTTATTTAAAAGTTGAGAGTTGCAGTAATGTTTTTTTTAACTTTACCTAAAAATAAACGAAATACACTTTTAAAAGAAATAATTAAGTACAAATTTGCTTAAGAATTACAGATTCAAGGTCGAATTTTCTTAACTGCAGTTTTTTGATTTTGCCCAATTGTAAATGGTTACTTGATCTTTTCTCCCAGACCTCTCATATGGTTTTGATTCCCTTTGTTGTGGTCAAATCCCTCCTTCCCAAGTAAATAAATAAAACTATAAGCACGTGTGCTATTTTTTTTAAAGATGTTGTTGTTTAAATGGATAAATATTATAGACCCGGTTTTTAGCCCAGTGCACCTGTGATAGGCTGTTGGTTTGACAATGTTATATTATTAATTTTAGACTCATTTGTCTAGAGAACTGCCTTACAAAATTTTACAGTATTTTTCAGACATCTTGAAATGTAATATGAGCAGCATATTACAGGACAGGCCAGTAAGGTAATTATTGTACAGTTTCTGTTGTACTGTTGGAGTATAAAGATGGGCATCTACTGATACAAGAGAAATTTTGATCTCCTTGCAGGTGGTCCAGGGGTTCTTTTGTATATATTAGTTCTCTTTTAATATACAAGATTGAAAAATATCAAAATAATTTACTATGAGTGTTATAATCCTCCCCATACTGTTACATCAGTCTTCCTGAAATCCTTTGATGTCGCCTTGTAGAGCTGCACTGTGCATTACACTGGCATGTTTCAAGTTAGTTTCTTACCTTTATATGAGAGAGGACCTCTCAGATTTTGCCCCCAAATTGTTTTAACTACTAGTGACAGCACTAATGAGCCTTGCGGTCCATTTAATTTTGCATATGAGATTGTAAAATATATGTATCTGTAGTATTTTCTTTCTAATTTCTACCTTAAATTCCTCTACAATAGCTTTTCTCATCCTTTATGGTCTTGTGACCCATTTAAACCCATTTAAGTGTTTTTACCACCCATTATTCCCCTTGGGAACATCAGAGCGGTGTCCCCTTGGTGAATGGAGTACAACCGTGACCGACTACCATTATAACAAATAGCAGTATTCTGACCCACTTAATACATATACAGTAAACTCTTTTAGAAAATAAGGTTCACATAGAAATTCCTTAATAATAATGTTGTTGTATGGATTATAATATGTCTTTATTTCATATAGCTAAATATTGTAGAAAATGAGGTCATGAATTCTGCTTTCATATTGACAAGCATATACAATTATAAACAAGAAATGAGTCTATACAACATGCAAGTCAGTAATTGGTTATTGGATATGTCTGCTCTTCATGATGTATTGACATTTTATGAATGTTATCAAGGAATGATAAGATGATTATTATGCCGTCTAAAGTTTCTAATTATTTTATTCTAATTATTTATTCTAATTATATATTAAAAGCAGGACTGACAATCTAATAACTCTTACTTGAGGGTATTTTACAACTTAAACTCTTTCTGGAATGTATTTGAAAAGAGATGAAAGACTGCAATAAGGAAGATGAGTTACTAGGAGACTGCTTACAGCAGATCCTGCAGATTTTAGTACCTATAAACTGTTATCCACTCTAACATAGCATACTAATTGCTTTCTTTTTCAGTTTAGCTATGTCAGTGATTGGCATACCCTTACGTTTTAGAAATGAGATGATTTCGTGCAGGGTGCTTGCAAACGCTGGTGAGATAAAATTACTTCAATGAATAGCTTGGGATACACTACACACAGTGGTATAGTTTCTAAATCAGTGGAATTTAAAGCCCAATGTCCAGTTCTTGTGTGATTCACTATGGGACCTTGAGCAAATGTTTTATTATACCCGTGCTGTTACTGTATAAAATAAGTTATCTGTATAGAATTGTAACATATCCTGATCATGTACAGTAACTTGTCCTGGATAAAGGTGTCAACCAAATAAAACTAGTAAACAATAAATAGTAAAAATAGTACATAATAATGCTAACATTACAAAGCAGTGTGAACACAGAAGATAATGAAATATACTTAAAAAAGCAGTGCCAAGGATTGAAAGCAATCTTTTAACTGAAGTAACTGTACCAGAAATCAACTAATTTCAATTAATGTCCTTTATTGAAGTGTAGCACTTTTCTAATGACTGCGACAAAAAAAAGTACTGAAATCAGCAATTCTAAAATTTTTATTTTACACTAGCCAACTGCAGTCTGCTTGAGGCTTTTGTCTTTTTTTAGTTTGTTTGTGTTTTGATCAATTTGAACAGAACTAACAAGAATGACGGCCTAAGCACAGAAAAAAAGAGTGTGCGTGGGTAGTAGTATACGACTGCATTTTTTTTTTGGAATGTTGCACGGCTGATCGATATTGAGAGTCTGAATCCATATATAGATTTGGAATTTTGACTGTGTTATATTTTTCTGTATTCATAGAACTTACACCACTCTACTTGCTTTTACAAATTGCAAATAATGCCCAATAAAACATGCAAAACACTACCCGTGTAAATAACCCATTCATTCCCGACCAGTGTAGTTTACTTTGAACTGACTCCAACAAGAATGAATATGCTGGGAAACAGTCATTATACAGTAACACAATAATCTCAGACATGCTTGTTCCAGCAGGATAGGGTGCAATATAGGATCCAAAGATGGGCCAATTTAGAATTGACAGTTGGCATAATCTGTCTTTGAAATGTGGGAGGTCGGCTCATGTGACATGGGGAGAACATATTGTCTCCACACAGGTGGTGGTGTGAAGACCTGCCACCCCAGGGCAACACAAACATTAATGACACCAGTTCAGTCCAGCACAAAGCCTTTTATTCAGGGAAGGCCACCACAACCTGGAACAGTCTCCTAGGACTGATGCCTAGAGTAACAAGCACAGTAAACTGTCTCTTTCCTTCAGAGCCTTGCAGCACCCTTCTTCTTTCTCCACAGACAAGCTTCACAAGTGTTGTCCTCCAACTCTGGCTTTCCCTCTCTGATGCAACTGGCTCCCTTTTAATCTACACCTGGGAACTCTCCAGGTGGTTCATTAGGGAGGTCTCAAATTACTCCCAGGTGTGGCTGAAGCCCAAAGTAGGGTTCTGCAGCTCCTACAGTTCCACCACCCCCCTTGCAGCATCCACAGAAACCAACAGTGCTGTGCTGGCAAATAGTAATTCCCATACAGCCCTGTGGGAATCTGAGGCACCATTGCAACCCAGGGAGGCTGCCAAGTAACAGTTCAGGGGAGATAGCGTCCTTCAGAAGTCCTCTCCCCCTGTCCTTCTATTTAGAGGCATCCCAGGTAATGGCACCGGCCGCCATCTGTCACAGTGGCACCTAGGTATAGGATTGGAACACAGAATACAGGATTCATGAGCCATCACGAATAAAGACTGCATCGCTTTGCTGATGTTGTGAACACAGTGACACAAAACGGCAAAATAGTCATAGGCTTTAAAAATAGTACAGGAACCAGACCATTATCTTCATTGGTCTGCCTAGAATCAGGCTTTACCACAGGTGGCCAGCTCTCAGACTCAGGTGGCAGGCTTTTAGGCTTGCACAGGCCCAAAATGGGGTACTGGCTTTTAAAGCGCATAAAAAAACCTTAAAATCTCCCAGTTACACAACAAGGCCCTTGAATGGAGTGGGTGACCCTTCTGGCGTAAGGGACTAAAACAAAACAAAATTCTTTAAATTAAAATAATTTCCTAAATAATCAAAGATGAAAGAATAAAAAGGAAAAGACAATATAAGTATGCGTAAAAAGGCAACCCAAGGCTATCAAATCCAATCACTATCCTAAGACAAAATCTAGAAACGAGAAGCAGAGAAGTCAGAAAAAGTTAAAGATACAATACTCACAAGGCAGATACTCCAAGAACTCTCAGTGACGCACTGCATGGAGCCATCTCCTTCACCTGAATATAATGGTAGAAGCCAGTGACGTCAGGGTGGACCTGCCTCTTGGGGTTCCTCCCACAAAACATGAAGGAATGTAGTTTACATGCAGCAGTTCATACATGAGAACTAAATAATGTTTACATAAAACAATATTTGCAAACATTATAATAAAAAATTTAAAAACAACTTCAAAAATGACAGAAAGTACAAAAAAAGGAAACATAAACCAGGTAGCAAACCCCAGCTGAAATATAACAGGTGACAGTTATCTTAAATTACCTATTTATATCTCCTTTGACTTTTGTTAATTTTATTTACAAAATCCCTAATTAAATTTTTATAAATGATTAACTGTTAATAACTGAAGTCTAAATTCTTTCTAAATAAAATACATTTTCTACAAGTATAGACTGGCAGCATATAGAAATGCTGTATATATCAGTAAAGTCCTGTATTTAAAGTGTGTCTTAATAATCGATCACCTATTTAATGACCATTTTCTTGGTTTGCCCTGGTTAATTAGGCTGCCTCCCAAATGCCTCTTTGTCCGTTGATGTGGGCATCCTTTAGAGTGAGACGTGTTCTTTTCATATCAACACTACCTTCAGCCATAATTTTTGGCACCCTTTGGGACCCATCCCTTTTGCCTCTATCTTGGTGCACTTCTTCATCCAGTCATATTCTGCCTTTCACTCCACATGTCCAAACTACCTTATTCTGTTTTTCCTCAGCGCAATACCAAGCTTCTCCACACCAAGTCTTTCTCTCAGCTTGGCATTTGTCTTCTCTCATTCACACATTCATTCCACCTTTGTCTACGTGTACTCAGCATTTCTCTTGTCTGCTTTTTCCAAATAAACTCTTATGCAGACATCTAGCTTTATTTTTCATACATCAGCAGTCTGCACCCTTTTTGCTCACTTTCTGCAATCAAGGCTCACACTTACTACCTGCACACTACCCTTCACACCTGAAACAAATACATTGCAAATATGTCATTTATTAATATACAAAGTTCCTCTGGTGATCTTCTCTATAAAGCTTTCAATGAAGGGTATCTCTAGAATCAGACTTATTATTAGATGTCACATTCCAGTCATTTTCACTTTTGCAGTAAATTTACTGTACCCCTACAGCAGCAGAAATTTTTGCCATTACCTTTTGAGTGCAACGAAAAGCTAAACAGCTTGTGCTTGCAGTGTTTGAGTATCTTTTAACCAACGTCTGTGATTTCCTGTGATCATGTATATTCCAGAAATTGGACAGACACCTTTCTAGAAGTAAATCATGATGGTAAAGCTTGGGAGGCAAGTTTATAAAAAAGTATTGTCTAATAGACCATTATTTATCAAAAATATATTTTGTTATGTTGTGAGTCTGCTTTAAATTAATATTTATTCATTAAAAAGTAACATTGTGAAGGGGACAGCACAGTTGTGCAGTGGGTAGCTGTGCTACCTTAATGCCTCAGAGTCCCAGGTTTAAATTTTACCTGGACAACATAAAGTTTATAGGTTTCCTTTGGGTATTCTAATTTCCCTGCTCCACATTTCACAGATGCTTACAGCTGCTTGATTGACACCTTAATTGACCTGGTTTGAGTTCATGTGTGTGCCTGCATGAGTGTGAGGTGAAAGGGTGCCATTCTGGGGGCATATTGTCGGCTTGTGTCTGTGTCTTCAAGGTTAGGCCACTCTGTCAGATCTACAGAAGAAAAACAACAGTGGCTACAGGCATAAATAATTTTTCAGTCAAATGAAGCATGTCCTTTTAACATGTAATGATTAATGTTCATATCTGAAATGTTGTTGTCTTTCACAGACAGTTCACAGATACAAGCCATACTTTATAGCCCTGCATTGTCAAGAGGTCGGAGGAAAGGATTATGAATTGAATATAAGTCATGTAGAAGACTTTTTCAAGTAAGTCATTAAAGTCCAAAAGTACTACCTGTATATAAAATTAATCTAAGCCTATGTTTAACTTTAATAAAGCTATTTTGTACTCAGAATCTATGAGTTAAAGGTAAATCATCTCTATTTTGCAAAAAACATTCGGATTTGTTATTTGTATTGGAGTGTTGTAATCTTTTATACTCCTTTTCATGGTAAGGATACATACCAACTCTCTGCACCCCAAGTTTATGATTGTTAATGTGTGAGATTAAAACATTTTTAGTTCTTTTTGAGCATTATTAACCACCCCATCCCACCTAATAGTTTGTTTCTTCGTTTAAGAGCGTGATTGCTATCCTTTTACTTAATCTAAGTGAACTCTCTTCTTTGCATAGAAATCATATTTCCACATAGTGCTTAAAATGTGATTTTAATAATAACGTAGTGTTTTAATATAGCATTTATTTATTTTACTTTATTTTGTACTTTTTTTTTTTTATTATTAATTTTATTGCAAACCGTACAAATCAATCAAGTTTTTACAAAAAGAGAAATTGAGTTAAGAACAAATCGATCCCCACCCCTGAGAGAGAGAGCAAGGTAAACGGTGTGAAATTTAAGGCTTGTAAACATACCTAAATTAATGAATTCTCTGTGCTTTATGAGCTTATTTTAAAATATTACTGATTAGATCCTGCCATGTTTTAAAAAAAGTCTGTACGGATCCTCTGAGTATTTGATTTTTTCCAATTTCAAATAGTATAACACATCGGTTTCCCACTGACTTGAAAGAGGAGAGTTTGGGTTCTTCCAGTTTATCAGAATAAGTCTGCGTGCCAAAAGTATAGTGAATGCAATCACAATTTGTCTTTCTCCACTTTAAACCCATCTGGAAGAACCCCAAACACAGCTGTTAATGGGTTAGGAGGGATTGTGAGACCAAGGCTGTCTGAAAGGTAATTAAAAAGTTTGGTCCAGAATAATGATAATTTGGTGCAGGCCCAGAACATGTGGCCCAGTGAGGCTGGAACTTGGTTGCAGCGTTCGCAGGTTGGATCATGCCCTGGAAACATTTTGGAGAGTTTTAGATGAGACAGATGTGCTCGATATATAATTTTGAGTTGTATAATTGTATGCTTTGCGCATATGGAGTGCAAATGAATTCTTTGCATTGCTACTTTCTACTCTATTTCTGATATATTAATTGAGAGATCTTTTTCCCAGTGTCCTCTTGGATCTTTAAAAGGGAGGGATTGTAAAATGACTTTATATATTGTAGAGATTGTGTCTAAGTCCTTGAAATTGAGCAATATTTTTTCCAGGATGGATGAGGGTGCAAGATATTTTGTATTTTGTACTTTTTTTTTATAGATTTGTTTGTTATAGCTGAAGTCCAGCTGTTTTTTGTGTTTATTTTTCACAGTGCAATATTTATATCTGCACAACTTTTATACTTGCATAAAGTACATTTTCTCTATATATTGTCTTTGATTTTTCTGATTTTTCAGGTTCAACCTTTTGTTTTCCATTCATAACACATTTTAATACTTGCAAGCTTTTGTTCTACAGCAGATGCACCTCCAATATTTAATTGTTATTCAGTACTTAGTAGATGTCGTAACTCAAG
This sequence comes from Polypterus bichir lapradei, assembly GCA_026402145.1. Lineage (NCBI taxonomy): Eukaryota > Metazoa > Chordata > Cladistia > Polypteriformes > Polypteridae > Polypterus > Polypterus bichir. The sequence goes on from JANRMT010062796.1 coordinate 64,757,878, forward strand.
GTCACGTATGAAAAACAGATTCATTATTGTTTAAGTGTCCAGGCTGATTATGTGTCTTGCTTATGGTCACATATTTGTTTCTAAGTGGAAATTGAACTGCAGTTGTTTTTTTTTTTAAGTTTGTCTCCATTGCCAGTAGGCTAGTCTGTTTGCACAGATAAATAAAACGAACACATACATAGTTGAAGTCTTACAGTATACAGTATTCAATACAGTATAAAAATAAAAAAAGTACAATAGCATGCAACCATCCGGCTGAATTGGCACCAGTAGATCTGCGAACACTAACTTTTTAATTTTTTTTGTCTTCAGTTATATATCTACAGAAAATGGTTTATTTTGAGTTTGGAAGTGTACTGTTACAGCATAAGAGTTCACATTAAAAATACTAAATGGATAAATATGTGTACAAATCTTTTTGTCATGCAGAAAATTATGATGAGGATTGAATATTTTTGCATGCCACAGTAATACATTAATATTAAACCCAACTAATTAATTCAAATGTTAATTAATTAAACAGTGCATCATAATTTATTTGTGCACACTGTTAATGTATAAACTAGGTTTGTATTTAGTTGTTTTACCCTTTTAAAACAATTGGTCACAAAAAAAAATAATCCTTTTGGAACATGGTTCTTTCTTGATCACTAATGTATTTATGTCAGTTTTACTGCCAGAATCAAATAGGTTTGCATATAAAACATGCTTAGGTAGAAATAATTTGAAAATTTTTACTCAGCATGGAAATTATTAGTCATTGTTATTAATGACACTCTTCTATTTATATCTGCAGCAATATTTTGTCAAGCAGGGAAATGAAAGACTTTGATCGAGCTTGTGTTTATGTGGACAATGATTTTAGGATGAAGAGCTGTTTTACGGTAAGTGAGATTGCAGGTGAATTGGGGAAGATGGGTGATCACGTAATCATTACAAATATTATTTTGAGGTTTTAAATTTTCATTTGAAACCCATCACCATTATTTACCATTTGTCTACTTATACATTTTTTGAAATATAATCCTAGTCACCAGGTTATGGCTACATTCATTTTAGTAATAATCCCTGGAGAGACAAAAGAAATGTCTTGTTTGTTGTGCACATATTTTGTACTTTCTTTACTATGCATCTCTTATAAGACTATCTTGTCTCCTTATCACATTTTCATGTGTTATACCACCCCTAGGAGGTAAATGTGTTTCGTAGCCCACTGGTCTGGTCTGGTCTGGTTTCCCACAGTGGTACTATGGAGACCCTGCCATGAAGTGGCTACAGATAAGACTTTACTGTGATCAGGACCTCGCTTGCTTTGAAGGATTTATGGAAATAAGAATATGTTAGGCCAAGAAGCAAGCTGATAGTGAAAAAGAATGAAATTAAAGAGACAGTAGTTGTGTACAGTGTTAACAGTAAAAGAGAAAGTGAGTATACCTAGATACCAGTTAGAAAAAACTTGGAAGAAATGCAGATGTTAGATTTATATTATGTTTTTAAAAAAGTCCAATCAGCCTACTAAAAAGGCCTTTAATATAATCATAGAAACAGAGGATATATAATGTGCTAAAAATTAGTCTTAATTATAATTTTTAAAAATAAACAGAAAGAACGCCTTAACAAGTAGAGTGATTATATATCGGGTAGACAAAGATACATGAGCGGTTGATTTGAATAAATATTCAGAGAAGGGATAAACAAGCATAGTATAAATTGAGTTTAACAGTTTACAAAGATGATAGTAGCACTCTAACTAAATCTTTTCCAGATTCCCAAAATCAAGCAGTTACTGAGTTGACAAGATGGGATCTGGCATAAGTCAATAGCATAACAAAAGAAATTTCTCAGTCCAGTAAAGTTAATTTAGTAAAGTTTAGTGAAGATTTAAAAAAAAGAAAACAGAAAAAGTTATACACATGTGGAATAAAAGGAAAAAAGCAAAAAAAAAAAAGATTTCTTCTGCAATCTTAATTTTCTAGTGTTAAACTTCAATTACTTTCTCTACTTAAAACTTGTGTTATTTTTCTATGGCAAACATCCATTGGTTTCACTTAATACATTCAGTACATTCTGTAAGTACGAACAGTACAGTTTCAAACTGTTTGCCCTCTATGCTTTACCAGCTGCAAGGCAGATCATAAACTGGGACTAATCTGTAGTCCGGAGGGACAAGAATAATTAGAATGTTCAATTTATAGTTTAGCTTGTGGGGGTTATAATAGGACCTCCCTTTGTCTATATTTATATATATTTAGGCAAACATTTTAACATAACTAAGGAAATACTTCTATCAATTTAACATAACCTTACTAACTAACAAATGGCTCTTACAACCACAATATAAAATGTATCTTCAGAAAGATATCGTAGTAATATATCTGAATTAGGGAATCCATTCCTGGATGGGTTTATCCATTCCCGGGAATTC
>JANRMT010062796.1:64770302-64894709 GCA_026402145.1 Polypterus bichir lapradei
TGATCTAGACCCTCTACATCTGGAACACCTTACCCAAACATTTGCACAACTGCTCTTCACTTTCATTTTTTCAAACTGAACTGAAAACTTTTCAGTTTAATGAATATTTTTCGTCATTCTTAGATTTTTAACCTTTGTAGAATGTTCTTTTTGTTTGTTCTGTTTTGTTATTGTTACTTGCTTCTGGCTTCTTATGGTTCTAAAATGCCCTTGGATTTGAGATATGTGCTATATAAATAAAAATTATTATTATTATTATTATTATTATTATTATTATTATGGTCTCAAATTGTTGATGTCAGTTAAGAGGCATAGATGAGAAATGCATTCAATTAAGATATTTGAAAAAAATTCAGAATTATGAGATTTAGCATTAAATGTTCAATTTTGACCAACTTGAACAATTTATTTCATCATATTGTTAAAATGAGAATTTCTGGTGTTTCAAATTCTAAGGTTTCCAGTGGCAGTACGCATAGCATGACAAAGCAGTAGTGGTACAATCAGCCACAGGATATCAGGGAAAGAAACTGAAGAGGCAGAGGGGGGTCAGTAACATTCCAATTCAAATCTTATTTCAGTTTATTCTCATTAAATGCATTTCCATTTTTGAGCCTAGTGCACTGTACAAAATATTCCAATATTAAAAATGAAAAATAAAACACTTCATAATGATTGCCAAGCTTTTATTTTTGAGAAGATGACAAACAAACGTAGCTGCAATACTCCTCTCCCTTTTTCTTTTCTTGGGTGTACTGAACAGTTCAGAAAGGAACTGGTTGCTGTGAAAAAGGTATTTGGTCATATTGGGTGCAACTTACATTAGTAATGAGCAGCATCACCTCAGAGAGCTACAGTGGGCAGTGATGAGCTTAAAAATGATGAGTATGCTAAAAATGGAATAATACACCAGAAGAAAATCTCTGTGAGTATTTGTGTACATCAGTGTCTAACCTTTAAATTGCAATACAGCAGTCAGCGATGGTGTTAGAGTGTACTACTATTGTTTAATGCACTATGTCACTTTTACTGCTCTACTGTGCTTGCTTCAGAGACATCCTTCTCAACTTTGCCCAAAATGGAACTTGGCATCAGGAGGTTTAGCTGAGCTTTAAAAGTCTTTTTTAATAACTGGTTGAAGAGGTATATGAGAATGCACGTCTCTGTTAAAAAGTTTGTAGTAGTGAACAGCAGAAAAATCTGCAACTGCAAAGGCTACACCCACAGGAATTCTTCCTAAAAAGATGCCCCCAATTTCTCTAGTCCTTGCATTTTAAACTGCTAGGGTTCCAGGGAGATTACAAAAGATACTGAACAAAAGACTTCACATTGAGAGAAAATAAAAAAGCTAAATTTGCTCTTATCTGTTCAGGAGCTCAGTAGCACAAGGTATCTTGAATCTTAATAATTAACTTGTATGTTGAAATGAGCACTGTGACAGAGAAGACCCAGCAATTTGTCTTCATGCATTTCAGAGGTTCTTCTGTCTGCTCATGTATCTCTCATGCTGACTATTGCTTCACTATATGGCATAACAGCAGCAAATAGTGTTTAGATAAGCATCGTGGTCTATGGATATACTACATGCTAAAATGTTATGGATATATTCTGGCATGGCATATTTACATTTCCAATTAAACAGTAATGTTAACTTTTTTTAGTTATTCATTTAGGCATGCAATCAGAAGGTGGATGCTGTCTAGTCTTGTCCATGCTTTTACTGGTATCGTTAGGAAGGTTTGTTGTTTTGGGTGTTTTGAGTACTGAAATCTGAATCTCCTGTGGTTCTTTGTTATCAGCTCTCTTAACAGAAGCCCTTTAGACGGGGTGTTGCACACTGTTTACTTTAAATACATATTTTGTAGTTTATATTTTCATGAATAAAGCTGGCAATTTTTCAAGCCGATAGTAACACTGAACAACAGACAGCACACAATACACCTGTGACAACATATTGTTTTGCTGTAGAAAGCTCACCAGAGGCTATTATTTCTGAGATAGGTAAAGAGGTTTATAGTGTCACAAGATGCAAATAACATTTAACACAGGTCTGTTAGTGACAGTTTTTAGACCTTCTCATTTAGGGTTAAGGGTAGGGTTAGTATTTCAGAGTTAGTACATCAGTATGTTTATCAAGGGAAAGAAGTAGCTATAGAGAGTGGTTTGCAGTAATTCTATAATTATTGCACTGTACTTTTGTAAAAGCCGTTAAGATATTTTCCATCACACTCTGTGCTACCACTGTTTGTTTTCATTCCAACTGTGAAACAGCTCAAGTCAATCAAAAACCATGGCTTTTTTTTTATCAGTTTTTGTAATGATATTGTGAGATGCATGAATGTAACATCATGAACCTTATGATGTGATGAATGTATATAGTGTGTTTTTTCTTAAATTGCTTATTTGGAGATTGTTGGGGGATAATGGTTATTGTAGTTATTATTCTGTTTGTATTGTTGTTTTATTAATATGGGTTTTACCAAACTGAATTCTGTGCATCTGATGTTGTCCCATTAATAGATCTCAGTATGAAAGTAAAGGTTAAAGAGGATCAGAGGCAGGCAGACCTGGAGCTAGAGGGAGTAAGTTGAAAGAGGACCCTTAGGTCAAATAAAGTGTTTTAGTATGCCTTTATGGTATCATAATCATGTTTATTGTTTCTGTTCTACTACTTTTTCAGTGAAACTTCTCTTGTCTTCTGATTTATAAATAAAAGCATTTTGTTTCAAGTAAACTGGTTTCAGGTTTTGTTGTAATATTTTTGAGTTTCCAACTGGGGGGGTATTAAGTGACAGTGAATTCTGAGGCAGATATGAACCATTTTTCAGTAGTCTTTTATTTTTCTGATTATAGCTTTAAATGGTTTATCAGGCAGTGCTACAGGGCCTAGTCTTTGTGACAGAGTGATGACTTGTACAACACAGAATGACCTCAGAGTAGGAGCTCACAGATGCTTCTTTGGATTTATAGGAGCCAGGTGATGTACAGTGGGCTCATAGATTGAACGACATCTGGACGCATCCATTGGGTAGTGTAAACGGCATGGCCCAATGATTGATGAAAGCTAGGCTACAGGCCCAGTTCATACTGGAGTGATTGAATCTCTTGATTGGCCTGGGACTAGTCTGATTATTACAAAAGAGGTGCTGGAAGACCTTGTTTGGGGGTAGGGTGGCCCAGTCAGCCCATCTTAGTATTTTGCTTTCGTCAAACATTATCAGAAAAAAACAGAGGAAAGTTTAAGAAGATTTTTTACAATAGTTTTGGAATAAAGGCGCATCCATAATTTTGGTGTATCCAGTTTTGCTAGAAAAACTGAAAATAAACAAGAGTAAAAAAGAATTAAATAAAAATGTATCCACCCACTTATCCAGCGAACCCCCAACCTATACTGAAATACACAGAGAATATACACTCTTTTTACAAATATCGCAGTTTGTCCAGTAGGTGGCAACAAATCCTTGTCTAAAACATTGTTACTGACTCCTGAATGAATTAAATATTTGCTTCCCTGTACTTCTACTTTTATTCTGTGATTTTTGTAGCTCTTTAAGAAACATGAAATATCGTTCTTGGAAATCCCATTGCAACATTATCCATCTTTATTTCTTTTCATGGCTTTGTTGTTTTCATTTTCCATACTCTTGCACAAACATTTTTTTAAACGTACAGTACATGGCTCAACAGTTAGTGTTTCGGGTTTACAGTCCCAGTCACCGCCTGTTTGGAGATGGCCTATTCTTCCTATGTATGCATGTGTTTACCTGTAGGTACTTTGGCTTTCCTCCCATATACAAAGTGTATCTGTGTTACTTCACAAATTAGACTGGCCCTGAGGGAGTTAATATAGATTTGTATGGTCTGCAATTAACTTCTGTATTGTCCAGTGTTTTTCCATGCCTTGCACCAAGTGCTTTTGACGCTCCACAACAATGGATGGATTATATGTATTTCTTGACTATTAGGCTTCCCCATACTACATCACAAACTTTCAAATGCAACCACATTTTTTTTTGTTCTACATCGTGTTGCAGTTTATGACAAAATCATATTAAAAGTGCATTCCATATCACCTTTGCTTATCATTCACCCAACCATTTACCCATTTACTGATCCCATCTTATTTTCAGTCTTATTGCACCATTCATTAATTTTGGTGTAAGTAGGACCTTAACTGATTTTGGAATAAAATTGGGCTTTACTTTGTGTTTTTTGGAATACCAATGACTACACCACATTTGCATGCAAGTAAACCTCAAGTATGCATACATTTAATTTTTTCAAGATATGGCTTTTATTGTATTTTATTTAAGTGAGATATAATATCATAAATGCCATGCTGAAGCATTTGTGAGAACCATATGTGTAAAAGGAAAAAATCTGGAAAACTAATCACTTCCTTTTTTAGCAAGAGGTTTTTGTATGTATGAAAGGGTATCCTTATGTGCCTTCATCACCTGAAACAAAATTTCCAAAAGAAAGATCTTAATCCAAAATAGAGTTAAATTACAAAAAATAAAGGCAGGACAGGTTTAAATGGGAGAAACACAAAGTATAAGTATAATGCAATAGAATGTGCACATGCAATCCAATAATTGGCCATTATGATATTGCCATTCTCAAACCTTTTCATTTACAAGTACTCCATATGGCAAACTCAGAAGCTACTTCTTTTGTTAGGAACAGCACCAAAACACTATGTGGACTATCCCACATCTACCTGCATTCTTCAGCCTTGGACTTTTTTAAAGGACCAGTCTCCAGTTCTTTAGGAATGGCCACAGGGCTGCCTCTGTATTGTCACCATATGGTTGAGGTAAATATTTCTGGTTTCCTGACATTTCCTCACATCCGTTCTAATATACTGCCCTCAGAATAACCACTGCTGGATCACTTAAGGTATTTGAGAAGTGTGGTCCTCGCTAGTAGATGCCATTTCATATGATGTTGCCTGTTGCTTATTTTTATAATTGAATTGAGTATAATTTCCTCTAATGTAGGCTGGTACACGTAGTCACCCTTGTGGACCCTGCAATGAATCCTTTTAACTACACTTTCCTTCCTTCTTTTATAGCTGGCATATAAACTGTATATGTGCCACAATAAAATATCTTTCTTTATACTAATACAAGGCCACTCTCTTTTTATTAAATAATTTTCTGACTCTTAAATCACCATTTAGTGCTAAGAAGATTCAGAGCTTAGCAAAATGCAGTAAGAGGCAATTAGCAGATATAGTATGTGCATAATCTAAATGATATATGTTGTGGCTACTTATTGAAAATCTTAAATGCCTTCTCTACATGCACGCTTTCACATTAAAGATAGAAACTCAAGTTTTCCATCTTAAACGCTGAGGTATGATCGTTAGATTGAGTCTGTATTTTGTTAACATTGTCAGTATTACACTATAAAGGTTGGTCAAGGTAAGGATTTTTCAACATGCTGAATGAATAGTTGCGCATTTCATGCAACCTGCACTTCGGAACAGGCAATTCACCTGAAGCTAAACATGTTTGGCCCTAACCAATACTTGGACAGGAGAGTGTCTAGTAAAAATGTGGGTTACTGTTGGAAAAGGTTTTAGTGAGGCCAGCAGGGGGCACTTCCTTTGTGGTCTGTGTGTGGATCCCAAAGCCCTAGTGCAGTGATGGGGACCCTTTGCTGTAAAAATTGGTGCCGTCCTTCAGATAAGATGTAAAACTGCAGTCCTAACTTTCTATGGTTATAAAAGATCCCTGGGCATCTTTTGAAAAAGGTAGGGTGTTTCCGGCTGTCCTTCCAATATTGCCCACCACAACCTAGTCATTCTGGTCCCCTAATCATCCCCTGTCCCTTATTGGTTAACTCTCTTTCTCACCCATTGACACCCTAATTGCTAAGGTGTGGTGCACTTATTGGTGCAAAAATGGTTGCTTTTGCATTATCCAGGAGGATGCTACACATTGGTAATGGTTGAAGTGGTTCTCCACTGTCTATGCAAAGCACTGTAAGCTATATAAATGTACTTTATTATTATTATTACTATCACTTGCATCTCTGCCATAACTTTTACCACTGAAATTTTATAGATTTTGAGTTGTATTCCCAAAGACCCATCGGAGCAAAATCAGCCTCTTGTGTTTACAAGTTTTGTATGGCTAAAAATTAATTTAAGAATAGTTTACTTTCCAAGCAGCTGTATTCAAATTGTGGTAAGTGGTTTAGATGTCAGGTATTTGTGTAATTTGGACATGTATGCTTTATATAAATAAAATAATATGTGCTATTTGTTTGTGTCAAATTATATCCAATGATAATGTAAATCAAAAATCAAAACAATTTGAGTATGCCACCACTTCTGGGTGTAGAGGGAGCAAAAACTGCAGTCCTGTCTGACGGAGGCATACATGTTGAAATGCATTTTTATAATGTAGGTGGAATGTTGTGCCAAAGCGATCAGCCCTTGCAAAGACTCAAATATTTAACTAACCTCTGCAGAGGTTTGGGACTGGGAGACAAGGAATCTGACTGGCAGGGTAAAAAAGTTGAAAGTTAATAAATTTGTCTCCAGATTAAAAATATTGATCATCTCATTTGTAAATAATAAATAAAGACTGTGAAGAGAACTTGGACAGCCTCCACCATGTTGCCCTGTTCCAGCAAAGAGGGCTCCCAGGAACCAGCTTGGACTGTCAGTCGAATTTTCATTTTACCCATGTTCTTGCCATTGATTTTCCATTTGTTTCCTTATGCAAGGTTCTTCAATGCATGGCTGCCTGGGCAGGGTTTTTGTGGTGGGGGATGTTGAAAAAGCTATGCTGGCCAGTACAAATGTTGTTTTGATAAATAATCACTTGTAAGTCAATAAATTTTTATTAAACAACCTGCAAACTGATTGATGAAGACCTGGGTGTGTACATTTGTATGTCTCAGCAGGTCCTGGAGCTTAAGAGAAAAAGGATCAAACATGCCTTTGCTTGTTTTAGTTATGTCGTTTTCCTCTTTTTGTTTTAGTTGCCAAAATTTGTTTTATTAGCAAATATTTCCAGTCATTGCTAAAAGGTTGTAATTATAGTATTTAAATTCCTAAATCTTGAAAAAGAAACACATTTTAAAAAATTGTTAGGCTCTGAATGTAGTAAGTTCTTTGCTTTTGTGTTAATCAAGATGCTGACACAATATTCCACCATTTGGGTGTATATTTCAATGAATCATAACCAGATAAGATAAAAATAAGCTTTGTTAGCTTTTTTAGGTCTCATTTATAAACAAAGAAAGCAAAATGTGCATATGTTGCGCTGAACGTCATTTGTAAAATGCTGAAGGTGATTTCTAATTCAGTATTTAAAATATTTTTCCATTTGCATTTATTCATTTATCAAATCACTGTTTATTCCACATTTTGGTTTTCTGGAGGACAATATCAGCAGCACTTAGTGCAAGGCATGAACCAGCAATGGAAGGAATGTTAGTCTAGTGCAACACACTCTCTTAACATATACCTACACTCATTTCCATCCAACTTTAAATTTGTGATTTAAGCAAACATGCATATTTTTTGTGGGAGTAAAAAGTGGGTAGAAAAGTATGTTTCTGGAATAAACCCTCACAGTCAGTGATGGAATTTTAACCAGATTCAGGTAGATGTGAAGTAACCTAGCTAACCACTGTGTCACCTTACTCCCTTACCTAATCATCTATTCATTGTCTAGCCTGCTTATTTTAATTCAAGGTTGCCAAGGCCAAAGCTTATGTTATGCATAGAAAGCAAAGCAGATGCTATGCCTATACTGACAGTGCCTAGGGTGGGGATTCAGATTCAAATCTCGGTAGCTGCAAAGCAGCAGTGCTAAGTACTCCTCTGCCTCCCAAACTCCCTACTGTTTACCTTTATGTATTATATGGGCCAAGACTTGAAGGAGCACAGCAATTGTTAAATAGCAAGGCAATCATATTTGGTAATCATACATCTATTGTTGTGTGTCCTGAATAAAGTATTAAAAGGCTATGAATGTAGAAGGAAAGATTACTTTAAGCATTAATGTGAAAAAGAAGTAAGTAAAGAAAATATTAGAAAGAGGAATGATATATAGGAGAGATCTGACCTACAGTAACCCACATGAATCACATAACTGAAATTGTCAATCAACACCATCATTGTAAGCCAAACCAATATGTATTCATTTTTTTTATCAGAGTTCTGATAAAGAAGATTCTGCATAAAACCAATTCATTCAGTGTTTTTTCGGTGCAATGTAGTGGTTTTTAAAGAAGCTTACAAAACAACCAGTGCTTCAGATATCCCCTTATGTGTATGTGGAATTAATCCAGCAACAGCACAACGTATAATTATAAAAGAGAAATGGACATTTAGGTAAAAGCAAGGAACAGACAAAAAAAGGAGAATGTTATATTATATATGATAGTCCAGCTTTTTTAATAAAAATAGGTTGCAATTTGAATGTTTAATACCATAGCTAGAGATGCATTAAATACAATTAAAAGTTCACCAATTTATTTCCTAAATCATTTATTCAGTTCAGGGTTCCGGTGGGATAGATCCTAACATAGTAGCCTCGGATGCAAGACAATAACCAACCCTGGGTTAAGTGTCAGTCTATTACAGGGTTCATTCACACACACACTTGTCCAGTTTAGAGACTGCAATTGACCAAACATGCATGCCATTTAAAATGTTCAAGCTATTTAGTAAAAGACATGAAATATGGCTCCTTAGGGAGCATCACAGTCAAGCAACTCAACTTCAAAGTGCAGTTTGTTGTTTATACTTTATGAGGTAATAAAAAAGGATAGCCGTTTGATTGCCAGTTTTCTTGACACAATGGCTGAAATATTCAGCACCTTCACCATTTAGAACTTCCATTTACATTGAGCTAGAAATCGCAAAAACATTTTTGAAAATGTGTTTCATAACATAAAAATAATAAAAGTGTCAAAAACCACCAAACACAGTGTGTTTCTAAGGTGGCAGTAGAACTGGGTTTTAAGACAAAATAGTGTTACATTTTTAATGAAGATACATGCACATGACACAACTACTGCCTGATGTATCAAGGCCACTAACTATAACAGAGTCCTTCCAAAATTAGGAGAGTGGGCAAATGTGACCTGTTTTTTGTAAGGTTTTACATATTTAATATAAAATACAACATTTTGTATACTTTTTCAGTATAGTTTGTGTGTACATAAGGATGATTGACTTTCTTTGGAGATCTAACCATCTGTAATAACATTACAGCTGTATTATAGATGTATTGATAGGGGTTTTTTTTATGTATGACATAATATTTGCAAACCTGCTTAAACAGAAAATGATGGAATGTAGTATTTTGTATGAGATATTACAGATACAAATATTGCCAAGGTGGTGAGTGTTTTATATTGAATAGTTTAGACAGTCTCATTCAGGTTCTGTGTGGTTTTGCTGCCTTAACTGAAGTGATAGAATAATCAAGTTAGCAAAATAGGGTTAATCTCTATGAACTTAATATAGTTTTGACCTCTCCCATTATTATCAAGGGTCATGATGTAATTGGGGGAGAGATGTGAGAATAATACACATTGGGAGAAGGGAATGTGAAAGAAATGTATATGTTATTAAGAAATGATTTTTTTGTACTCTATAGGTTACATTTCTGTCAAAAACAACATTTCCTAAAGAGATTATATATTTATGTACAAGTAATAGATTAAAGGAATTTGCAAATTGACATTCTGGGTATTTCCAAGTAATGGCTGTTATTTCAGTGATAACTGTTGCTATTGATATCATTCTTGTTTGTTTTTTTGCAATAACACAACATGCTTTTCACTTGTAGTATGCCCTCACTTTTGTATATCTTGCATGGACTTTAGTTGGTCTGTCAGCAGTGTGTTGACACTGTGGTTAGTACTGTCTCAGGGTTTTGTGTTTGATTCTTGTCCTGGTCAAAGGCTTTTCTTTAGGTACACTCAAAGAAGTGGATATTACTTCTTTTTATAGATGGGCCTCCTTTGGCATTTCTAAATTGATACAGTTTTTGTGAGTGTGGGTGTATGTCTAGCTGTCTTCTGTGATGGACCTAATCCCATGGTGATACCTATCTTGACATGATGTCTTATGAACAGGATTAACCTCCTGTATTAGACTAAAAAGGTTATGAAAATTATGGGTGGTGGAAAAGTTGAAATTAGACGGCTTACTCATACTAAGAAAAATGTTTAATAATTAAGTATAATTTGAAAAAGGACTTGTTTTCTAAAGGAGAAATTTCAGATCCATGCTATTAACTTTCTGGGAAAATTTTCACCCTTCTTTCATTAGTTGTTGTTTTACAATAGTACATCATAATACCTTTAATTGAGGGTCTTTGCCTTGTACATCGTAATACGTTTAATGAAGGTCTTTGTCTTGTTTAATTAAAGTGTCTTTGATGTCATCATCAAACATGCATATCCAGTTCAGGGATGTCTCATCAGCTCTGGGAGCAAGGTGTATTGAAGAACAAATGTAATCAATAATTAATGCATCACTGTGATTTATGTTTTAAATGGTCGTGGAGACATGTATGTCTTTTTTGCTGCATTTAAATATTTATACATATATTTAAAATGCTTTCATAAAAGGCATTTTAGCTTGTACTAGCAAAAGTGCATTGCTTTTTGCAGCCACTATAGAACGACTGTACAGCAACTATATCATTTTTAAGGCTCTTTTCAAATTTAAGCTGAAGACAAACTAAAAAACAACATGGATCCATGTTATTATATAACCAATAACTTACTGATAACAGAGATAAAAAGTTGAAACAGTATTTGAATAGGATGATAAAAAAGGAGTTAACAAACCCCTGTGCTTTTGGGCTGTGTATCTCTCACAGTGGTTTAATATCTGACTGCTGTGTTTTTTTTTTTTTAATTCTTGAAACCATCTAGCCTTTAGACCTTTTCTGCCAGCTAAGTCACCTGGACACAGCTGGACAGCTAAGACCTGAGTACAGACAACAAACTTGCCCATATTCTCCTGTTACACTTGTTCTAAGCGTGTGCTGCCTGAGCCTTGAGAGCTATTTGTCTCAAATCGTTAAATATACGTTAATAGTCAATCTACACGTACTTTTTAATGTTGCATTGTTTTGTCATGTCATTGCCATCTTTTAAGGTGTATCTTTTTCTGGCCTGGCAATAGGCTACAAGCTAACAGAACCTGCTTTTTAACAAATAGACCCCAGCAAAGTACATAAGGTGGGAAATTAACCGTGGACTGTGTGCAAGTCCATCACAGGGAATACACACACAGTCATACTCACTGGACCAATTTACAATTTTTTGTTTACCCTAACCTGTGAATTTTTTGGACTTGGGAAGAAAGATAAAAAACCTATGCAGACACTGGCAACACTCAAGTCAAATCCAGAACTTTAAAACACAGTAATAAACAGATTTTTGCAATTTAATTATTGTGAAATGAAAGTGTTAAACAAACGCTCTTCTTAATTGCTGAGGTTGATTAGTACAGCACCTAATAAAAACTATTTTATTAAACCATAGGGACTTACAAAGAAAATATAAAATTAAGTTAATGGAAAACACTAACCAGAGAAAGGGCATTACAAAATCTGCTAGGCAGTGCAAATCCTTAAAATACAGTAAACTCCATTGTAAAGAAATAGTAAATGCATGGCCCAAATGAGAACAGGTTTAGAGTAGAGTAGCATCTAAATGTGAGTAACTGTGTAATGCTCATAGCCATTTTAACTATGCAGTGCTTTTTAAGTGTATTTGCATAAGTTGTAAAAAAGCAACTACAGTGATTGCCATGTTTGTCACTGGTGAAACAGCTTGGTTTTAAATGGACTGATTTTATTAAAAGCTGGCACTCTTATTCTTTAAGGAATTTTGTTGAGAAAGTTAATTTTTTGTTGAAATACCTTGAGTATTTCATGCTGTATAATTTATTGTGATTTCAATATCTCTCATTGATAAACATTTTGTGAATTTATGAACTTGTTTATCTTAAAACAGAGAAACATTCTGGATTAGTTTACTGTTTTAAATCTACCTTGAGAGAGATCAGTTCAACTTATTTATTTTGTATATCTTTCTTTTTTACTTGTCCATGACTACTGCTGATGGCACAACAGATCACCATTACAGATTAGTCACTTGTCAGGAGAGGCACATGTGCATGTAAGCAACACTATATAAAATAAAATTTAAAAAAGCAAACAGTCACTTACCTAGAAGTGAAGCAAAGAGGAAATGGAATTATGTAAGGTTCGCTCTGTTAAGCATGGATTGAAAAGTATTTATGTTACACTGAAAACAAACTCATGCCTTCATTATTTGCACATTATAATGATTTTGTATTTCTCTGACATTGTAATTTATAGCCAAAGATGTCAGCCTTCTGTCCATCATGGTCCGCAGTTGAAACAGATTTTAACTCATCTGATATGCCTTTCAAAAATGTTATGTTTAAGAAATTTGAACTAGTGGTAGTTAGATCCTTTACAACCAACTACTGTAAATAGAATAACAATAAATGCCATTTTTACATCACTTGAATTGCAATCTGCTTTCAATAAACACTATTGAGCCACTACAATCCTGTGTGGGTTATATTTTGAAGTGCATGATATTGTGAAGTACTGTTAAAAAGTGTGTATTTAATGTAATCTACTATAATATATAATTGCATTCTATTATTACTGTTATTTTTGAATATGACTATTGCAAAAATACATTAAAAATAATCATAAATATACATAAACTGGCTCTTTGAAGTTAGTAAAAAAATGTTAAATGCTGCAACTTTAAAATTAGTTAATTAAGTCCTGGAAAGCACCTGAAAGTTATGCCTAGAGTATATATTTTTAACTTGTTTCTATTCCGTGTTTACAGGTGGTTTGAGCAATCAACAGAGTCCTTTCACTATTTACAATCTTATTTAAAAACGTGGCTCCATGTTGTGACTCCAGTTCTGTTTTGTCAATTGATGTTTTTTAATTTGGTCAGTAGAAATGTACTGTATTTTAAAAAATTGCCTGAAAAACCAAAAACAGCTCAATTGTAGTACTACTGTTAGCTACTGACCTGCGAGTCTCTGAAGCCAAGTACACAGTGAGCTATTTTTAAAAGTCATTTGAAAAGGTGGTGTTGGCAAGTGGTATGGTATTTATGAAGCATGTTAGATAAGACCTTCTTTATTGTTATTTTGACTGTTAAAGCATAACATTCTCCTATCTATTTAATTCAATTCAAAGAATCCTGGTAGCACTAGCAGAAGTTGAAGGGCACACTCACATGAAGCCATTTTGGAATGCCTAGTTAATCTTACACATTTGTCTTTTTTAATATGAGTGGAAAATCCCTGCAGACATGGGGAGAACATGCAAACTATGCACATACAGTGACTGGATGTTAGAATGCATCCCTTAGGCACCATTGCTAAGTGCAGTGCTTTCCGTTTTTGTATCCAGGATGGATAATTGTAGGGATAGATTTACTCATTTAATTGGCTGGACAGCTGCTTTTGGTTTTATGATGATGGTTGTAACCGTTTCTTTCATATTGTGTATGAATTAGGCATAATGAAATGCATAACAGGAGGCAGTGCCAGAAGTATAGGATACATGAAGTTAGGAGTAATGTGCCACCAGAAGTTATTTTCCAACACTTTGAGACACAGTTAATTTTCGATTTTGGTGACATCTGTATTGCAACTGTTTGTCGTGTAAGACAGATTTTTACAGATTATTTACGTTGTACCAATGCTTTTACTTTCTTTGTACTTGGCAATGCTGTAATCAGACTTCATGCTTTATATTTGGCATATGTTGTATGTTGGTTGGATATGTGCTCTGTATTCTTTGTGCATGAAAGGATCTCAGGGTGTCGTGCTTTCCATGTTGTTTACTGTTTTTAGCTGTTTGCCAGTTAGGTTTGATTTAATTTTTTTTGAAGTCTAGTACTTTTTGCTTATAACTGTATAGACCCCTGTTTAAACTAGACCACATCTTGTCATTTCTTAATATGTGTCCTCTGATTCCTGGTCTGCAACAGAAATCATTATTTTACATTATTTTACAAAGTATTCCCAATATGATCAATTTTATAATCAATTAACATATCTAATTTTCCCCATAATACTTTTAATAATGTTTTGCTGAAACTATACAGGTGTGCTATAAAATGGAACAGGAGGCAAAAACAATAAATGCATCATTTATTTCTTAGAAAACTTTTATTAATAATGCATTACAACACAGTTAACTCATGATCACAGGTAGTACAAGAAATTACTACCGGATGGTGTGTGCTTTTTATGCATTTTTGTTGTCTTTTATTTAAACTATCAGAAACATCAGTACTATGGCACATTTTTCTTAAAACCAGAATTTGAATAAAAGGTGATTACAGAATTCTCATATATTTTTATCATGATTTATTTAAATAAAGAAGGTTACACAAAAACTAATACCCTGTCCTTTTGGACTCCATAACTGCATCCAGACATTTTTTTGTCTGTTATTATCTGTTACTAATTGATGCTCCATGGTTCTCTGATAGCCTTATTGCGCTCTCCTGCTTGCAGAACTGCTTCATGTCATTAACATTTATAATTTCAAATATTAATTGCTTTTATCTGGCCTAGCACCAATATCTTATTGCAATTTAGGTTTATTTTTGAATAAGCCATTCTAAAATTCTAAATACCTTTTTCTTCAGCCTTTTGGATTTAAGAGTTGCTCCTGCATTATAGGTCTTTCTCATGATTCAGCTGTGACTCAGCTTCTGTATATGAAAGAATGTGATGACCTTCTCGTTATGAGTCCACTGTTAGAAAGCTGGTTTCTTTAACAATTAAATTTTACCTGGGTCTTGATGTGGAAAATCATTTACAAAAACATGATACTACCACTTTCATGGTTGATGACTGGCATGGAGTTCTTATGGTGGAATAAATACAATGTTAGCTTTTTCCAGATGCTATTGGACTGCCTGGCTAAAAGATCCTGCTTTGATTCCTATACAGAATAGTATTCCAAAACTCTGGTGGATTGTTCTGGTCCAGTTTATGCCAATTTCTGGTAACTTCTTGTAAGTCTAGCTTATTTTTCACACTTACTTAGTCCATTTTTATCCAGTACCTTTCTAATGGTGGAGCCAAGAACAAAATGAACAAGTCCTACAGACCAATAAAGGTTGCTCTAAGTTTCTTTTGATTTAATTAAATATTTTGTGTCTTTGTTTTGGAAAAATCAACTGCTGTTTTAACTTTCTGGAAGCATCCTTCTAACTTGTTTGCGAAAGCCCCACTGATTTACAAATTACTTTATATCCCTTTCCAGACATCAGCAAATTATTTCCGGGATTTGTTTTGATTTTGGTGTGATGCATCTGTAGAATCAGTATGCTGACAGCTTCACTTTTCATATTAAATTGCTAGGTTAGCTAGGTGTATTACTTAAGAATCCAGAATAATTTTTAAATGAAAAGAAATTTACCATCATCTTTTCAGACTGATTACTAGTAAATACTGTACATTTTTGCTTCTTTTCACTAACATTAATAAGTATTTGGAATAACAATTGAACCATTCTTCCATTACAAAGGAGAACTCTAAGGGTGATGTTAAACTAAACAATAAGCATTTGCACACTTAACCTTGTTGTAGATACTGTGGTGCTAATTGGTTTTTTTTTGGCCTTTTTTATATTCTTGTTTGAGTTTTTATTTCTTACTCTGGACAACTTTGTATTGTACAGGGTGCCATAAGTGTTGAAATGAGCACGCTGTTTTGCTGTCCAAAGCATTTATGGCTATACTATTACCATAGACTCAGGTTCTTCCTGGATGATGCTGTCTCCACATACATAAACCAATAAGCAAACATGATGTGAAGTGTTGCTTCTGATTCCAGAAACCTGTGGAAATACATGCAATGGAAACAAAACCCTGCTTAACCTGGTTTTTCATTGGTCTGGATTCTTATTTGTATCACAGTCACTTTCATAATCAATTAAAACCTGTAATTTTATAATGGCAGTGGGCAGCAAATTTTATCTTTCATCAGCACAACCCAAAATCACTTTTTCAACTATATGACTTGAATCTGATCAGGGTTTTAATGAACTTAGAGAAAGAATCTGTCTTTGAAATCACTTGTGTTCTTCATGTAACATTTATTTTAACTGCTGTACAATGGTAATAACAAGCAAGGAGGTGCAGTATGTATCATTGCTTTCTCATGGCTCCAGTGTAATTGCTTTGCCCCGACTGACTCACTGTGTTTTCTTTTTTTTTCTCTACATCTCAAAGACATGCATGTTGGGCAGTATGCTTAAATTATCAATAAAATGCTTATCAGTAATGTAAAGAGTCAGTCTGTGCATTCACTTAACATAAAAACAAATTTTTATAATGTATAAATAGCACCTCTTGTGTGAAATGGTGGAATCTACTTTATTTTCTGTTTTAGTAATTTGGGTATCTGTTTTTAATGATTAACAGCTATTAATCAGTCAAAGTGAGGTGACTGTGGTTTTTGTAAATGTCAACAAATTTTACATTCCTGTTAGTTTCTTGCCAGCTATATTAATTCTGATGAAAGCATCTCATTTGTCACAAGGCAGAAGACAAATAATTTTTAACCTATGTTAACCAACTTTTCTGCTTTTGTCTTAATTTTTAAAAATTTGCCTGCATCTGCAAATACAATTTTTACATCAGTTTCTCATTTATTCATATGATAATTGTCTCTCCTTATGAGGTTAATTTGAAAACACTATGCCTTACCTTGTGTTGTATGTCAGCTGGCTTTCACCCTTCACAGTACAGTGCCAAGCCCAGGTAATAATTAAGTGGTTTAAGCTCAAAGCTCTATCTTTGCAGTCTGGCAAGTATTTTAGGGAAAAAAACAACACTTCCATTAAACTACAGTTTTGTGAATACTGGCTTGTTTACAGACCATTTGATAAGGACAATAATCAGGATGAACACCAACAGAATGGAAAAATGTTTACAGTTTATCCAGTAATTTAAGATTTTAGGAGCTTAGGCGGGAGAAGCTGGTTAGAGCAACAACTGCTGAAGTGATTCATAAGACTAGGCTTTATGAAAGACTGTAACATGACATCAATTATTAAAATTTGTTAAAATACAATTGGTAACTTTTTAAGGAGTGCTACTGACTCCAGAAGAAAATTCTTTGGCCTAGTGAGATGAAAATTAACTTGTATAAACTCAATGCTAAGTACTCTATTTGGTGCAAGCACCTCATACAGCCTGACTTGTAGACTGGGATTTTTCCCAAATATACAACCAAAGCAATGTTAACAAAATGGACAGCTTTCTGGTGTGGGCCAGTAAATGTCTGAACCTCAAGCCAATTAGGAATATGTGACCAGAGTTGAACATTGATGTTCGTCAACAATCTTTATCTAATTTTGAGGGAGCAAGAGTGATTTTGTGAGGAAAAGAATGCAGTGTCCACATGTGCAAAGTAAATAAACCTAGTAAAGACTTTGCATAAAAGACGTAAAGCTCTAATTTCTGTTATAGGTGCTTGTGCCACATATTGATTTGGGAAAATAATTCCTATAGATTTTTTATTTTCCATGTGTATTCATATTTGTAGAATAATCTATATTGTTTTATTCTTATTTAACTTTATAATGGCAAAATATTTCACTTTGCTCAACAGTAGAAAACATTACCAAGCAAATACATTAAGACTTCAAATGTTTTCTCTATGCAATGTGAAAAAGTAGGGCGTTAATATTTGTTATAGGCAGTTGTATGCTGTTAGAAAAGGCTAATAAAGAAAATGTGTGTTGCTGTTTTGTATATGGTGTATGCCAGTTTCTTTCTGTACACCAAAAGTAGATCTCAACTGTTAACACAGCTACAAAACTGC
The DNA here is from genome assembly GCA_026402145.1 of Polypterus bichir lapradei. Taxonomy (NCBI): domain Eukaryota; kingdom Metazoa; phylum Chordata; class Cladistia; order Polypteriformes; family Polypteridae; genus Polypterus; species Polypterus bichir. The sequence goes on from JANRMT010062796.1 coordinate 64,788,205, forward strand.
ATAAAATTTTTTTTTTTACTTATGCTGTAATCAATGATTGTTCAGTATGGCTTGCATGTCTGTGTCTATTCATTGTGAAGGCATGGTGTAACCTTGTCATCCTGGGAGGAGATTGCATCTCACTGTCTGGCAGTGGGCTGCCCTGTGCTGGTGAAGGGGACAGATCTGTCCTATTAAATGTGGATCACTTTGCTGAAAAGATAAATTTGCTGTTTACTGGAAGATATTTCACTTGCTGGAGCTGCAGAGTGTCACGCCTCAAACCCACTCGACACAGACATATTTTTCTTCTGCCTGTGGCACTCGACGGGAGACAGCTGTTCAACTACTTAATCACTTTAAAATTGTTTTAATTTTCTGTTGTTATTGATTTTACAGGCCCCGATTAATCAGTTCAGTGAAGCAGGCAGTTAGTACATTAAAAATTGTCAGCGATGACAGGGAGACTTAGAAAATGTGTAAGGAATGAGGCAAGCAAAAAAAAAAAAAAGCAGAGCAGGTGGAAGAAAGTGAAAGGGTGAACTAGGAAGAGAAGTTGAAAGAAGAATTACACCTAAGAGCTCTGTGCTTTAGTTCATTTTAAATGTTATTGTCCTAATATGTCCCTGTGACAAATCAGTTGATTATGAGCTCCATTTAATTTTAAGACGAAAGTAGTTCTCTTTACTCAACTGAATGACTTTGAGCAGTAGAAGTAAAAAATAAAGAGGTTACAAAAGTGAAGTAAGGAGGATGAATAACTACTTATAAAAAAAGAATGAGTGGGAATACTCTTGAAAATGAGAACATCATAATCACTTTTATTCACCAATACTTAATGCACAGGAATTTAACTTTGGAACTGCTTATAATAGAAAACAACATCACATACAAATAATGTAAAATAAACAACATAAATTATAAATATTATCAGAATAGTACACATTTAAAGGAGATGTGGTGGAATAGAGGTAAAAAAAAAAATCAGTCACATTCCCCCATCACATGGCAGACAAAAAGGTGTGTTTTCTTAAAATGTCTTAAGGTTGAATGGCTCAAATTAAATATGCATTTTTTCACAGCTTGTGGGTTTTACCAAGAAAAGAAATAGAAGTAAAACCCAGACTGGGTGGATCTTAAAAGTCTTTTCAATTAATGCTTCTCTTGCAATTCATTTCATTTCTTTGGAGAAGGCAGTACACGATCAAATTGTTGATCATCAGCAAACCAGCAGAAGCCAAATTTACTCACTCAACACATAAAAAAAAAGAAAAAAAAAAAACACTTTCCAGTTCAGCTAAAAAAACTGAAATTCGGATGATGGTGCATCTAGGGCATACACTGGACCCCTTTCTGAGAAAAGTGTTGCCAAAACCAGTATTTGTGGTGTTGCCAAACCCAGCTATCTTCTTTTTTTTTCTTACACACTCCCATTCTGTTTTTATTAAGTTTCACTATTTCAGACTTGCATGAGAGACGTAGTGTATTCAAAATGAATCTCGGCTGTTTTGCTTATCATTACCTATTGTGATGTTATATATGACATAAATTGACAAAATTCTATGGCTTCCCTAAAGCCTATAAAACCTCTCTAAAATTCACTTTGCAATACTGTCAGACCTATGGTCTCTGATTTACACATATACAATTTCAACCAAACACACATTTAAATGGGCCTCGGAGAAAGTAAAATTCAAAGCTAAAAGTGCCAGGGAACTGGCTGAAATGTGGCTATACATTGAAAATGCTATTAACAGACATTTTGACATAAACCCAGCATATGCAGGCTTGAAAAGAAGAACTTGAACATATAAATAAGACGTTATGACCAACACCCTCAAGCATATAAATAAGATGTTATGACCAACACCCTCCAAACCCCACCTCAACAACCCCTACCCATCCTCTTTACATCCACCTACCATCCCCTCCTTATTTGCAAAATATATATATGCAAAAATATACAGCTATTGTATACAGAAAAGTACTTAGTTACATAGTACTTTTGATACATCCAACTAACCAATGACAGTTTAACTGAGGCCAATTGATTTAGAAAATTTCCCAGTCCAAGCTGGGCAATCCATCTAGTTCATGATATCACAGGGCAAGAATCTGTCTTCAGATCACGATGACTTTTCTCTTGTCACCTTAAATAGGGAGATGTTCTAAATGATCTCACTAGAACAGTTTGGTTAATTATATGATTTAAATGTTTATCAAGTTTGAGACTGTTTTTTGGTAACCATTTCAAATTGAATATGAATTTGCAGATTTATTAGATTTTTATGAAGCCTTTACTGGAAAAAAGGCTTATTCTGAAAAATACAAAATGTAAATGGACCAGGAGATAAGAATGTCTAGGAAAAAGACAAACTGCAAAAATAGTCAAAAGCAAAAATCAGTGACATACAGTACATACCCTTGCAATAATTCAAAGGAAATATCAGCAGTTGAGGTTTCCAATAAGCAAGGATGATGCGGTCATGCCACACTGTAGGGAACAGAGCACTATCCCAGCAGTATTGTTCACAATACAGGGAATAATCCTGTACTGGGTGTCAGCCCATTACAAGTCCAACTTACACACATATGCCCACATCAAGGCTAATTTAGAGCTCACAAACCAGTATGGCATGCAGGTAGAAAGGAGTTTGCTAGCAACTTGATAAACTAACACAGAAGACAACCAGACGCAGAATTTTAACCCATTGGACCAAGCCAACACATGAACAATGATTGAATCTGGTTTTGGTTTCTGGATTTAATGCCTCTAATAATGTCAGAAGGGACATACTATAATAACATGAGCCTGTGTTTCAAGGACACACATACACCTAACTAAAACAAGTCTGTACTTTCAAACTGCAACTAATAGAGCTGGACTGTATGTAAATAAAATACATGGCCTCCAGAAATAATTGAGATGAGTTTTGGGAACAGCCTCAATGGTTTTTTTAGGAGCTAACCCTTGCTGGTTATAGTATAGCTAATGAAACAATAGTACCTAATTAGAGTGGTATCTGGGCGCACCTGCAATATTAATCACCTGTGCTTTTGTTTATTTTTGGTGTTGGGATATGAAGATTCTATTTCTAAGATTTAATTTGACAAGGTTTATTTTTGTTCTCTCTTGATATTCTTCGTTTATCCAATTGCATTTGGAAGTGTCACGTGTCTATGTTTGTCATGCTGGAGACATTGCGTGAGTGATGTCACAGAAGCTAAGCTATAAATATGGTGGTAATCATACAATGTGTTATCCACAGGTGGATACTATATGTTCATCTTTATTAGTGTTCTTTTGCAAGAAGACTGCAATGGTAGGATGGCAGTTTTGATTTTGACATCGTTTTCCCTTTGACTTTTGAGTATTTTGCGTAGTCCTTTTTTGGTTGTCTGATTTTTTGACAATTTGATTTCCCTGACCAAGTCTCTGCCTCAGTTAATCATCTCCTGGTCTCTTTGCCACTCACAATAATCCTTACACAATTTATGTATCTTTGTTGTAGGCGATGTATTATGCTAAATATAGTTTTGCTCTGATTGATACCTTGATTGGTTATTTATTTGTTGAGGCATCCAGAAATACTCTGTTATCGACTTTAAAATAACTTTATAAATAAATATTCTAGGCATCATATAGTAAACATAGTTCAACATTATATTGAAGTTAGGTCTTTAGCCAGTTTAAATGACTCTTTACCTAAAAATAATCTTTACTCAGAAACAGCAACATCTCAAAACCAATCCAGCCATCTATCCATTTTCCAACCCGCTTATTCTGGGCAGGGTCTTTGAGAAGGTGATTTCTATCTCAGCAAGCATCAGGCGGAAGACAGGAACAATCCAGTCCATCGGAGGGGTTAATACACTCACACACAAACACTCACTAAGGCCAATTTAGGAAAGGCAATTCATCTAATCTGCAGGAATGTGGAAGGAAACCAGAAACCGATGCAGTTGGAGGAAATCCACATGGATATGAGGAGTCATGCAGATATCACGTAGAGAACACCTGGGATGTGATTCCTCAGTCTCATTAATGTGAGGCAGCAGCATCACCCACATCTTAAAATTTGTCAGTTTTACATCTGCTTAATTGGAACTAAAGTATTGTGAGTTAATTAATTTCATGCACTGCTTTGAATTTTTGTTTAAGTTTTGTTGTGTTTTTTACTTTTATCATTTTGATAGTGATGTCATACTGCCACCTTTTTGGTGAGTTGTTTTCGTTTTAGCAGCCATCTTTGTTGTTGCTTTCTCAGCTTTTTTTGGACTTGGTGACTTGCGACATCATCACTGCAAATATACAACAGATTTCAGTGCAGACCTCTGGTTGTCGTACTTTTGAGATTTTCTTTTTTTTTAGTTAAGTTCGCTACTTATTTACTGAAATAAGTATGTAAATATTTAATCATTAATTGTATAATCATATTTTTCTATGTATTTTTAACATAGTAATGGGAAAAAGTTAACTTTGATTTTTTTTTTTTTTGTCATTTTTTTAAAATTAAAAACTTACCATGAATGTCTGGCTATATGGATAAAGGACTTCCTGCATTGTAAGACTTTTTAGGAATTTATTTTTGGTTACCAGTCTGAAGAAGGTTCTTTGCTTAAAAAGTAATACAATTATTCTAGATGAATAATAAATATATTTTTATCTTTTTATTGCTTGTAGGCTCTGGGAAGCATGTATTTAATTCACAGATCAATCAAACAGATCTATCAGTATGATTTCAGAGGTAATCCTTTTCTGTGTTCTGTTCTTCTGTTTTGTTTTGTTTTCTTTTAATTTGTACATTTTCCATATATTATTTATTTTATATAATATTTGCAGTGTAATTCATTCTATTCGTTCAAATTAAGAAAATGTGAATCCTTATATTTTGCATTGATTTCCATGAACAAGAAGCAGATAAAAGAACCTTCTGTCTTCTTGTGTATTTGAAAAGTTGAAACAAAAGGTGAAGTGATTTAGCACTGGCACAGGAAATGGGTAGTTACTTGTTTAAAATCCCTTACACCGTTGGGACTCAAATCTGTTTAAATTCTAGATTCTGTAGGATTTGAAGGTTAGTAACAGTGAATTAGTAGCTAAAGGGGAATTTAAACAAAATTCTTTAAAAAAAAAACAACTGGAGCAACCTACTCTACTTCAGCTGTGAATGAATTGTTTAAATTTGAATCTTTTTCCTTCAGTCAGTCAGTCATTCAGTTATTTTCAAATGCACATAGTCCTGAACAAGGTCACGGGGGTGTGGGTGCTAAAACCTTTCCCTGTTATTATAGAGCATAATGCAAGAACAAACCCTGGACAAGGTGCCAGTCCATCGCAGGGCTATTCTACCTCTATCATAACATAAATAAGTACAGAGTACTTATGTAATAGGCAGGCACAAAAAATGTTTTTACTTCTAGTCTGTTTGTACCCTTACTGGTTTATACACCATTTTTATGTTCCTTCCACCCTTATCAAGCATTCTTCTTTTTCAGATTTGTTTCCTTCAAGCCAAGAAATCCAGTCAGATAGAGAACATTCTAACATTTCATCTAATCATTGATGTCTTTGTGATAACTATAACATGGGAACATTGATTTTTTTTCCTCCCCCACTTTAGAAAAAGAGTATAAAGCTGTTTGTGGACAGAACATCCATCTTGGTTCCCTAGATGATGTTCCTTCTCTCGAGAAGGAAAAATTTCCCAAGAACTTCTGGCCTGATGTAAGTGCATACACAACATGATTAACTTCATTTTTTTTTAAAGTTATAATTTAACTCAAAACATTTTTTTCACTTTAGTTGTTATTTTTTAAGTCTTCCTTTTGTCTGTGTTCTAAGTGAATATCTTTTTTTTTTTCTCTTTCTATTTTGGTGACATTTTTCATGATCACCACTCACTTATTAATAGGTTACATTTCTTTTTTCAGTATTTTACCACTTAATAATAATAAACAGCCGCAAGTGTTACATGTGTAAGATGTTACAGCCAATCATCTTTTTATCCTTAATATGTGTACAGTTCACAGATAACACCTTAGATTTCCCACATTTCAATCTTGGGCATAGATTCCCAAGAAACATATAGCATAAAGCTACACAAAATTCAGAAATGAATGCAGTGAATATGTAGATAGTAATAAACAATACAATACAATTTTCAGTGACTACAAGACCAGAGCACGGTGAACAAAAATGCAAGTGTAATGTAACTTGTAGGGGGGTGCACCTGCACCCCAAACACCTAGACACAACCAAACCACACAGTCACGGAAAGAAGTTTTTATCCAAACAAAATATCTTTTACAGGTTTTTATCACCTGGTACATCAGTCACAATTCATGTTTGTTTCTTTCCTTTCCTTTGCTTTTCCACTTCCATTCTCCACCGAGCAAGCATTGTCAATCTCCTCCCTACTCTAACTGATGGATAATGCAGAGCGGCTACTTTTCGATATGAACCATAGATAACTTCGGTACAACAGGATTGCCAGTCTGTGGAACCTCTCCATAGCAGGAGCTCCCCCTAGTGGCATCCGAGAACCTCAACAGGGCTATCCAGCAAAACTAGAACTCCCATGGACCATACCAGAGGGACACTATCACACAAAGCCTCAGGAGGCAGTCACCCTTTATCCTTCTCTCATAATGGCCTCCTGACCGTGAAAGGTACCACTAACCAAGTCAGTCGGGATGCCTGTCAAGCCATATCCTTCCTTCTTAACAGCTTCCTGGCCAGATAAGAAACCATGCAACACTGCCACAATGCCAGTCGGCCCATGTCTTTTACCACAATAGATTATATAGTTATTAAATACAGAATTAGCAAATAATAAAGACACAGATTTGTTAAAATGCACAGAAAACATAGTAGAGACTAATTAACATAAGTGGAAGCCAACAATATACAGTATGCCAATTAATTAATTCTTGAACTATTGCCAGTTTATAACAGAGGAGATGAAAATTGTAAAAGAGGAGGTCGAAGACAACCAGCTGCCTATCCCCTCCTAGGCATATAGTAGTGGAGTTTGTGCTGGGCTGTCCAGTCTGATAATAGAACCTTTCAGTGTGAAAATTTTAATGCTGTCTTATCTGAGGTGACTTTTCCATATGCAGGAGAACAGCTTGTCAGTAGACCAATGGCACCAAGTGCCAAATCAAGATACTGAGAAGAGAAACAGAATATAAGAGGGTTAGTAATGGTTTATAAGTATTGTATTACTTATATTTTTGTACAAACGACTAACTCACAAAGATGCAGTATGCATGGTTAATCAGCAGCTCTTGTCAGGGTATGGGTATTAATCCTAAGAATCTGTGATAGCCCAGGACGTGTACAACCAACCTGACCCAACACAGACAGGCAGAGATACAAGTGCAACACACAACGCCCTTTTATTCAGAGCTGGGGCAGTGCTTTCACCTCACTCTCCAGAGCACAGTACAGTACAGTACCAAAGTAAACAAGACACAGTCCTTTCCTTCTCCCTTGGGTCATTCTCAATTCTTCCACCTCACAAGAAGTGAACACTGATCTTGGTTTGTCCTTAAGTTATATTTTGCAAGACCTTGATATTATCTGATCTTCATGGTTGTACATTTGGCCAGTGGTACACTACACGTTCAAATTTTATGACTGCAGTTGCCGGATCTTATCACCTTCAGGACATCAGGTAATATAGTTAAAAATCATACAAAATTACAAATTATATGACTGTATCATCACCTTTTAGCACAGTTTAAAATTTCAGAAGTGTCACTGGATTGATGCATTTTGACAACCAAATAACTTGTTGCCTGACAACACTGATGACTTTAATAATGATTCCAGGTATGGTAACTTCATCTATAGCACCAGCCCTTTTTTTTCTGCGTTTTCCTCTTTTGTTGTTTTATGACAAATATGAGACATCAAACATATAAGCCTCTCTTCTATTTGACATCATGTCAAATGGTATGCCTTGTACTTCCAGCTGAGCGCTCATTGGTTGTCAACTCTCGCCCAGATAGGCACCTATCAGTAGGACTTAATGTAACATCAAACTTGTTTGATTTTATCATCAGAAGTTATCAAGGGCAGGTGCCATAACTCACTCAAATTATGTAAAGAAAGGCTATGATTAAAAATCACAAGAATAAGTCATGTAATGTGATGCCAAATGTAGTATTCTGGGGAAAGTCTAGGTATGAAGCATCACATGCAATTGTATTCTGAAAAGGTCTAATTGATCAATTACATCCTATTTGATATTGCTTTAAATGTTGTATTGTCTTGAGTAAGTTCTATTCAAATTACGATATACAGTACATACCAGTTTTATAATGACCAAAATGCCCTTGTAAGAGTTTCAGAGAGAGCCAAGAATGCTTTAAAAGATGAAGATAATGATGTTGATGGAAAGGTAAAAAATATAGCCTGTGTAAAGCTAACCTACAGAAAATCTAACATTTTAACAGATGTAGATGGATTCTATTTTTTATTTTTATTTTAAATGATCTTCTGTTAAACTGGCCTGCTTTTCTGCACACTCTAGATTCTTTAGAGAAATGCCTGTCACTAACAAATTAAATAATTAATCAATTTTCTTTTACTCTGATAGTTTAATTGGTCTAGGAAAGGATTCATGAGGACCAGATGGATAATTCACAACAGGTATATAATGTTTTAATTTTTGTGATTATTATATTATGTTGAGCCATATTGTTAAATATTGTATTAAAAAATGTTTTAGTAAAGTTTATAAAGCTGATTGTATTACATTCTAGATTCCTATATTAAAATGTTCCATGGCTGATTTCATGTTTTTAGGTTGATATTGTTTCTCTTCTCTGTCTACATCTTAGTATCGTTGTTGTGTGGACACAACAAATCTAAAACATAATCATATATTTTTAATTCTGAATATTTTTTATAAATCATGGAGATCAAGTTGTAAATAAATCTTAAATCACTGGATTTTTAACTCCTAATCATGCTAAGTTTAAAACTGTAAAGTATCTTTCTGAACATCTTACATAAGTAAAATTTTTAAATATTATGGATTAGTGATTGAGGTGTTTTTAATCGGTTTAAACCTTGTGAAAAGGTTTTTTTCTTATGTTTTAATTTTTGTGCATGCTTCTATTTAAACCTGTGAGTGTGTACCATCATGGAGCTAGGGTTATAATGACAAATTATATCATCAATTGTTGCGACTTATGACCAGCATATATGATTTAAAGTAATAACAGTGAAGGGACCAATACCCATCTCCAAACATATAATTTCAAAATGGAAATACCAAACATTCCCATTTTTTCTGAATTTCCAAGGCATCGTAAGAAAACATCCCTCTGCCCCTTACCCTTGAGCATCATAAAAGAAATAAAATAAAACCTACTGAAGAAACTTGATAATGTGTAAATCATTTTAATAGACCTGTACTATAACTTGCAAAATGATTGTCAGAATGATGAAATGCTTTGTTTTGACAGTTGATTCTTTTGAATTTAATTTTCTTAGGAGAATCTAGCTGTCAAATCCTTGGAATCCACTGACAATGAGTCCATCTCACCCTTGACAATAAAAACTCTTGGAGCTCTTTGGCATCACAATTATAGTACACCCTGATTAATCTAGTGGCATGTACAATGTCTTTCTTGCCTAATTATTTTCTTCCCTTTAATCTGCTGTGTTTACTTTGGTAGTTTTGACTCTGCTTCTAGGCTGTCTTTGACTGGGAAGGAGCATTTTGGGGTGGGGCTATTGGGCACCATATTGTTAGGATTTGAGTTTGTTTTTATATTTTCTTGGGTTTTCCTAAGGCTTGAAAATTCTTCTTGGTGTTTTTTTGGAAGTTTTTGAAAGATTCCCCAGTGGTGCACTGGCTCTGCATCCTTTGTGATATCATCAGTGCATCACTATGAAAATTCCCTCAAAAACAGTCACTTCTATTGAGACCGGGCCAAATCCAGCTACTCACTTTCTTTTTAATTTTGAATACTGGTCACTTGATGACTGGTCACTGAAACAATTTTACTCTGATACTCTCTTTTCACATTTTCGTTTTGACCCTTTCTTTGCCTTGACACTTTTTTTTCCCCTCTTTCTCGTTTGTGCAAGGAGGAACAAGAGAAGCACTGCCAGAGCCCTACAAAACAATCTCCAGCTGGCTACCAGTGTGCATGTTTCTGACCAAACTGTCAGAAACAGACTTCATGAGGGTGGCATAAGGTCCAATGTGCTCTAGTAGGACCTGTGCACACAACCTATCCCATCATCTTGCAGCTCGATTGGCATTCACCACAGAATGCCACAATTGGCATCTCCGCCTTTGGTGCCCTTTTCTCTTCACAAATGAGGGCAGGTTCACGCTAAGCATATGTGACAATTGTGAAAGAGTCTGGAGATACTGCGGTGAACGTTATACAGCCTGCAGCATCATCCTACATAACCGGTTTGTCAGTGATGGTCTAGGGAATCATCCTTGGAGGGTCACACAGACCTCCATGTGCTAGGCAACAGTACTCTGACTACTGTTAGGTACCAGGATGAAATCCTCTGGGCCATTGTCAGACCTTAAGCTGGTGCAGTGAACCCTGGGTTTTTCCTAGAGCAGGACAATACCCTGCCTCATGTGGCCAGAGCGCGTAAGCAGTTCCTGGATGACAAAGGCATCGATGCCATTGACTGGCCTGCGTGTTCCCCACACCTGGATCCAAATGAGAACCTCTGGAATGTTAGGTGTCTGAACATCCTATGCCGCCAAGTAGCGCCACAGACTATCCAAGGGCTCTCTGATGCCCTGATCCAAGTCTGGGAGGAGATAACCCAGGGTACCATCCGCCATCTCATCAGGAGCTTCCCCAGATATTGTCGGGAGTGCATACAGGCACATGAAATTCACGCAAGTTGGAACAGCCTGTGATTTCAGTTTTTGACTTTGATTTTCAGTATGATGTCGAATTCAGCCCTCAATGGTTTTGTGATTTTGGTTTTCATTGACTGTTGTTACATCATTTTGTTCTCAACAAATTGCACACTATTACCCTGTAAAGATTTTGCACTCAAATATTTCGTTCATCGAAAATCAATGTGTGATTTTAAGTGTTCCCTTAATTTTTTCCCATTTCAACTCTGGTGTTTTTTATTCAATTAAGAAATAGATCACAAAAGAATTATAAAAGTAAATCAGAAAACAGTACAGCAGTGAGGAAAATATAAGTTAACTATTGTATAAGCTGTTAAATTGTTAAATTTAAACTGTTAAATTGTAGAAATGCAGCAAACAACTGTACAGAAAAAAATGAAGCAGCCATATGCACAATTATTTTTACACAAACTGATTATGGACAACCAAGGGTGTTGAGGCGGTCCAGTATGGTGGACTCAGGATTGGGTCACTGCTTTTTGCAGATGATGTTGTCCTGTTTGCTTCATCAGGCTGTGATCTTCAGCTCTCTCTGAATCGGTTCGCAGCTGAATGTGAAGCGGCTGGGATGGGAATCAGCACCTCCAAATCCGAGACCATGGTCCTCAGCCGGAAAAGGGTGGAGTGCCCTCTCAGGGTTAGGAGCGAGATCCTGCCCCAAGTGGAGGAGTTCAAGTATCTCGGGGTCTTGTTCACGAGTGAGGGAAGAATGGAGTGTGAAATCGACAGGCGGAACGGTGTGGCATCCGCAGTGATGTGGGCTCTGCATCGGTCTGTCGTGGTGAAAAAGGAGCTGAGCCATAAGGCAAAGCTCTCAATTTACCAAGCGATCTACGTTCCTACCCTCACCCATGGTCATGAGCTATGGGTAACGACCGAAAGAACAAGATCGCGAATACAAGCGGCTGAAATGAGTTTCCTCCACATGTTGTCTGGGCTTTCTTTTAAAGATAGGGTGAGAAGCTCAGTCATCCAGGAGGGGCTCAGAGTAGAGCCGCTGCTCCTCCGCATTGAGAGGAGTCAGATGAGGTGGCTCGGGCATCTGATCAGGATGCCTCCTGGACGCCTCCCTGGCAAGGTGTTCCGGGCACGTCCAACCAGGAGGAGGCCCTGGGGAAGACCCAGGATACGCAGGAGGGACTATGTCTCCCGGCTGGCCTGGGAACGCCTCGGGATTCCCCCAGAAGAGCTGGAGGAAATGGCCGGGGAGAGGGAAGTCTGGGCATCTCTGCTCAAGCTGCTGCCCCCGTGACCCGACCACGCATAAGTGGAAGAGGATGGATGGATGGATGGATGATTATGGACTTGCTGTTTTTGCTTTATAATATTATTAATTTGAAACATTTACTCTAAACAAGTATTGTGGCTTAGTAGCTAAAGCACTGGACTATTAACCACACAGATGACCATTCCATCCCTGCTTCTAGCTCAAGGAACAACCAGCCAAACTAAGTTTTAGTTTCATCAAAAGTGTCCATCAATACCTTGCATCAATAGTCACTATGGTAAGCTGCTCTATATATATTTTGTTGAGATGCTTAAGTGTGATATAGATGCAGTGGACCAAAATGTAGTACCACTTTAGTCGGTCCTGTGCTAATTAATGGGAAAGGCCTGCCATACCCAAACCTACTTGTCACTCCAGCCTCTCTAACTGAGCACTTGGAGTTACCTCATATCCTAAAATGTAGCCATTACTTCAGTTTACCTACATTGTTGTAACATGATGGAATTTGCTCACTTTAAAATCCTGCTGCAAAATTCAGAGAAAAGTACAATTAATATTTTAAAATTTGAATATGAATCCGTCTATCCATTTTCGAATTCAAAACAAGTAAGCCTCAAGTTTGCTAGAACCGAGTCTCATAAACACTGACATACATACTCGCTTACTATGGGCTAACTTGCATTTGCAAGTTAATCTAACATGCATACCTGTGGTCTGAACAATCACAAACATGACAAAATGTATGTGAGACCTTCAAACATGCCAAAAAAAGAAAAGGTCAGGATCTTCACTGTCCAGTTTGGTAGAAGCTCACCCCAGCCCAGACAGTTCCTAACTACTAGCTAAAGCTTTTAAATAAGCTAGGCACAAAATGGGAAAAGTGGCTTTTACAGTTCAAAAAATACTTTGCAAATTCAAATGCCTCACAAACGAGAGAAACCTCTTTGTAAAGACAAAGCAAAAGATGAATCTTTATAAATTGAAGGTTCAACTTAACGAAATAAAAACAAAAATTACAAAAAAAGAGCATAAAAGGAGTAGCTAAAATGCAATCCAGCACATGCAAGTCCCAATATGAAAAATTATGTTCAGAAATGCCTCATTTAGATGTATTAAAGGCACTAAGTAACACAGCATAATGTTCTCAAAATCAGCCTAATCTAATTGAGCATCTTTGAGTGACAGAGCCTACTGGGCACAAGGCAGGAAACAGACCTGGACAGGGTGCCATTCTATTTCAGAGCATACATATACACACACTCCGACAGAGGAACCAGTTTAGAGTTGTTAATTAATCTGACTTGCTCTTCTTTTGATAATGTGGGAGGAAAACTTGGAATACCCAGAGGGAAACCCACAGGGACAGTGGGAGAAGGTGCAAACTCCTCCCCTGGAGAGACTCCATACTTCTCACCTGGCAAGAGGCTCAAGTGCAAGACACCAGATCTGGGAAGCACCAGTGCTAACCCCTGTGTTACAATTTAAATGAATTGGAATCAAGTATAGAATAGATCAATTTTAATATTATTCAATCCACTTTGGAGCTTATTCTGTGAACACTTTTAATATTTTTCTTATTTCTTACATAATTAAATCAACTCCAAAGCTGTAAGCTAATTTTGTTCTGAAATCTGTGTAAATTTCCATATGACTATTTCTTCAACCTGTTGCAGTAGTTTTGTATTCTGAAGGTACCTAAACATATTGGCAGAGTTGCCAAGTGCTTCAAAATTGCTTATCAGAGGTGTATTAGTTGAATTAAAGTTTAGCCGTTGGAAGCTTATGCACACACAATTTTATTCTTATCTGGTGTTCATGGGTTGCATCATTTTTAATTGCAATTGCACCACATTCTGTAGTATTAATGTTATAAGAGGTGCTAGGAGGTGGTGCATTATAGGTACTGTGTCTTTGTGCACAAATAAGTCTTATCTCTAGGTCAGACTTTGGAAAATTTACTCGAAGTTAGTATAACCTCATGATTTTTGCACAAAGTAGGAAAAACTAGTTAAAAAATATTGGCAAATGATTTTACTACAGTATGTTGCAGATTTGTTTCCAATCAGAGTTTTATCAAGTTTTCCTGTCTGTCTTTCTTTCTCTAGGCCCGGTTCCAGCATCTGTCAGCAAACATTTTTTTCCAGAATAATAGTAACTATTTGTTCTTCTCTCTAATTTCAGTCATTAGAAATATCAGACCAAGCTACTGGGCCACCGTTTAGGTAAACAGAGGCTGGTCGTCAGTTCATCATTAATTCTGAGGTTGTTGGCAGTTGAAAGGGGACTGTGCCAAGTCCATGTGATAAATGGTGTTTGTTTGTGCACACCAGAGGGACTTTTCTCTAAAGCTTTTCTGTCCTGCCTCCCCCCTCCCACACATCCCAGCACACCCTCCTACATCGATCCCAATGCAGACTTTCAAAACGGGACACCATTGACTTACACACTGCATTGCCTAAAAGTTTAAAGCTTCTGGAAACAGGATTGGTACACAAGTTTGAAAGTCTTGGAGTTCAGCTTTGGAGTTGTTTTAATGTGATTTTTAATCTTGTTGTTTAGATAGAAGTGACAGAAACCCATTTGTCAGTGTTTAATAAAACTGTCACAGTCAAGCCTAGTTCTGATTTGCAGATCAGTTCAGAACCAGTTTTAGTGTGATGCTGGCGTGATAGCTTATATTGTACCTAACAGTGTATGGCCTCTCTTTCATATGCCCATTTTGGGTCCTGCCTCTGCCCTTTGCCTTCTTTTCCTTCCTGCTTTACCATCTACCAGGCCACCCATCATATCTTCTTTGATCATGACTGTTTGAGATGTTAATTCAATCATGAAAAGAACCATTCATGAGAATGTTTGCCTTAATTTATTCAATACAGTCGTTTCATCTAGAAGTGCACAATTCCAGTGTAAAAATCAACATTAAAATGTCTCCACGTTATTTTTATACAGTAAATTCAAAATTAGCACTTTCTTTATAGTTAAATTTCATTAATTGTATTCTCAGACATTTGATCATGTTATAAAGAGAAGTGTCAATGTAATTAATTAGGGTATTTGGTATTGATGAACCTAAAAAATATATAACGTCCAAGTCAAAACTAAATTTGACTAATAAAGCAGAAAGTGACTGATTCTGGAGAACATGTTGGCATTTTAGTTACTGCTGCTACGTTTCATCTTCTGACATTAAATCCTAGCACTAGACACTGTCTGTCTGGAAGTTGCATGTTCTCTTTCCTGTGTGGATTTTCCTGATGTTTCTCTGTTTTATTTCCCCACATCTCAGGAATATACTTATTAGGTTAATTTAAATTTCTACATTGATTCAGAGTGAGAGAATTTAAGTGTAAGGTACTGGCACTCTACAGTATTCATGGATAGTTTCCTCATTGTGCCCAGTGTTTCTTGGGTATCTTCCACAACCTTAAACTGGATAACTGGGTTTGGAGACTGTTGGATGACTAATACCATATGCTAGTACACACTGTTTGTAAATGAGTTCTCAACCTATACTCAGTGAAGAGTGTTATACAAAGCACAGTTTACATGTATTATTTCCCCCTTGGCTGGAATACATTTAGGTAATCTCTGGTGTACTACTGGTTGCATGATTATTTCAGTCCACCAGTGTTTGAAAATGTACTTCCCATGAGTTCAGATTAAATACACCTTTCTCTGAGAATTCTCATGTTTTGTTGTGTATCATTGAAAGCAAAGGGATATTCAAAGCCAATCTGGGTAAGGTCATTGAAAAATACCAGTTGGGGTATTTTTAAGATACATATACATATATTTTAAGTACATTTTTAAGATACTTAAATCATCCAAACTGCTGCAGAAAAAGATCTTGTGTCAATTTCCACCTGAAATTTGTTAAAAGGCATGTGGGAGTCTTTAAAATTGAGTGGGATAAAATTTGATCATTAGCAAAGAAGAAAATGGATGTATTTAACCTTTATTATTGTTTGTTGGGTACATTCTGTAAAAGATCAGATGGTTAGGAAACCAGATTGTATTCTCCATTTTTAGCTGTTAGAAGGGTTGTGATGAAAAAACATTATCAAACAAATATCAAGTCTGATGTGCTTTCTAGTAAGTTAGTCTTTAAATATCTCAATCTTCTAAGGGTTTTTGACCAGAAAAGGCAGGTTTCATCCGGACTAATGATGGAAAAAGAAAATACGTGAGAGAGGCTTTGTCACATCTTATTCACTTTACCCATGAAATCATTTCCCTTAAAAAGGCACAATATGCTCTCGAATTGAAAAATGCTTAATATAGCAGTTTCTACCATAAGACATGGCAGTAACTTCTTATATGATGCGAGGAGACAGAAATTAAACTGAAATTTCACAATGCAATGATAAATATTGTAGAAAAAGCTAATGCAGTTTTACAGTGCCCCATGGTATTCTGATGAGTATTATCTTCTAGCAGGACAATGGCTTCTAATATATAACCAAATGCACCATGGAATAACTTAAAAATAAAATTTTCTTTAGTGACCTTGTCAAGGCACAGAACAAAATATAGTCAAAAAACAAAATATAGTCAAAAATATTCAGGTGGATTTTTGAAACTCATCTTTGGAGATATTGAGCCTATCTGAAAACACTTGGCATAATTGAAGGGTTGATACATACTAATGTGAATTATATTGTATAAATATTTTGGCTGTAGTTTATGCCAAAAGTGCTTCTACTAAATGTTGAACTAAAGAAAAGATGAAAAAGGAAACTAAAGGGGAAGATGACTTCCAGGATCAGTGATTTTCTGTTTTCTGCCTTAGTTATGATTAATAATTTAAAACATTATCACACATACATGTGAAGTATAATTTAAAACATTGGAGACACAGAGGTTGATATAAATTCTCATATCAGCAAGGTAGCATCTGTCAACAAGATACATTGCAGCCAAAACAAAAATTAATTTGTTTATTAAAACACTAGCCATGTGCGCCCAACTACATTGCGCGTGTTAAAGTTGTCTGTGAAGGGCTCCCTGTTTAAACACGGCTGCCAGTCGTGAACTGGGCCCTTCGTCTCACAGCATTATGATTTTTTATAAGGGAAACAAAATTACAAAAGAAAACCCTTGGATATTGATTCGACAGGAACGGCCTACTCGGAATCACTGTCCGAATCGTAATTATGTGGTGATGTAGGAGCATTTCTGCTTCTGTCCGTTCACAGTCCGTCTCGTTTTCACGATGCTGTCGTTTCCTCTCACGATCTCTTCTCAACCTTTCTCCAATCTCGCAGGTTGCTTTGTGGCAATCCAAAGAGTAAGGCAATATACACGGAGCAATGGTTATAAAAGGGGAACACATAGGTATCCAGGCTCTTTAAAGCATAAATAGGGATCACATCACTAACATGTGAGCAAGCCACGGTACAACTGTGAGACGCGCAGCACTCGCCGGCTTCAACGTAACAATAATAATTTCCGGAACGTGCTGTTACGTTGTCATTCATTTTACCCACTGTCTTTCTTTCATTCATATGTTACGTAGGCACGTACCTTTTATCTCCGACAATCTCATTCCCTAACCAGGCCTCAGGAGCTAACCAGCGTAACACTGTCCACTACCCCTTTCGTTATTCCGGCATATTGTTGACATCTGTGAGTAACAACAACGTACTAAACTGGAATGTGGTCTACGCATGCGTGGAATTCGTGGACAAAGATCAAGATCTAAATGAAGATCTCTTTAATTAATTTAAAGCACAACAATTTGTTTAGTTTGAATGTCTGTGTTTTGAGGTGTGACTGGCGTACTACAGTCTTCAGTAGTATAAGCCTGGAGGAGATTCTTAATACAATGTCTATGTTTTAGCTGTCTCTCTACTGCCATGTAGTACTTCTTCTTCTAATTCATTCGCGGACAAACAAAAATCAAGATCCAAATGAAGATTATATATAGAGATGAAAATTGACTGCCAAAACAAGACAGGAATTAGACATTTACAAACTGGTGATTTTTCTCCAGAAGTGAAGGATTGCATGCAAAGATCACATGTGAAATGAGGAAGTGTTAGTAGATGCTCAACAAAACATGTACGGTAACGTTGTAGCATAGAGTTAACTTTGTCTTTTACCAATGAAATATCTAAACTTCAAATGGTTGGCTTTCAAAGTGGGAGCTTGCACTTGTACAATTCAGAGAAAACAGTGTTTTTCATATCCTTTAAAGTCGTGACCTAATTCTAACTATTCACCTTAATCAATTATATAAAACAGAAAAAACACCTGGTCAGCCTCAAATAGTATATTTCTGGTCAAATTGTATTTGCAGTAACACAAAATACTTTCAATGTGATTAATTTGCCCTTAATTTTCACTTAAAAACTAAAGATTATTTTTATTTGCTTTTGATGAGAACCAAATAGCAAATCAAAAGCAACCTTTCCTCTGTCTGTCCCAAAAATCTGGCCAGAATATATTTGAATGCAATGTGGAAAGGAGAAATGGCATAAGTGGAATGGACCTCCTTAAACTCCCATACCACGTGAAGACAGCCTTAGATTTAAATAATATAGAAGGCTCTGTACAGTGTGGTAATTATAATGCAAGGTGCTTGTGTTCAACTCACAACTAACTTACTAGGTAAGGAAGGACATTTATACTTTCATTCTTTAAACTTTCTGATAAAAATGTGTTATAATTAAACAGTCAACGAATAACAACTAGAATGTGCCTTTTTAAGGTTTAGTGTTCTTCATGAACTGGCACTAAGATGCAAATACATATATGTTAAAAATATTCAAATGTTTTACACTGAAAAACTGGGAAGTTCGTAAGATGCATTTCTGAAAGTTCATTTAATATGTTCATAACTTTTTATAAAAAATCACCGTTGATCCTAAACATGTTGATTATATCTTTTTCTTTGTTGCAGTGGATTTGATCTGGTGAATGTCCACCTTTTCCATGATGCCTCTAACCTCATTGCATGTAAAAGCAGCCCTTCCGTGTACTCTGGAAACAGAGAGAAGGCCTTGAGATATGTCATTAACAGGTGAAGTCACCCAGAATCTTTTGTGTAACACTATCATTCAGTGGACAGTGATTGCACTTTTCTGTTGTTAAGAAAGGGGTCATCTTCATATTGACATTCATCCTTTATGAAGGGAAACAGAATAGCCAGTTTTAATGACAGTTATTTATGCTTGTTGATGACTAGTGCTTGATGAAACTATACAGGAGGTGTAAAATGTAATAATCTAGTGGATTCTTATTTCCTGTAAAAACTTATATAATATTAACTTTATTATAAGGCACTTTTCATGGACAAATGAATCAAGACATGAGTTATAAAGAAATGAGTGCTAAGAAGTTACTTAACTAGACATTTTTATTTTTCTGTTAAACAAAGATAAACAATATAATATAATATGAACAAAATACTAACAGAAACCAAGATTAAAAACTACATTTTAGGCTATTTCTCAAAACTTCTGATTGAAGTTGATTCTTAGATAATAAAATAAT
This sequence comes from Polypterus bichir lapradei, assembly GCA_026402145.1. Lineage (NCBI taxonomy): Eukaryota > Metazoa > Chordata > Cladistia > Polypteriformes > Polypteridae > Polypterus > Polypterus bichir. The sequence goes on from JANRMT010062796.1 coordinate 64,807,822, forward strand.
AACGATTTCCAAGTTTTGGGTGTTCCACAAAAAAGGTTACCCCTTATTTTCATGTTTTAGCAAATCATACAGGCCATTACTAGATAATCTAACTCAAGGGACTAGTATCAGTTTGGTTCTGGAGGGTTGTGGTGGCTGCAGGGTTTTCTTCCAACCTAGTTTCTTAATAAAAAGTAAATAATTGCTGTTGAGGCACTTATTGCTAAAGGAGCATTTTTAGGCTTCATTTTAGTTGCCTCACCTGTTAACTTTCCCAGATTTAACTACTTTAGTCTTAAACTGCAGCATATGCTGTTGTTAATGGCTCCTTATATACAAAATAGAATTCTACATTTATTCTAAAGAAGAGAAGAGAAAAGTAAATAACTAAGAGTCAGTCATCCAGATTAGGCTACAAATCATTCGGATAATATCCTTGGAAAGGAAAAACTCTGTGATATAAGTATGACCTGACACTGCAGAATGAAAACGCTAACATATCATAAAATTATTTACAGTCTGGTATTGGCAAGGATTGGTTTCTAGTTAAGCAATTGTGTTGGAATAAAAATCTGCAGCCACTATGGCACTTCAGGACCAGTTTTGCATACCCTTCATCTAAGTGAAAATTGTAGCACACCTTCACTAAAGATAGTCCAATATGCATGAAGGTGCTGTGAGCTTTAAAAAGCAGTTAAAGAAATTCAATATTTAATCCTTAATGAGACAGGAAGCCAATAAAATGTTTTCAGAATAAGTGTAATATAGTCTGTATTTCAGCTCTGTGCTAATACTTTAGTATAGACCAAAAAGAAAAAAACATGAATCAAACATTTTATTTGTTTGTAAAAACAAAAAAGAAAGGTATTTATGTTAACAGTGTATGATACAGCACCAAAATCTTTATCTGTAATATCACTGTTGTCAATAGCCATATTTCATCATTATTTTCTGAACCTTCTTATTCCATTGTAAGATAAGGATGAGACAAAATCTATTGTAGAACAATTAGAAACAGCAACAGATGGCATGCAAGAATCAATCCTGAATGGGATGCCTATTCATTGTGGAAGAAACTGCCACAAACACAGTTTACTCACACTGGGACAATTGTGACTTGCAAATCAACCATCTGTAATGTATATATCAAGAAAGTGTGTGAGGAGAGGGGAGGACTCAGAGAAAACCAAAAGACCTTTCTTTTTTAGGAACAATCATGGTATCAAGCACACCAGGGCGAAGCTGTCAAACACATTGTTGAACAAAAATATTAGAATTAGACATCTTGAGTAGATAACACTGCTGCCTTACAGGTCTAATGTCATAGGTTTGAATCCTGCATATCATCACTGAGTTGAGTTTGCATGGCTTTCCTGTGTCTGCATGGGTTTTCCTCTGGGAACTCTAATAGTTTTAAATTGCTATACAAACTTGTTTCATGTCTTTCTCTGCCTCCATGATAATCTCCTACCTACGTTCAGCTGGCCTGAACTGGTTTCAAAAGGGTGGTATATGCATTTATAGCACCCTGTGGGTAAGTACTGTAGCAGTGGGATTTGGTCTAGTACCCATTGGGTCTACTATGACATGTTAGTGCATTCTTATGGAAATACTAGAAAACAATAAACATTTTATTGGAGGCAAATAGATGACCCTAAGCAGTTGGGAGTAAAAGAATGTTTTTAATAGATGGCAAGTGGCTGAGGATACATTTTTTGAGTGGTGATTATCCTTCTTTTCTAGTCAACCTATTACAACCATGGGTGTGAAGCCTCACAAATCATGAATAAGGCAGAAAGCATCATGCAGGGTTTCAATGCATCACAGGCCACAAACACACACACAAAATTGTACTTACACCCACAGGTCTAATTTAATTAGGTTCCTAATTAACCTAACACACACACATCTTTTGGATATCTTAGGAAATACAGAGTACCTATAAGGAAACACAAGCACAAGAATGAGAAGAAAATTGTAAACCCCACAAAGTGACTAACCAGGCAAGGATAAAACCCAAAACTCTGGAGCAGTGAGTTGCTTCAACTGTTAATAATAATCTTAAAAATGTTTTTTTTCCTTTTACTACCAAATTACAGATGTCTGTGTATCATTTTGTATTCCACTATGGAGTATTAATTTGGTTTCCTCAATTCTCAGTTTTTCATCAGTCTGCCTTGAGCAGGCCTATTCATTCATTTTATCCAGGGCCTCACTTCTGCTGGGTATTTTTTAAAGAATTAATCTATGAGGTTACCCATTCGACTGTCTGAAAAAGGTTTTATTGCAGTTTAAGGACAATACTGATTTGGTGACACTTGTAATGTGTTGTTTGGAGTGGTTTAATCAATTGAGTAGTTAAGACCAGTGCTTAACAGATCTAGTTTTTTTGTCTGCACATTCTCTCCATCTCTTTGTGTTTTCTTCCATTTGTTCTTATATTCTTCTCACACTGCAAAAATGTGTATTTTAGGCTAACTGGTAACTCTATAATGGACCTATATGGTGAGGTATTATAAGGAGATGTCAGTCTTGCATTGTATTCAGAGCTATGCTAACACTTCTTTGTTCAGATAATGTTTTTATAGATACGAATACACAAGAGCCTATTTAGCATAAAGCTGATATTATGTAAATATTAGGCAAGTACATTTACTTAAAAATGTAAAGTAGGATGGTCTAAACATGAACCACTTTGTGAATTTATCATATACTGTAGCTTTATTTTTTTTTTCAACAGACTTCTGTTTTCAGGATCTGCTGTCGCTCTGGTCATAGCTGGTATTAAATATATTAAATTAATTTGGTATTTTTTTCCTTCTACAGGATATCAGATAACACATACAGTTCGCTTCCTTTCTTTCTTTTCGGAGATTTCAACTTCCGCCTTGATACACAGAGCCTTGTTGAGGTAAATTTTGCCGTGCCATTCTAATTATCGCTATTTTCTACCTTGAATGAACCTTCTTTATGAAAAGCCACCTGTTTAAAAGATTATGGATGACTGATTTATTATATGTTCTCAGAATTTTTTTCAGTTTAATTCTACTGTGATTTCAGTGTCTTGCTTCCATTGTCATATCTAATTAGCTTACATGTGAGGCCCATTTAGTTATCTGAATTGCACAGTTAATTATTTTATTTTGAAGGTTTTCAAGTTCATAATGTTACAGTGAGTAAGTCCAGACTTGTTCACAGAAAACAATCGCTCTTGGATTGGCTGTGCCCATTTTTAATCTGAAATGTTTTTGAAAAGTGAAGTGAGCAACATTTCATCTGTTATTTTTAGTCACAATCTCTTGTCTTTTGTCATAATATTTTTTTCTTCTAGCTTCATCTTTAATCATTTTCAAATCTTTTAATTTCACGGACCACTTAGAAGCAGTCTAGCAGCTCAGCTGAACACTCGTTTGTTTTATTTCTTTGTTTGCTTTGGGGAGAATAGCAGACTTTTCTTTCATATTGAGAGTGTTTTCTGGAGGTAGCTCCTTTCCTTGCTATATTTTATTTCAGCTTGCCTAAAAGAATTTACTCAATAGTCTTGTTCTATAGTGAACACAAATTATATTATAAAAAACAGGAAAATTATCAGCTACCTTATCATTTTTGTAGAATGTGTGCAGTTCAGGAGACATCCAAACCATCCAGACTGGATCTAACAATCAAGTTGAAAAAATCATTTGTGAAGAGAAAGAGAATGATCACAAGGTAAGTTAGGCAATTGGATACATGGATTAAGTAAGTACTGTCTCACTTCTGCCATGTTGTGAACCATTGTCACATTAGTGTGTCTCGATTCACTTTTAATTTCAATTTACATGGTATTTCAGGTAGTTGCCATCATTCTTTTGCTTTTTCTAAAGACAGCATATCCCCACTTTAATACATAAGGGCAGTAAATGAAACGAGAAGAGGAATCACAAAATTAGTAACATTGCTTTCCAGATAACAAAGCAATTGCCCTTTTTTATCAGGCAAAGTGTGGATCTGAAGACAGCATCACATTGTACAACTTGTAATTGGAAGGATGTTAAATGTGATGACTAGAGATGTTGTCACCAGAGGATGTCAGATTAAACAACTGACAATTTCATGATGATTTCCCAGCACAGTTTCACACTTCCAAAATATTTCAAGATTGTCATTTTTCTCACAGCCAATAACATGCAGCCTCACAGAACTGGTGTTGTACAAATGCTTTGTAGGTATGGGGAGTTTTGACTCAATCGCTGCCCTTTTTTATTTTTTCAATTCTGTACTCATACAAAAAACGCGAGACATCAGACAAAGGAGCCTATCTTCTCTTTGTGAGGTCCAAAACCCAGACGTTCCTTATTCCTCATAACTGCATTATGTGCATTGTACAAGGTGAGCACTCGTTGGTTGTCAGCTGTTTCATAAACCGAGCCTGGCCCTGTAACTTAAGACAAAATCAATACTGTTTAGGTTTTCCATTTCAAGTCACAAACCAGTCTGACTGAGTCACTGGGGATGGCAGACTACACAACTAAAAGTCACGGAAATTGACTGAAAATTGCTGAAAAAATGAGTAATATGGCATGGACTTAAGTGATACTGTTTCTAACTTCTGTGCCTGTGATGTTGATAGAAACCATAAATATCTCAGTAAATAACAAATATTTTTTCAAAACAAAACATGATCAAGCATGATCTAATTTCTTTGGTAATTTGAAGCCATTTATTGCTCACCCATCTGGATTTGAATACTGAACTTTTAAAGAGTTTCACATTGAAAGGTCAGACATAAACAGAGCAAGAGCAGTTCTGCCCCATTAGCTGTGGATAGGGTATGTTATGATCATTATTTGTCCTTTTCAGTCAGAATGGTATAATAAGTCTTCAGTAAATGATGGCTATTGTTTGAATGGATCATGACCATTTCTAGAAAAAAAGGACAGTAAGTAGACAATACACAGAATGCATTTTTCAAATATACCTTTCCATTTCACAGCACACACAATTTAGTCAGTCCCTTTGGTAGTTGTGCTACATTTTATCATCAGTTCCTTTTTCAAATGACCAGTATGATTCTATAAAACTACTTTTTTAATAATTTTATTTTAGGTGCTCCTTCACATTGAATCAAAGTTGTTTGAGTATCTCCACAAGGCAGCTTTCCATGAGAACAATGGCCAAGCGGTAAGCATTTCTAGGGACTTTAAATAACCAATGTTAACAAATACACCAGATTCCAGAAATGGGACTCCCATCAACCAAAACCAGTGTAAATTTCTCTTAAATGTGCCAACCTCATCACCTTTTAATTTAAATTAATTTCCGATGTTGTCCCAAATTATAAAGTCAGGATTCATTTTCATTGATGTTGCACTTAATTACCAAATCAACAAAATCTACAGATGAGATAGGAGAAAAATCATTCAAATCACACATTACAGTCCCTGACAAAAGTCTTGTCTCTTGGGTACAAATTGACCTGAAGTGCCGCTAAAATATATTTCTAATCAAGATTTTGTTACAAGAAATGGGTCATTTCAATCCCATCAGCTTTTGTAATAATGTTTCAGTGCAAAACGAAACTGACAAAAAGTATTCTAATATTCACAGCTTGGTAAAGCCCATTGAGTCAATTTTTGGCAAGACATAAGTGTTGTCGCCTTGTCATATGAGCTTCACCTGTGACTAATAATGGATCAATTAGGTCTCAGGTGTGTATAAAAAGAACCCCAGTACACTAGACCTTCACATCAACTGCAACTAGACCTCTGCAAACATGCCTAAGATTCACCCTGAGACTAAAGTGTTGATTATCAAGAGGCTGAAGACCAAATCCACTGCTGATGTGGCAAACACCTTCAATGTGTCTCAGCGTCAAATTCAGAGGATAAAAAAAAGATCTGAAGAGACTGGAAACGTTTTTGACAAGCCCAGGTCAGGAAGACCCCGCAAGACAACTGCTCGAGAGGACCGTTTGTTGGCTCGAAAATCCAAGGCCAGCCCATTTTCCACTGCAGCAGAGCTCCACGAGACCTGGTCACCTGAAGTCCCTGTGTCAACCAGAACAGTTTGTCGGATTCTGTCTCAAAATGGCCTCCATGGTCGAATCAGTGCTCATAAGCCAGCACTAAACAAAAGACAATTGAAAAACCGTGTGGCATTTGCCAAGGCCCACAGCCTGCTAAAAGGATGGACGCTGGAAAAGTGGCAGAAGGTGGATTTTTCAGATTAATCTTCTGTTGAATTACACCACAGTCACCGCAAATATTGCAGGAGACCTACTGGAACCCGCATGGAGCCGAGATTTAGCCAGAAAACAGTGAAGTTTGGTGGAGGCAAAATCATGGTCTGGGGTTACATCCAGTATGGGGGTATGCGAGGGATCTGCAGGGTGGAAGGCAACATCAATAGTCTAAAATACCAAGAAATCTTAGCTACCTCTTATATTCCCAACCATATAAAAGGCCAAATTCTGCAGCAGGATGGTGCTTCATCGCATACTTCCATCTCCACATCAAAGTTCCTTAAAGCGAAGAAGATCAAGATGCTCCAGGATTGGCCAGCCCAGTCACCAGACATGAACATCATTGAGCATATGTGGGGTAGGATGAAAGAGGAAGCATGGAAGACGAAACCAAAGAATATTGATGAACTCTGGGAGGCATGCAAGACTGTTTTCTTTGCTATTCCTGATGACTTCATCAATAAATTGTATGAAACCTTGCCAAACCGCATGGATGCTGTCCTTCAAGCTCATGAAAGTCATATAAGATATTAAATTTGGATCTCACAGCACCACTACTTAATTTGCTGACATATTTTTGGATTTGCAGTAAAGTTGTTCATTTTCTGTATAGGCGACAAAACTTTTGTCTTGCCCAAATTTGACCTTTCTGTCTTGATTAAATGATAAATCTTTTTTCAGTGAAACTAATTTATTTCAGTGCATTAAACATCATTTGGGAGGGCTTTAGCTTTTCATATGAGCTATTTCTAACACCAGTTGATTAATTAGAAGTCAGGTTAATAGCAGGAGTTTCTACAAAATAGAGAAGCGACAAGACTTTTGTCAGGGACTGTATTTTAACTTTGTAAATTGAATTCTGTCATGAATTAACATTGTGACTTTCCAGGAACCTTCATGTTTAATTTTTGGGTATTGAAAATTGTATTTATGGTTTATTTATTTTATCATTCTGATTACACCACATTTGTGTTCTTTTCTTAGACAGTTGTCACCATTTTGAAACCCTGTGTGTTGGGCCATGGTCATGCTTTCAAATTAATGTTAATGTCCATGAACAGTCAACTGACACTGAGGTGATGATGCGTATCCCCCACCTATATAGGTGTGCATCTGTTGTCATCATAGTGTTGAAATGAAAGAGTAACAAAAAGTTTGTGTTTTCATTATTGCAGTTAGGGGAGAGAAACCCAAGCTAGTGAAGGGCCTTGTGGCTGAAAACCTCTTTTGTTTCCTAACTGAGTTTGCTTTACATTTGGGTTTTGTGAGCCTCGATTTCTCTGACTTCCTGGCTTGTGAACTCCTGCCTCTCCCGTGATAACAGTTTTGCCTTTCCCTTGGGTTCCTACTCTCCCTTTATGTGACCAGCTATTCCAAATATGCCTCTGTGCAGAGATTTCATTAAAATACTAAAGCAACTTTAGCTAAAATATAAATTGATGCCTCATCTGTAGTTTAATGTTGCTCATGTACAGTCTATAATTATATTAATTTTGAACATCATACTGGTTTAGTTAAATTAGTAAGATCAATTGATGATAACCATATGTGATTCTTAAGGTGTGAACAGTTTAATTTTATCAGTTAAGACGCCTACAGGAATAGGAACTGTTTGGATTGAAATCCAAGCAACGCATGTGAGAATTAATTGGTTTCTGATTATGTTTCAGCTTCTGAAGTATGATAAGGAAATTAACCATTTCCAAGACATCTTGACTGAGGAAGAAATTTTATTTCCACCCAGGTAACACCTATCCTGTTCAGCTAGTTAAACTCCAGACAATCACCAAGTGACCAAATGCACATCGTAAAATATAGTCTGCAAATGAAGTAGTATTATGTTGATAAAGCATCACCAATAGTGGCTTTCACCAATAATAGCTTTCACCAATATTTGTAGTAGTGTTGCTTTTCATTTGTGGCAATAACATCAGAGATACATACATGTCCATTGTAAGTGTGATCTTTGGGACTGGATTTCGGGCCATCGTTTGATTTCAGTATTGACTAAACGATTTCAGTACAAATTTTTTTTTTAAATAATGGAAGGTAATGAGAGATAAAGTAACAATGTACAGTGGGATGCAAAAGTTTGGGCAACCTTGTTAATAGTCATTATTTTCCTGTATAAATCATTGGTCGTTACGATAAAAAATGTCAGTTAAATATATCATATAGGAGACACACACAGTGATATTTGAGAAGTGAAATGAAGTTTATTGGATTTACAGAAAGTGTGCAATAATTGTTCAAACAAAATCAGGTAGGTGCATAAATTTGGGCACCACAAAAAAGAAATGAAATCAATATTTAGTAGATCCGCCTTTTGCAGAAATTACAGCCTCTAAACGCTTCCAGTAGGTTCCAATGAGAGTCTGGATTGTGGTTGAAGGTATATTGGACCATTCCTCTTTACAAAACATCTCTAGTTCATTCAGGTTTGATGGCTTCCGAGCATGGACAGCTCTCTTTAACTCACACCACAGATTTTCAATTATATTCAGGTCTGGGGACTGAGATGGCCATTCCAGAACGTTGTACTCGTTCCTCTACATGAATGCCTTAGTGGATTTTGAGCAGTGTTTCGGGTCATTGTCTTGTTGAAAGATCCAGCCCCGGCGCAGCTTCAGCTTTGTCACTGATTCCTGGACATTGGTCTCCAGAATCTGCTGATACTGAGTGGAATCCATGCGTCCCTCAACTTTGACAAGATTCCAAGTCCCTGCACTGGCCACACAGCCCCACAGCATGATGGAACCACCACCATATTTTACTGTAGGTAGCAGCTGTTTTTCTTGGAATGCTGTGTTCTTTTTCCTCCATGCATAACGCCCCTTGTTATGCCCAAATAACTCAATTTTAGTTTCATCAGTCCACAGCACCTTATTCCAAAATGAAGCTGGCTTGTCAAAATGTGCTTGAGCATACCTCAAGCGGCTCTGTTTGTGCTGTGGGCGGAGAAAAGGCTTCCTCTGCATCACTCTCGCATATAGCATCTCCTTGTGTAAAGTGCGCCGAATGGTTGAATGATGCACAGTGACTCCATCTGCTGCAAGATGATGTTGTAGGTCTTTGGTGCTGGTCTGTGGGTTGACTCTGACTGTTCTCACCATTCGTCGCTTCTATCTATCCGAAATCTTTCTTGGTCTGCCACTTCGAGCCTTAACTTGAACTGAGCCTGTGGTCTTCCATTTCCTCAATATGTTCCTAACTGTGGAAACAGACAGCTTAAATCTCTGGGACAGCTTTCTGTATCCTTCCCCTAAACCATGATGGTGAACAATCTTTGTCTTCAGGTCATTTGAGAGTTATTTTGTGACCCCCATGTTGCTACTTTTCAGAGAAAATTAAAGGAGGAGGGAAACTTACAATTGACCCCCTTAAATACTCTTTCTCATTATATGATTCACCTTTGTATGTAGGTCAGGGGTCACTGAGCTTACCAAGCCAGTTTGAGTTCCAATAATTAGTTCTAAAAGTTTTGGAATCAATAAAATAACAACAGTGCCCAAATTTATGCACCTGCCTGATTTTGTTTGAACAATTATTGCACACTTTCTGTAAATCCAATAAACTTCATTTCACTTCTCAAATAACACTGTGTGTGTCTCCTATATGATATATTTAACGGACATTTTTTATCGTAACAACCAACGATTTATACAGGAAAATAATGACTATTAACAAGGTTGCCCAAACTTTTGCATCCCACTGTAAATAGGCATGTTTGGCATGATTGCACCTCACCCTTTCTCACATCCAAGTCTTTCATAAAAGGTTTACTATTTTTTCCTCACTCACACTAGTAGTCAGGTGAGCCAACAACTAGGGCAATGTGCCTCTTGTACCCCTCCCCTTTGTTTAAAGGGCCAGATGCCTCAGCTCCAATTCTTGGGTATTCTAAATGTCACCCAGTGGCTTGAGGCATGTAGTTTGTCTTATAAGGAGTTTTTTTGCACTCCCACAGTAAGGCATGGAACTACCATCCAGTGAAATGGGTCACGTAGTGGGTTCCATCATTCAGTGGCTCAATCATTGTCAGTTTTACTTCTTAGGTGAGTATTTCTCCTCCTCTGGATTAGACGCTCACCTCTCATTTCTTTTATACCAGCATGTGAACAACGTGTGTATGTATAATGTAAGTGTAAGTTAAAAGTTTTATCTTCTGTATTGACATTTCCATTAGTGCATTTCTTTATATTCATATCTAAAATGTTTTAATCTGTCTCTTTCATTTTATTTGCTTCTTTGCTTTTCCCGCCTTATATTCTACCTTTCTGTCTCCATATTTCTCTGGTTACCCACACTGTTTTTGTTTGCTGAGCTGATTTCAGACATTATTCACCCACAGTTACCCATACAGTGAAGACCATGCCAAACCTACGCAATATATGAATACACGCTGTCCATCTTGGTGTGATCGAGTCCTCATGTCCCACTCTGCCAAGGTCTTAATATACAGAGTGAGTATGTGGTCCTTCTGCTGATTTTTCCCTCCCTCACTTAAATGGAATATTTTATGTAACTGAGTTTTTCTGTTACCCCAGGAACCAGAGGAAGAATGTGAGAACAATGGATTGGCGTATAATACAATAGGGTCAAATGTCTGTATGGGTGACCACAAGGTTAGAAATTCACTTTTTTATGTCTATAATTGTGGAGATGCATCTATATTTAATTCTTTCTTTTAATAGAATATTAATGGTAGGAGCTTAAACATTGCACAGAAAACATCTGTTAATTAATGTTAATATATTTGGTAAATTTCATGCATCTTTTAACCAGTCCTAAGAACAGATATTTTAAACATATACATTTTTAACCATCCATTGTTCCATTTTTGAAACAACTTAATTCAGTTCAGGTAGGTTTAAGTATAACACGTGAACTGACTGTAGATCATGCAACCCACAGAACCACATTCAGGACCAATTCAGAATCACCAATGAACTGATCTTTTTTGATATATGAGAAAAGGAAATGCCTGGAGAAAAAAAAACATGCAGAATTCACAGAAACTGCACTTTACCAGGATTTAAACCTAGGACTCTGGAGGTTTGAATTAGCAGTGTTTCTGATTTTTTTCTGAAATTGCACTTCAAGTCAATTCAAGTAGAGGAGCATGCACTGGCACAGTGTGTTGCTGCACCCACTAGATGACGAAACAACTCGGGATCCTGGTTTGCAACCCCTCAGGCAGACACGCGGTCCAGTCCCACCCTCCGGAAATGACCCTCTATCTGCCGTAACCAGGTGTTACGTGGGCGACCCATTGGCCTGGTCCAGCCACTCGGGTCCCCAACAATAAGGATCTTATGAGCTGGATCACCCTCAGGGAACATTAGAACACTCTAGACGAGAACAGGCCATTCAGCCCAACAAAGCTTGCCAGTCCTATCCACTTAATTTTTCCAAAATAACTTCAAGTCGAGTTTTGAAAGTCCCTAAAGTCTTACTGTCTACCACACTACTTGGTAGCTTATTCCAAGTGTCTGTCGTTCTTTGTGTAAAGAAAAACTTACTAATGTTTGTGCGAAATTTACTCTTAACAAGTTTCCAACTGTGTCCCCGTGTTCTTGATGAACTCATTTTAAAATAACAGTCTTGATCCACTGTACTGTACTCGCCAGTCCTATCCACTTATTTCTTCCAAGAAAACATCAAGTCGAGTTTTGAAAGTCCCTAACGTCTTACTGTCTACCACACTACTTGGTAGTGTCTATCTTTCTTTGTGTAAAGAAAAACTTTCTAATGTTTGTGCGAAATTTACTCTTAACAACACGCCACATGGCCGTAGTGCCGTAACTGACGCTCCCTCACAATGCAGGTAATATGCCTCATTCAGGACTCCATATGCAACCGCTCATTCGACACAAAGTCAAACCAACGGTACTCAAAGATTTTCCGGAGAGACACCGTACCAAAGGAGTCCAGTCTTCGTCTCAGGTCACTGGATAGCATCCTTTTCTTGCAACCATATAGCAAGACAGGAAGCACCAGGACTCTAAAGACTTGGACCGTCATCCTTTTTGCATAGATATCGGGAGCACCACACACCCCTCTCCAGCGACCTCATGACCCCCCATGCTCTCTCAATCCGGAAGAGGAAGAGTCACCAGAGACATGACTGCCAAGGTAAGTAAACCTCTCAACAAGGTCAACACTCTCTCCACAAACAGACACACTGCTGATGGCTGTGCCCAAGAGGTCATTAAAGGAATGGATCTTGGTTTTTATCTAGGACACTCGCAAGCCCAGACAATCAGACTCCTCACTCAGTCTCTCGAGCACCCCGATCAGAGCCTCCATTGACTCCGCGAAGATCACAGCATCGACAGTAAAGTCAAGATCCGTGAATCTTTCTTCACCAACAGATGCCCCACAGCCGCTGGACCCCACGACCTTGCCCAACACCTAGTTCATACAAGCATGATGAACCCCAGAATCAACTGGGAAAAACGCAGAGGTCCTGCCTCCACTCTGCACAGCACTCACAGTACCAGTGTACAGGCCGGCCATGATATCCAGCAACCTCGAGGGGATCCTGCGAGCCCTCAGGATGTCCCACAGGGTAGCTCGATCAACTGAGTCGAATGCTTTGCGAAAATCTACAAAGGCTGTAAAGAAACTCTGCGATATTCGTGTTTGCGCTTCATGAGAACCCTCAGTGCCTTGATGCGGTTGGTGGTAGACTTCTTAGGCGTAAAACCAGACTGTTCCGGTCGCTGGTAGGTGAGCAAGTGATCACGGATCCCAAGGACCTTACCCGGCACTGAGAGCAGTGTTATCCCCCAGTAGTTGCTGCAATCCAGGTGATCACCCTTCCCTTTCCAGATAGGGACAACAATTCCTGTTTTCCAGTCAGTTGGGATGATGCCAATCTCCCAAATGGGAGTAAAGATTGCTTGGAATGCCAGGAGGACAGCCTTACCACCAGCCTGGAGAAGTTCACTCCGGATACCACAGATCCCTGCAGCCTTTCCCTTCTTCAGCTGGTTCAGCTCCCTGTGCAATCTCAGTGAGATTGGGTGGTTTACAGCTAATTAGAGGATCAGCCTCAAGAACCGTGGACCCAGAGATATCCAACATCCTAGCTGGAGGATCATCTTTGAACAACTGCTCAAAGTAGCCAGCCCAGCGGGTCACAACTACAGTGTCATCTGTAAGGACTGTTCCATCAGCTGCCCTGACTGCGACTTTCCGAGGAACAGATTCAGATGTGTATAATGCTTCAATTCCTCTGTAAGCAGAATTGAAGTACTTGTCTAAATGCAGAATAAGAGAAGGGAAAAAATACCTGTTAATTATGCAATGTAATCAATCAGAGGTGAAATGACTGACTGATTCGAAAACCAGTTGGAACAAAAGCCTGCAACTACAGGGGTTTGGTAGAACTGGGAATATAAAGAACTGCAATAGCCATTTTCACTAATTATTTTTCCCTCTTATAATTTTAGTCTAATTTAAAAATTATTCACATTGAATAAATCCTTAGCAATGTCCTATGGAAGGGTTTAATGTAACATTATTATAGCTGAAACTAACTATAACTATTATGATCTCCACAGATTTCTTCAGTTATGGAATATATTTTTACTATGTCAGGTTTTTGAAATGTAATTTTGTTCATGATTTGCTTCTTTATTGTCACTTTGGTAATGATGTTAATGTGTTGTGTCACACTTTGTGTCATCAGATGCTTTTTTGTTGCTGTGGCATCACTGCACTTGTGCTAAATGATAACATGGCTGACGCTCTGTTGTTTAAGAATCAGTGGCTGCAGCAACAGTGAAGTCTACCGGAACAAGTAGTTAGTACAGCTAGTAAATTCTAACTGTTCTGACTATGATTTCTGTTTTTGCTCAAAATAGTTTCTTCAACCGAACAACACCTGCTTGTCCTACAAGTATGATTCTTGAAAGAAAGAAAGAAAGAAAGAAAGAAAGAAAGAAAGAAAGAAAGAAAGAAAGAAAGAATTTGTCCCCAGGGGGAAATTTGGCTTTTTACTGAAGCCTTTAGATAAATATATACACACACACACTGTGGTCTGAATACGCACCGGAATAACTTAAAAGGAATGAAAATTTTAAAAGAAAGAAAACTTATGACTTGGCAGTCCCGGTCCCAGTGAGGCATTATGCAGGTATACTGCTGCTGGTATAAAGGAGCCCCAGTAGTGTTTCTTGACACACTTTTGATGAATAATTTGTTGACTGAAAGTCCTCAGGTTTAGTGTGTCAGGGAGAGGATGTGCAGCATTGTTCATAATGACACTCAGTTTTGTTTTAATTCTCTCCTTTGCTAAAGTCTTCAGGGAGTCTGAAAATATATTATGAAAATATTAAACAAAATAACAGCAAAAGTTTATAAGAGGAGGATCCCATCAAACCAATCTATTTGACTGCAGTAATCGACAGAAAGCAAACGCATGTAACATAATGCACTTAGACTTTCCTTTGATACAGTTCTCACATTGAAGATTAATTTTGAAACGAAAAGCAGTTGGCATCAGAGATACCTTAAAAAAAAAATTATTTCAAGTGGATTAGTTGGCAGGGGACAAAGGAGAAAGCATCACATGGCCTGACCTTGGACTGTTAATTTTTAAAATTTAAAGTAATCACATAGGTTCTTGCATAGTTAGTAAACATGTGAAGTTTGCAGATGATGCTGAAATTGGAGGAAAAGCAGATACTGAGGAGGAAACAAAAGTAATTCAGAAACTCCTTTGAAAAATGTTGACACAGCATTCACTTATGCCTTGTTGTATTATCGCCTCCAGTGTCTTCAGTTCAAATGCCACACACAGTCACTGTCATTGTCGAGTCTGCACATTCTCTCTGTGTCAGTGTGGGCTTTTCTGTGGATATTCCAATTTTCCTCCTCTTCCCAAGGATGTGTGTTGGGAAGTGTGACAGTGGCAGCACATGTGTGAAAGTGGAATCAGTGATGGACTGGTCTAGCATTGGTTTCCAGCTTGTGCCTGATGTTGCAATCCCCTGTTACCCAGAATTGACTAAGTCTGATAATATTTAATGTTACTTCCTATACAAAATGCACACTTTTGACAATATAGAACACAATATTGGACACTAAATCAGGATAGAATTAGGTGATTGAACCCTTAGGGTCGAGTGACCATAACACATTTCTCTGTGTTTTATAAGGCAGGGTTTATACTTGATGCGACGTGACGCATGCTGCACCGGACACTCCTGCTACACAAGTGTTTATTGTTTATTCTTGCACGCATACTTTACATAAATCTGGAGGAATCCAGCAGGTGGCAGTGCGAGATATCATCACAGGTTCAGCTTCTCTGTGTTGTGAATTGCCTGGAACACCAATTAAATTTCCGATGACACCTTACCGCAATATCTCTGAAAAGGATGTTTAATGATTAAATCCATCAATCCAGGGATGTGTCCATTCCAGCTAGCATTGGGCATGAGGCAGAAACAATCCCTGGATGGGGCCTCAGCTTATCACAAGGTGAATACAAGCAGTTACATACACTGGCATCATTTTAGCGGCACCAAATCTGCATATCTTTTAAAGGAAATCGGAGCACATTGTGGAAACCCAGCAGGAAAACATGTAAACTCCAGGCAGGGAATGCCAGCGATGTGACTCCCTGCGAGACAGCAATGCTACTGCTCCGCCACCGTGTCACCCCCATGTGTGTAATTATTAACAGTATGTGAAAGAAATTAACAATTTATCTGTAAAATGTAACAAATATACTTTAATGCATTTCATCATGAAAGTGATATAAAGTATAAATCTAAAGATTCTAAATTTGCAGAGAGTTGGAATATCATACATTTATTGCGTTCTGTGTGGTGATCTATTGTTGCTTGCCGCTGCTGTCAGGTCCAAGAAGCTCGTAGCGATTAAAAACTGGGATGACGTTTATGACGGTCTGCTTTAATGATACAGTAAACTACGAGGTTAAAGTGGGCATTTCGAGATTAAAGCCGAAATTTCCACTTTAATCACAAAATACACGTTTTCACCATGTCCTTAATTTTTTTCTCTCTGTGGCTCAAATACAGCGCTGCACATTATGTTGCTGTTGTGAAGTTGCAAAAAAAAAAGACGGCACAAAAGATGATATGTGAGACTTTTAAAATGTATTGTGTCATTATGATCGGGACTATGCAACGCTTGAATATAAAGCACCACAAATGCATTTGTATGTCGGCATTTTGCTTCACCACATCGAAATATTCAACAAACATCCCGCAGGATCCACATAGAGGCTTTCTGTCACATGTAGATAGTAACCAGAGACTCTGACGCCACATTCCGACTTTTATCACACTGCGCCCCCTGACTTTTTGCTGGTACTGCAACTCGCGCACACGTCGCGTTAATTTCTGAGGACCTGCTCAGAGGATGCATCAAATGAACGCTGGGAATGCTTGGCAGCCATGATGCGGGCGTGTACGCGTTCTGAGCGTGAAATATAAATGAGCCCTAAGAGTGCAGGTGCAGAGACTAAAACTTAAGTTAAACTTTGGTATGGCAAATTTTGAGCAAATATGGCAATGTCTAAGGAGGATAGACTGGGATAAGCTTTTAAGTGTGGAGACAGTTGAGGAGCAGTGGAACAGGTTTAAAAATGTTTTACATGCAATGCAGGACAAATACATACCTAAAATTGGAATTAAAAGGAAATAAAAAAAACTGCAGTGGGTTAATAAAGAGTTAAAAAAAAAGAAACTGTAAAGGAAAAAACAGCTGTAAAAGGCGTTTAAGAATAATAACACCAATGTGAATCCTAGGGCATATGAGAACATGAGGGCAACCATTAAGAAGGGTATTAGGGAGGCTAAAAGATGGAGAGGAGTATAACAGATAAGGCGAAAGACAATCCAAAGAGATTCTTTCAGTATTTTAGTAGTAAAAGTCAAGGAGGAGATGAAGTGCATCAGGAATAGTAAAAGGGAATTAAAAAATACAGACAGTAAAATAGTGGATGCTCTAAATAAGTATTTTTCTGAGGAAGTAGATAACCTCTCAGAGGTAAAAGGGACTACTAAGGATGTACTAAGTGATTTGGAAATTGTAGAGAGAGAAGCACTGCTCAGATTAAATAGGCTGAAATCAAATAAATATCCAGGACCAAATAATATTTACCCTCGAGATTTTAAGGAGGTTAGTGAGCACATATATAAACCCTTCACACATTTTTAGGAAGTCACTGCAGGTCAGGTCAGGTTAGGTTGGGGAGCATGCATTGGTACAGCACATTGCCGCATCCCCCACACAATGAAACAGCTTGGGCTCTTGTTTGGCAACTCCACCGGGCAGACATACACATATTATATTATATTATATTATATTATATTATATTATATTATATTATATTATATTATATTATATTATATTATATTATATTAAATTAAAAGGGTGACGGGGCAGATCCAAACAACTATAGGCCAGTAAGCCAGTGCATCGCAGGAAAATTAATGGAAGGAATTATTAAGGATAAGATTGAGCAGCACATGGCAAGTCCAGGAGTTTTTCTGAACAGTCAGCATGGGTTCAGAAGAGGGAGGTTATGTTTTACTAACATGCTGAGGAAGCAACAAAAGGGTATGATAAAAGTGGAGCTTATGATATTATTTAACTGGACTTTCAGAAAGCATATGATAAGGTGCCACATGAGAGGTGGGGCATCAAACTTAAAGAAGTGGGAGTTCAGGATGTAGTGTGTAGATGGATACAGAACTGGCTGAGACACAGGAAGCAGAAGGTGATGGTGAGTGGAATCTTATCAGGTAATATGAAGAAGGTGGATGAGCAGATAACCTTGAATCCATTGAATCATTACAGAGGGAATTGGACAGCATACAGGCTTGGGCAGATTTGTTTAGGTGAAGTTTTGTGTCAGTGTAAGCTTTTACACATTTGAAGTAAAACTGTTAGGTTTGAACATAAAGTGGGAGGTCTGAAAATCGAGAGTACACCAGGATTTAGGAATTGTAGTTGGCTCTACGCTATCAACTTCCAGACAGTGTTCAGAAGCCATTAGGAAGTTTAACAGAATATTAGGTTATATAGCAACCTAATATGTAGAGTACAAGTCCAAGGATGTTATGCTTAAGCTTAATAACACACTGGTGAGGCCTCATCTGGTGTACAGTCTACCGTTTTGGTCTTCAGACTACAAAAAGGACTTAGCAGTGCTAAAGAAGAGTGACTAGGCTCATTCCAGGACTACAGAGGATGAATTATGAGAAAAGATTAAAAAAGCTGAGCCTTTTCAGTTTAAGCAAAAGAAGATTAAGAGGTGAAGTTCTAATGTAAACTATATATATGTTTAAAAGCACCCTTAATGAGTTTTTCAAATGTTATCTACTTCACAATGTAAGGAAAGTTCTGTGTTATAAAAATCTGTTTTTGTGTTTCAGCCTGTGTTTCTCTTCTTCCGGATAAAGACAAACGGTTAATAAGAAGATATGTGGCTCTTTCTCAGAGGTAATATTCTTTTCAAATTTCATTCATTTTTCCAGCTGAAGTCTCACTGAAGAAGCAAACAGAGCTGTCAGTCAAAGCTTAGCAGCAGATGCCATTACTTATGACAACTGACAAGAAATAGGTAAAGTTGAAGGGAAAAGAAGCACAAAACTTATTTTTATATTGCTGTTTTTAACACAAAGTCATTTGGCATGCAACAGGAAAAAACAACACAATAGCACAATAAAATTAAGTTAACATAAGTATATTGTAATGAAAACTACAATACAAATAAATGAGAATATCCACTAAAATGTATGAAACCATGATTATAAATATGTCATGTTAAAATCCATCCCAGATTTAAAAATTCTAATAGTTGCAGCAATGTAAACATACAGAGAGGGAGACTATTCTAAAAGATTTTATGCATGACAAAATTGTTTCACAGTTAGCTGATTAATTGATTACAGGAATCATATGACAGTCTGCATCCTACATGCATAGCAGGAAGAGAGTTAAGGGTAATTAAAAAATTTCAACCAAAATATTATGTTTTTATAAAATGAAACAGTATTCTTTTTCACGTACACTGTTCATTATTTATATGAGTTAAAAAGTTATGTTTTTTAGACGACAAACAGTAACACTTTGCACAATGTGTGTCTCCAGCAGAAAATGTATTGTAGAATACTGTATTATACTGCATAATGTATTATTAACAGTATTGTAGTATACTATTTATGAATGAAAAGACTTAATACAGATCCCATCAAGACTATACAACATATTTTTGTTACATAAAATTTAGAGGTGATGGTCTGGGTCTTCTTTCTAGTTCCAGCTAGGCACATCGCTCAAGTGTAAAGACTGACAGCACCTCCAATAGATTTTAAAACTTGAATTGAGATTGAAAACAAACAGCCCGGCCTGCCCTCGTGGCACAGCCATGGTTTTCAGCCCCAAATGAGCCATGATGGTGTGAAGAATTCCATGGGCTCATAGGCTTGACATTTGACTTGTGAAAAATGTGATTTCCCAATTTAATTCCTAAAGTATTGTGAATCTCCACACTTTTCATACTCATATTTAAGTCTAGGGGACAGTGGCTAGCCATGCTGAATCACAGCTTCAGAGTACTGGGATCAGTCCCTGCCCTGGTTACTATTTGTATATTCTCCCCATGTTGAGGTTTTCTCTGTGTAGAATTGTTTTCTTCCCAACATCCAGAGGCATGTTAAGCTAACCTGGAGCCATATGATTGAGTATGTTTGCACAAGGTTCTCCTGTAATGAACTGGAACCCCTGTCTGGTCCAAGCCCCGTGACCCTTATTAGGCAGGCTTGTTAACTAATGGATGTGTGAGTACTTAAGTCCATTCAAACTTAAACCTCTGCTTTTAAAATAAGTGCGGTAGGTATAATAAAGGTCTTTTCTTTTTTTTATTCTGCACATGTGTAGGGGCACAGAGGTTGCTACCCTGTACCACTCATGCAATTCTCCCTTCTCCCAGAGCATGGCTTGGTCTATTGTTTTTACATAAATACATCCCATTTGTATCGGTCTCCTTACAGGTCTAATTGAGGGCATAGTTTTTGCTACATTTGTTGCAATATGAGTTGCCCCAGGGAACTGGGAGAAACAGCAAAGGATAGCAGATTCCATCTCATCTTATTTCTAAAGATCTGAACCAAGATTTGACCAGTCTGTTAGTCAACAGGACAGGGTTTGAGACTGTGGGCCATAGATCCAGGCCCGTTTTATAGATTTCTGGTTTTCATGTCTGATATAAAAAACCAATATGTGCAGAACATTCTCAGTAAAACTGCACCACCGTTTACACTCACATAGATCACATTAGAACAACTAATAACAGCTGTATAAAACTACACTTAAATCATCCTACATGCTTTCCTTTTCAATTTACATGCTGACAATGAGATAGAATGCCAAAGTTGACTATACCTTCATGTCAGTCACATTGAAAAATGCATTTCTGACCACCTAACCTTTCACAGTGCTTCTGGAAAATTACAGAATATCATCTTTACTGTTGTTCTCTGGCTTGTAGGCAGTGTGGCTGAATATTTACACTCTTTTAACCGATGTTTATGTACAGTGAGTTGTGTAGGTGTACTAGTCATCAAAATTTTCTGGATTTTATTAAAAAAGTTAAAACACAGATGTTTTTCATGAACTAGACCAACAATAATAATTTTATGCTTTGTTTTGTTTTTTCCCACATGTAATACAAAAATCAGAGAGTATTGTCCTGATACAGAAAACAGAGTATGGGCTGGAAGTGGGAATAAAAAGAACATTAAGAAGAGGTTTCAGAACATCCCTGTGAATTGCCAAAAAAGGGATGTCAAGGACTAAAAATGACTCCTCTTTCTTCACTTCCATATTTGGAGAAGCCTGTGTTACTGCAGATTTGCATATTTTAAAATATTCTCATATTTATGTTTTTATTGCACCATCTATTTTAGGATACATGATAACAAGCAAATCAATCCAAAAAGATCAGTAGAAGATTGCAACTATTTAAACATGTATTATTTCAGGTATTGAACCAGGAGTTGGGTTCATAAAAGTTACATCTATTAGTTTTGTTTTTTTAGCTGGAAGTTTTCAAACCTAAAATGAGCTCATGCTACATCTAGGTTAATCTGTCGTTTCTAAGGTTCATTTGCACCTTGTGAAACAACTGCTGCAGTCTAAAGTCTGCAGACGTATAAATGAGTTGTTAATGTGATACTCTTTAAGAAGACTATAGTATATGCAAGCCTTGCCGCATGTGTATTTCTGCAGAATTTCAATATGACCAGCTCATTTGAAATTGACCTGCAAAGCAGACAGTTTCCACTATGCAGTATGGCGCAGGGCATATGTCCAATGTAGCAGTGAAGCTCAACTGTTCCCTTTCTTACCTTAGAACACTGTTCTTGTTAACATATTGTAAACTATCACTGTAGCTTACAGTGTATTTATACACTATCTGAACATTGTGTATGTTGTTTTTAGGCATTTACAGTGAGTATGTATGTGTGATCACAAGGGCTTCATTAAAGCAAACAAGCCATTGTAGCCTAGATACAATTTTCCAACATATGGTTTTAACTAGAACACCAAGACATTTTAAGCAGATGTTCATGGCTAAAGGCTAATTCCTAATATTGTCAATAATACATAAAGTACTTTTTTGAGTGATTGAGGCGTTTTACATTAATTAATTTTCTGATTGATCTGTATTAGATCAGGCAATAAAAGTTGTAATATATATATATATACCAAAAGTACTTCTTTTACTACTATTATATGATGTTTGATTTTTCATGTGCCTCTTCTGATTGAGGACCCTCCTTAACCACATTTTGTTGATATCTGAAAAACAAAATTTACATACTTCAATTTCACCATTCGGGTGGTGTAGTGGGGATGATGCTGCCTTGCAGTAAGTAGACCAGAGTTCATGTCCTGGGTCCTCCCAGCCTGAAGTTTGCATATTCTCCCTGTCTCTGCGTGGATTTCTTGGGTTTCCTCCCACCATCCAAAGACATGCAGGTTAGATGGATTGGCAATGGTAAATTGGACCTAGTGTGTGGTTGAGGTGTATGTGTGTTTACCCTGTGATAGACTGCTGCCCTGTTTGATGTTTGTTCCTGCCTTGCGCCCAATGCTAGCTGGGATAGGCACCCCCCGTAACCCTGTTCAGGACTAAGCGGAATGGAAAATGATAATGAAATTTCACCATGAATCTATTGTATATTAATTAAATGCCAAATATATTTGTGTGTACATACACATGTATATTATAGATGCACTAAAACTTCTCACCTTAAAAAGATATCACTGTATTTCAGTGTGGTATAATGACCTGTGATACCCACTATGTCTTGTTGATGCCTCACAAAAAGACTAGTTTCACTGTTAGATGTGGATTGTCACGTTCACTTGCAAATAGCAGATACTCTCATAAAGTATATGCGTCAAAGTCTTGTGATGCACAGTAGAGGGTGGAATTTAAGAGCCTTCACTTATATGTGTATTTTTAATTTTTAGGTTGCCTGTCATATTAAGGCATAATATGCATTGTACAACACTCATTTATTCTTATGGGATGAAATCAAAGTGTACATCTTAGTGTTGAAGCAGATACACTGGCTACCTTTTGAAATAGCAAGTGTTGGCCAGGAGTAGGTAGAGGTGCTTACATTTATTCTTTATGATGCAGTATGTTTTTTCATGAATTATCTTGTATCTAAATTTTAATCTGCAGTTTACTTGGTGAACCCAAGATATTCAAGGTTTCTCTTAAACCAGGCAGCTTCTTATAGCTATTAAAATTGTTTTACAGCAAAAGCAAAAATGACACATCACTGTCATAGTCTTGGTGACTTTTCTGGACAATTCTCTGTATTTGTAGATTACCAGAGTGGTGCTAGATTAGTTAATCGTCTTAGGTGTGTTGGGCTTTTTGACCTTTGGGTTTAACCTCAACCACAATTAAGATTGTGTTTTTTTTTTTTTATCTCTCAAGAATTATATTTTTTATCTTCTAATGCATGCTTCTTATTTGCCAAGTTTATGTTTGGTCAGATTCTTTTGTTGATTGGTGACTGTGCCTTTGAAGCTGTGTGAAGTGCTTGGAATCTCTGAGGTGTATTGTGTAAAAAACTAAACTGTTGCTCCATTAGTGTTAGCTAGATGGATTATGTCTAATAATTTCTCTGAGTAAGAGTAGTGTTTATTGCTGCTAAAGTACAGCCTTCAATTTACTGAACCTGCTTGTTTTTTTCCCATTTCACTGAGCCAGAGCCTATCCCAATAGCATCAGATGCATGGTGGGAGCCAACTCACAACATAACTATGCTCACATCCACACTCACTCAAAATGGGACAGTTTAGGGTTCCCAGTTAACCTAATACACACGGTTTTGGGAGTTCTTGGAGAAGAGCCACCTTGGGACATGGCTAGATTAAGCAAATGATTAAAGAAACCAAGAGACTGCAGTACAAACAGGTGAGATAATGATTCATACGTTCTTCTGCATTTTGCATCCCAAATTCTACACTGCTTCCCAGCATCCGAGTATCAGCACTCTTGAGAAGGCCCAATTCTGTACATTCTTAGAGCTCATGTGTTGTTTTTTTCTATATCATTACATAACTTTTACAACAAAGTCAAAAATTATAAATTAATTGAATGCAAATTAGCATAATCTAGCAAAAAAAAAATCACATATGTACTCTAAGCATGATGCTAGTTTTATTAATGCGGTTTATTTATTTTAGTTTATGCTTTATTTACAAATGGAAATCAAGGGATATCTTTTTCAGAATATATTTCTACATTAGGCTAGAATGATATTTTTAAACAAGTGTATTAATCTCTGCTCCTCGCCCCTAATTGTGTAAAAATTAGTTGATGCTGCATTTTGCTGTCCATTTGATATTTTGTTGATTAAAGATACTGTAAGATAAAAAAAAAAACAATTTATTGATAAATACGTAGATTGGGTACCATCTCAAATGTGAGGTTACTTTCTGAATTGATTTGACTTCTGTGTGCATGATATGTTTGCCCTATGGACAAACAAGACAGAGTGCAGTGTGACAAAGAGGGATAGTAATGTCTGGTGAGTAAGTGTTTAGCAAGCCAATGCAGATTTTCAGCATTGGCTGCTGCTGTCATTAAAGCCAAAATGTTTACAAATGTCAAAGCTTACCTTGTGGCAGCCAAAATTTTCCTTTGGTAAAAGCAACAATGCACCTTTTCAACTGAGACATGTAGTTTAGTGCAGAAACTCAACCATTTATGACCAAATCAACATTTTATCTACAATGACAACCAAAAGCCAACTGGACATGTTAATCAATTTGTACTGATAGCTAAACATCAGTATTGCTTGTCAAGTACAATGTGATTAACCAGTCATGTCAGAACAGTTCAAAAAATGAATGCAAGTTGGCTTTTGACTGCATTATCAATTTTAAGTTAACTCTACCTTGCAGATAAGTGAAACCTCTGCTGTCTTAGCTGTTACGATCAGAATATATTTTCATCATTAAAAGACTACTGTTGTACATTGTCAATTGAAATGTTTTTTCAGCAGATTGGTTTGTCAGTACTTTTGCCTGTTTATAGCCCATCCAGAAACCCACATTTGAGAACACCCTTGAAATTTTAATTTCTGCATACTTCAGAATATTGCAAGTTATTTTAATTCAAATTTAACATGGATACAGAAAGAATACATGCCTCGAAAATGACTGTTTAAAATTGTCTCATTATCACAAAGGGCTTTTTATTCTGCATATTCAGATTTCAAGATTGTGGTAGGAAGTGTTCCATGTGAGAAAATTGTGAGATCTGTTTGCAGTAAAACATAACATTAACATGCCAGTTTCTGCTTCCAGGGGATGGACTTATGCATGTGTCTGATTTAAGTCAAGACAGGGCCCTCCATTTGTGGTAGGGGTTGAAGTGTATAGAAACCATTGTAGCAAAACACATAAAAACCAAAACACTATTTTGAACCTTTTTATATTGTTATTCATATTGTGTGATTTAATGTTTTACTGCAGATGTAAGGTAATCCGAAAGAGATGCCTCATGGGAGAATATATGACTTTTTATGTTAACAATATGTAAGAAGAAACTTATAATAAAGTTGAATTCTTGAACTGTTAAAGAAGATGTTCATGTTTATTTTTCCTTGTTATATTGCTGGTAGAAATATTTTTGTATTTACATTACTAAAAACAGATTGCACAGGTCTCTGAAGTCTGCCTGTATCTATTTGCAGTCCTGTTTTGCTTGACACCACTGAGATTTTTTTGTAATGTAAACTACATTTTGTAGTTTCCACTCCAAAGATACAACAAGCTGTTACTGGAAAAACTGTCTTTAGAAAATATGATTTTTTTTCGAATTTTGAAATTGTGCTGATAATTCATAAAAATTGTTTTTTTTTTCAATTGTATGTAGCTGTGAAGATTTTCGGGAAGTACACCCAGTCACACCATGTTAGTAACTTAATCACTTTAAAATTCCAAAAACACATTTCCATTAAAAATCTTCATTTTTTAAACAAATTACCATTTTCTTATTCACTGTACAATCCATTTTTATGGTATTCTGAACTTGAATGAAGAAATATTTATTTTTCTGGCTCTCTGTAAAGACTTTATATGCCACATGAGTGTCTTATTAAAGTTTCCTGAACCTGGAGGGAGCCTTATTTAATTAAACTCATTAACAAGTTTTTTAATTATTACTCATTCATGAAGAGTGAAGCAGGAACTGCACAAAAATTGGGACAGGAAAACAAATGTCAATTGTCATTCTACGTTAAAATTAGGCCTTGCTTTTTGTCTGCATTTGGGATGGTTGAGTAATCATACCTTCTTTTGCCAAATACGTTTAGACCCTGTCTTATCAGTCATCTGCCAAATCATTAAATTGCAAAGGTTATGAGTTCACATCAAGACCTCCCCTACATTCAGGATCAGAGGTCAAACCCTGTGGACTGCATTTAAAAAGGCACCTTTTCAAATACGGAGGGAAGCATAGTGCATAGCTCTGTATCCAGTTGACCAGTATATGACAGAGTTCTCTTTAAAATTATTGTATAACCCATTTATTATGTTTGAATTGAATAGAAATTAATGGAAAAATAAAGCTGTTAGTGTAATGAAGATAGGTTGTAATTCAATTAACTTTGAAATTATACCATCCACGTCTTCATTAATTTTGGACACTGTTATTTGGATGATGGGCAAAATGTTAAAACTGAAAAATTCATTTGAGAATATCCAAATATTCACCCATCCAGATTATTGCTGCAGCATCGGATGCAAAGTAGAACCAAATTCTGAACATGGCACCAATCCAGCGCAGGGTACATGTATGCATACACCACTCTGAGGATTTATTTTGGAAACACACTTTTGTAAAGAATGCATTTTTTGTACGGTTAAATTCTTTTAAATTATACATTTCATCTTTATTATCATAAATATTGTGTAACAGCTACACAGATATGTTTATATAGATATTATAAACATTGATTTTACCCCAGGTCATATTCAGACACCCTTCAATAATTTCCATATTTAAAGAAATTTGTTTGAATTGCACAAATGTTTTACAGTTTTGCAATGCATAATCACAATGTGTTATTTTTGGTTTGGTCTTGGCAAAAAAACTGGGTTCCAAATTTAAAGACAGTGCCCAAGTCAATAGCTTGAAAAGGGGCAGATGGTCAAGGCAGTTATTGCAAGGGTGTATTACCACCCCCTAAAACCTCATTTGCTGATAGACAGTTATTACAATTCAAAACTATATTGACTTCTAAAGAATATAAACAACAAAATCAGTAGATGTTCTTTCCCTTGCAAATCTGAGAAACATGAGATAATTTGGCTAAAAAAAAAGACAGCTAATGGTAAAGCTTATTCCTGAAGTATGAGCATACTCAATTGTGATTAAATAATATACAGTTAAAAAAAAACGTATTCAATAGTCATTATACTACTACTTTCTCTCACTTGAAAAGTGCTGATACAGTGTGCAAATATTACAACACATTTATTTTCAAAGTATTCAAAGAATTTTGCACTTTTTGGGTAGCTATTTATCCTTCTGGTTTCAATTTAAATGAAGAATGTAAACAATAAAGAACTTACATAATATGCCTAATGCAATTTATTTGAAGGTTTCAGTAAAATAACACAAGAATCCTCAAAAACTGTGGAACCATTACAGTAATGTGAAATGACATCTTCTCCATCCATCCTTTTTTGTGAACAGAATGTCTCTTGTAGGAGGTGGCAGATAGTCAGAATCTATCACAGCAGCACTGAGCCAACCTCAGGTAAGAAATTATGTGATTGCACAGAAACTTGTCCAACGATGTATTGGCATACCTTTACACTGTGTTAGGAAAAATCACACAGAAATGGGTGAACTTGCAAAGCACACATAAAACGGGCGCCCCTGTCTGGAATCATCAGGGGTCCGGGTGTAGTGAGGTAGCACTGTGATGTTGTAATAGTAACTTTAAGCAGGTATCCATGTCAATGAACACTCGTGGTACAGACGGGGTGCTCAAAACTCACTGGCTGCCCCAGTGACCATTTTTGCACAGTGGTTTATGACATACTTGGAGAGACGTTTTCGCTTGGTCTATTGACGCTGTGGGCAAAACTTAACAGTTGGGTGTCCTAGTAGTAATTATGCACGTTATATTATTATTTTTACTTTGTGAACTCGATAAGATGCACGGATCACGCGGAAATGAACAGGGGTCCAGGCTCTGGCGAATGATTTACAGTAATTATTAACCGGATAAAATACACGTGGGGTAATCAAGCGAATTGTAACTGAACTAACTTTAAATTTCCGCTTCATTCTTATCGTCCTAATGTGTGCTAGCGTTACTTGACAGTTATTTTTATAGTACCAAAGAGTGAATTCCGTTATTTGCCCGTTACTTTTGGTTAAGGCCATATCGATTCAACAGCCACCCACCCACATACGCCGTTTGGAGTTCGAATTTCAAACAGCTGATTTTTCATCTCCTGTCTGTCGATGCACATGCCGTTTCAGGTAGCATGTTTCGCTTATTTCCAGGCAATAATCATTTATAGTGTCCAACCAAAGCCAGTGTCAAACGCTTTCTGTTTCACCACCACCTCGTAGTCTTCTCTGCCTGTCTGAAGAAGTCCGCGGGCGGGCGCGCGCACAGGCTTTTATAGGTGGTGGTGCGCGCCAAGTCGCAACACGGAGAACGCGCCCCGGTGTTTGCGCAGCAGCAAGCGGATCTTCTCGTCGTCCGAATCCGGGTCCAGAGGTTTGTTGTATTCGTCGTCTTCCACTTCGGGCTCCGATACTGTTGGCTCCAGCCCAGTTTGCTGGGTGGAGCTAGGCTCTGATGCACTCTTCTTCCGCCACTTCGTCCTGCGGTTCTGAAACCACACCTGCAGAACAGGGAACATTAAAAATAAAAATGAAGAGTTAGTGAATTAACGGTTACAGGGACTTGGTACAGGTGACACCTAAATTGATTTTGGATTTTGATTTAGAGTATTATTCACGTTAAGGCTTTCAGTAATTCAGCCAGTAATGATTCCTAACTAGTTAAATTAAATAATGAAGAGTTAAATCAGTCCCCGCCTTGCACCCGGGCTCCCTTCACCCTTGAACTGAAAATAGAAAACTCAGAGTGCACGGGGTCGCTTACGGTTTGAGTTCCATCCGGGTTTGATTCCAAACTTTGGCTGATGTTACCGGGGTGGCCTCCGGTTTCGAAGCGCATTTGTATTGAATTAAACGGGAAGTGGATAGATGAACTGACTTATGCGGGTAATAAAGTGGCCGTGTTATAGCTACGAAAATCTATATAACCAACATACGTAGCATTTTTATCCAAAGAATTCTAGATGTTTTTCTTAACAAATTTGTAGGCGCCTTTTGCCCAGTACCGTTGGAAAAGGCTCGGAGCTCCAGCCACGACCCTGAATTGGATTAAATGGGTCACGTTGACATCTCCAGTGCGTTTTCAGCATTTTCAAAGATGAACGTTGTTTTTTTATTTCACTTATTATGGCTTTTTACATATAGAGTAGGGCCCCAGGTGGCACGCCAACATAATCGTAAATGTTGATTTTTGCTCTAAATCCTTTTTTTTTCACCAGTTAGGTTCCCAGTAAGCCACAGCGTGTCTCTTGTAAACCATTTTGGGATACACTTGATTGAACACAGGCACAATCAGAGCATCTCTTTAAGTTTAGAGGAAAAAAAAATCATACCTGGTAAGGGCATGTCAACCCCACGCACAATCCATAAATGAAGGATGATGCAGAGTGGTGAGGTATAAAGGAATACTGCGGTACAAAATTAAGTAAAAAAGTAAATTAAAAGTACTGTGAAATTTGACAATAAATAATAACAAAAAGAAACGTGAATATAAATAAAATGCCATGATATATGTATGTATGTATGTATGTATGTATGTGTGTGTGTGTTTGTTGCTTATTTCTTTATTTATTTAATTATTTATTCTTTCATTTATTTCATTGACGCCGCAAGCAACAAGAAATATACCTTGAAATGAAAACTGTCACTTTCACTAGTCAAAGTGGCGAGGGTGGGTTCTAATAAGTTCTGTTTTATGACTGGCGAATCGTCTGCTGGGTGGATGTATAATCTTTGCTTGACTTGTTAATCCCGTTGGTTTATTCGTGTGGTCAAAGTTGTTACTGTGTGGGTCGGATACGAGTGTAAGAAAAGGATTACAGTGCAAAGCAGCCAGTCATTGTCTAACCTATAATATATAGGTATATAATATGGTATTCGATAGACGAAAGTTTACATTTGCTCTACTAACGATTTACCAATCAAACAACAGTACTCGCTACAGCCTCTGAACGTTCACAAGTTTCAACGCGTATTTCATTATTGCATTTGTGTCGCTAAATTAAATAAATGCATACATAATTAAATAAATACATAAAGAAATAAGAAACGAAAAATATATAGTTCATGACAAGTTTTTTTTTATTCTTGTATTTCATTTATTGTCACTAATCATATTTATGTTTTTATTTCATTTTGTCGAAAATATTCCTTCATAGTGAGGCAGCAACATTGCTTGCTTGCACCATAGTGCTTTCTTTTGCTAACTTATGTCTTTTGAGAGTTATGCTTAATGCATTTTGTATTTTAATGTAACATGTATTCGTCTTTTTTGTAAAATTTCACAGTTATGTACGTTTATAATAAAAAATTGCCCAGCAGTATTATTCATCAAGAAGTATTAATTTTATAAATGCTCTGCATAATCGTCAAATTCTTCAAGAATTAAATATAATTGTATACATTTAAAAATTTGCACATTTTATATTCTATTAATATTTTTTGAAGATTGGCATAAATGTCTTTAATGTTTTAGTTACTGGTTCAACAGTTTGTCATGTTTTAACCACATTAGACTTCAGAGCTGTCTAACTGCTTAACCCGAATGTTTCATTACTTTTTTAAGTTGTGTATTTGAAATACTTTAGAGAATTCTGACTTTTTAATAATTCTGTAATGTTTTATTTGCAGAAGGGTAAGTAAGCAATGAATATTTTTGTGATCATGTTCTTATTTGTATAAGCCAAAGCTGCATTACTGTATAATAAATATGTACCAGAAGAAGCCCCCTGAAAAAGAAGATGCTCCACTTTAGACATGAACTATAGCTAGAAATTTTGAGTAATTAAGATAAAAACGAGAACAGTATAGAAGAAAAGCAATTCAGTAGCCTTGGATCTTATCAGACTATCCTCAGATATTAAAATCATTTTATATTTTGTTTCTGGGATGAATACTCACCCACTAAAACCATGCATTGGGATTAGTGGGTTTAATAAAAATGAACAAATGAAAAATAACTAATGTGTGTAGAATTTGAAACTGCTAAAATAGTTATTATGTTTTTTGTGTTTAATGCAGTAACATTAATGAGGAAAAAAATCTTTCTTCCATATCAAAATATCATTCAAACATTATGACAGGGTGCAATCTATAAAGAAGGAAAAGACGTAGCTGTATAAATAAGAATTAAAAGTTTCACGTAGAAAAGATGTGAAAATTAGTTTTAAAACTAAGTGGGTCATTAGTGTAAATATTCAAACAGTGGGAATATCACACACAAAGGGATAGTTCTGGAGCCCAAGTAATACTGAGCTAAATGAATATTAATATACTGAAGAGGAAGCCACTTTCAATGATAGCAGCCACTGTTGCCCAGGTGTGTAGAGCATTAATAGTGGATATACTAATTTGAGGGGCTAATTTCAGAACTATACTTGTAAGTATTAAGGTAATGGTTCAGAAACAGATAAGGAACAAATGTAGTTGATCACTCTGACTAGATGTACAACCTAATGACTTTTGGTATGTGCTAAGAATATTGTAGTAAGATGCCAACTGTATAAACTCTTAACTGTTTTAACTTCCTACAGACAAAGTGAATGTTCATTTCTTTATTGATTTTCAATTATAATATAATTGAGAAGTGATATATTGCTATAAAAGTGCTTCATAAATAGTGATTAACAGTTTTGCCTTTTGTTAGCTAAAGAAGCAAATTAAATTCTTTGAAGTTTTCCTTGTATTGTGTCAACAGAACCACCCACCTTGACCTGTGACTCAGTCATTCCTAATGAATATGCCAGCCTGGCCCGTTCTGGTCCAGCAAGGTATTTGGTCTGTTCAAAAGTCTTCTCCAAGGCAAAGATCTGGTGTCCACTAAACGTGGGCCTGGTGTGCTTCTTGCGTCCTGACAATTCAGACACATGCACTGTGTCTGGGAAAAAAGCAGAAAACAAATGACAATGTGCACAAGCCACATGTGAACAATTACAAAATAAATGCAAATGTTTATGGTTAATTACAGTCTATACTGACAAACATTGTGCCCAACATGAACATTCAACATCTGAAGACATGTTTCACAAACCTTCAGGATTACCACATCTGTGCAAAGCTTTTACCAAGACACATTTTACTTACAGTGCATTAAGCCCAGTGGTATCTCCTGTTGGAATGTTTTAATGTACTTGTGCACTAATGCTTATAATAGTTTATCTTCAAATTGATTTCTTAATTTCTGTTGATTATATTCTAACTTTGAGAAGTGTAGACTTATAGATGAATACCTTCCCAGTGGAGTTTTGTGAGGTATGGATTTTGTTTTTGGTTATGAATGGTCATTGACATCAAAATATGGGGTTATGATGAGAAACTAATAGAAGCGAGGGGAGAGAGGCTTTGGGATACGTTATGTTTAATTTGAAATTAAGCATTTGTGAAGCCCACAGCGCTTTGATACTATTCCTTTTTTATACTAACTGAAAATTTCATACTATTCAGCAGCATAAAAGTTGAGTACACAGTTTCTTCTGGAGGGCATAGACAATCACAAAAACCACAAAATAAAAATTATATCAAGTGTTTAAGCTGAAGGGCAGGTCTTGGAAATCTAGATTTGTGGAAGTGGTAATTTTAAACCATATGTAAAATGTTTATCTCATGTTTGGGAGGATGGTTAGGCAATGGGAATTAACAAAGCATTTAAAATATCCATCCATTATACAATCTGCTATATCCTAATTATAGGCTCACGGGGGCTCTGATGGAGCCAATCCCAGCCAACACATGGCGCAAGGCAGGAAACAAACCCCAGGCAGGGCGCCAGCCCACCACAGGGCACACACACACACACAAAGCACAATTTAGGATCGCCAATATACCTAACCTGCATGTCTTTGGACTGTGGGAGGAAACCGGAGCACCCGGAGGAAACCCACACAGACACGGGGAGAACATGCAAACTCCACGCAGGGAGGACCCGGGAAGCTAACCCAGGTCTCTTAACTGCGAGGCGGCAGCGCTAACCACTGTGCCACCATGCCGCCTACATTAAAATATATAAAATATAATTTGCAAAATATTCAACGACTTGAGCTGTCACCTGAAACTGTAGCCATTGTTATTGGAAATACATTCTGCATCCTGAGCACAGCAAAATGGCCAATACCATATGAAGAGTAATGAGGGTGACACTGTTCCACCGGGTACTTTTTTGGCACTTACGCTTGTTATTTTAGTCCTAACATACTTAATTAGGTAGCTTTGCAGTATGATGCTTTCACCCAGAAGATGTTACCTTCCATTGTCCACTCCCTCTACCCATACTATGTGCAAATAGTTTTACAGTGAGGAACAAGTATTAGCATTACACATTGCTCATATTGTTAATAATGACATAAGCTGTTTTTGGTGTAATTTTATTGTTGCCTTAATAAGTTGCTTGACATTTTTCTCAATGTTATATTTTTGCACAAATGTTCAAAGTAAAGGTGAGAGGCACCAGTAGAGGTTACTGTGAACAACAGCAACTATGGTACAGGTCTCTCCTAAAGTAAGAATCCACTATGTTTCGTGTTGTTTAATTCAGTTCACACTTTTGTTTTTAAGATTCTCTACAGTAATTGTAGAAACTAAAAGTTTGGATTTGGAAGATAGTATAAATTTTAAATACTTTATTAAAATGAATAAATCTAATGATAATACATTTTACCTGTAAATGTGTTTATGTTTTAGGATATTAGGCATGCAACCCATTGCATTTCAAAGTTCAGGAGAAACAATCTATTCAATTTTAATCTCACAGAAGCTTTTTTCTTCTTTAAAAAAAGTGATAATTTTCTTTTCTCTTCCCATTTCAAATGTTAGTTGGTTATATTTCAGAATAAACTGGGTTGGATTTATCTTTGCATTTTATTTAATTTAGTCAATGGTGCAAATCAGTTTTATTGCAATGTAGTTGGAAGTTTGGAGCTAGTTGTTGATAACTAATGCAATGGAATGCATATGTACATTAATTAATGTAGATAGATTAGATTTAGATTCAATTTTGTTCCTTCAAAGAGCCATAGACAGTCTGAACTTGTATCTCTGTTGAGTTCTTGTTTGGGGTGCTTTCTGTATATTAAGATTTTGTGGGAGTTTTTTTCGGTTTCAGTTTTCTCTACCAATTTAAACAGTGCATGCTTTGTGTCTGACTGGGCCCTCAACTGTAACTGACTCCTGTGTACGCCGAAGGCAAACATTAAGCTTAAATAAACACTATGTACACACAAAAAACAATGAGTGCACCTGAAACACAATAATATAATACAAACTGTATCATGCACCTCAAAATAAGTTATTTATACATTATATGTCCAAGAATACAAAAACTACAAGCTAAGTACATATTTAATATTTTGGAAGCCAATAGTATAATTAAAAACTGTATCCCCCCTCCAATCCAAAATGAAAACATGCTGTGAAATTCAGAGAAAGAAAGAAAAGCAATAATACAGACTAATTGCAAACTGAACTCTTCAAAAAGATAGGGAATAAAGTAAGGTAATTATATACTGTAAACCTCAAAATGGAAAAATCAAGCTAAATAAATATTGCATTATCAAAGAAATACACAATACAGAAGAATTATAAACTATATGCTGTAAAGGAATTGTTGTATATAATGTATATGTCTAAAACGTTGAGTGCAAGCTACTCCAAAATTCTGTTTTTCTGTAATTCATGGTTTAAAGCCAAGTTATTTACATGGTTATTGTGCATGCATATTTTTTATATTCTGGAATGTTGGACCTATACTTGTGTGACACTTAACAATTGAATGAATTGGTAAACATGCACAATATGTGCCCCATAAAAACAATAGGTTTTGTGTGGCAGACATATTTGCGTCATCATACTCTTGTCTTGCACTTAGGTACCCTTAGATTTAAAAGGACTTGTCAGTGTGTAATGTTTGATAGTGCTGTAAGTATTTTAATATATGAAGCTAATTAAAAAAAGTAATAAGACTAGTACAATGCCTTAGTTTTTTAATAAAACAGAAACACATAGGTATTACTAATGAATTGTGTGTGTTTTCAATTTTTCCTTATTTTGAAGATAAGGAAATAAATTATTCTGGTCTCCGGTTTTAAACCCTTTTTGTTTCAAAAGACTGCAAGCATCAGTATAAAAGTGTTCTATCTAATATTAACACTTGATTTTAATTTTAGTCCAGAAAATTATTTTAATGTAAGAAACAATCAAGAGCCATACAGTATAAAATTATTTTTCACATATCACTAAAGTTTTGCGTTTCAAGAAAGAGGTTCCTTGTTCATTGTGCACTCTATGTAAAATTTAAAAACCTCTTAAAATATAATTTTGTCTAAAAAATCTTTAAATAAGTATGCTGTAGTTACCAATATTGTATACAAATTATTGTCATAGAACATAACATTAGTTCAAATGTTTGCTGAAATTGTTGGGCTGGACGGCTCTATCAATACCACTTTAGTATTTCAAAGGCATTAAAATGGAAGAAATGTGCCTCTGACAAAACTGGATAAGATCACATGTTGAAAAAACATTCCTTTGCATAACAAATACTTTTTACAATAGAAATATATTAAACTGAAATCAGCAGCCTAAATAATTTCTAGTTAAATTCTTTTTGCCACTTTCTGTTCAAGTTTATGTTAAATTCAATCACAGCTGAGTGGTGCTGCTATAGCAAGGAAAGCTAAAGAAATACTATTTACATTAATGGAAAATTTTAGCTGATGTCAGCAAGTGCTATCAGAAGCAGGTGGATCACATTTAACCAATGTTTGCACATGAGAAAATTTTCCCATGCTTTATTAAATTATATCACAGACACAGTAAATGAAGACTGTCAACATATATTGATATTTGGTAACTGCTGCATCTTTTTGCATGTGTCTAAATCATATAAATATGTAGTTGCTATAAAAAAAAGATTATTTCTGACATGTGTGATGAATTGACACCCCATTTAGCCACTATGAGAGAAAATTGGTTAAACATGTTCAGTAATAGATGAAGGCGTGTATTTGACGTACTTCATACTAAACGCTATACGTATAAACACGCATGTTTGATGAAATGGAATTAATTTTATCCTGGTATCTTATTACTGTAATCTGCACATCTTTTTCATATTTATACACAAAAAGTGTATATGAGGGTGTGATTTTAGGATAATATGCTGTATAAAAGGAGTCCTTTATAATCAGAGTAGTCCATTCTAAAAGAAAATAAAGCACAAAAGAATTAAAAAAAACTTGAAAATGAGCAGTCTTCTGTTGTTTGTAGGGGACATTTCTCTGATCTGAGGCTCGCTGCTTTGAAGCACAAGCGACATTTCTCTTGTTTTGCAGGCCTGTCCGTGGCTACTCGTTTTGTTTTCATTGTCTTCAGAAACCTCATTCCTAAATACTCTGGAAAACTCATTATTTTTCATGCTTTTCTATTTCTTTTTATTTTAATATCGTATATTAAAAAGTTAGCCTTGATTGTCCATTTTATATTTTCTAAGCAGCATATCTTGGGTATATCTATATGCATTTTTGTGAATTCAAACATGTTATGATATTTTGTTAATAAGTGATGTTTTCTTTTTTTAAAACCTTTTAATATTGGCTTAATTATTAGTTATTAGCATTTCTGTTTTTATTATTTGTTTTTGGAATACACAGTTCTACACTTTTGTAAATTCACTTTCCTTATAAAAGACAATGACTGACATCTTTATCAAGTATCCTCTGTTTGAAGTGTTTGCTTTTCTTTAAAAGACAACTCCTCAGGTGAGTCTTTACATCTGGTCAGATGTTCATTTTTCAGTTGCACAGCAGTAACGGGGTAGGCCACAGTGGACAACATCCAGTTGACTATGCACCGCTGACATATTTAACAGACAAAGAGACCTGGAATTAACCAAATTAAAAAGTGCACATACTTCACTGTCTGTGGAATTTTCCTTCAGTATTGCCATACAGCAAGATCCCTGATGATCATGAATAAGAATGTACCCCAGTCCCGTAGCTTAATTGTCTACATCATCCATAAAACTTGACCATTTATCATTAGCTGTGC
Source organism: Polypterus bichir lapradei (assembly GCA_026402145.1). NCBI lineage: Eukaryota > Metazoa > Chordata > Cladistia > Polypteriformes > Polypteridae > Polypterus > Polypterus bichir. The sequence goes on from JANRMT010062796.1 coordinate 64,845,006, forward strand.
CTCACAATTTTTCTCTGAAACTCGCCCTCTCTGGTTTGAGCTACTACAGTTCCAACATTGCAAGGCTCCCTGCTGTTGTAACTTGACCACTCCATCTCATCCAGAATGCTGATGCCCAGTGGATGTGTTTGGTACCTTGATACACTTTGCTCTCAAAATGGGATTGTTATTACTTTTAGGTTTACCTAAGATATCTTGCTCTAGTTTGCAGCTTCCATGCAAGGCTCAGCTCCTCAAAGTTTCCCTACTGTTTTAGGCTTTTTACTTAACCAACCTTATCTCTTGTAGGCATCCTCAAAAATGATCAGTTATTCACTTCTCTTGCTCCCAGTCTGATGAACATGTTTCCCTCTGGCCATCATAAGTTTTTGAAGACATTTTTCCTTACAGTGGCTTGAAACTGCTTAAACCTTCTAGTGCTTGAATTGACTGTGGATTTCTCCCAGCTCTTTTTGCCCCTGTCTACTTACTGTACTCTGGGTGGTAGCTTCTTCATGTGCTACCTGCTCCACCATACAGTCTATTAAGTCTGCACTGTCTTGCTAAGTCCTCAAACTAATTTTATCAGTCCTGGCTTCGTCTTGAATAAATGTTCCTGCTTAATAAAGAACAGTAATAAAACTAGAAAATAATAAAAGAAAATCCCATAATGATATAATGCAATGGTCATTCACATGTCTATTTAGCCACTTTTCATACCTGTGAGAAATAACCCCCTCAATTTCTATGTAAATTGTTTTTTGTATGAAAAAGCTGAGACACTTAACTTCTCTTACAATACTGGGTGTTACTTGTAAATTTTTAAGCATATTTTTATTGCCTACATGTACTGTAACCATAAGTTGCTTTTTGCACTTTTGTGCACTTCTTTGTATGGGGTAGTGCTATTGTCTCACTGCTCTGAATTCCTGAGTTTGAATGTCAGTCTTTGTGGAGTTTGTTCCTCCTTCCTGTACTTGCTAAGGTTTTTCTCCCACATCCTAAAGACGTACGTGTTATCTGATTGGCGACCTTAAAGTTGGCTACTTGTGAATGAGGCTGGGTATACATAAATGAGTATGTCCAGTGAAAGACTATTGCCTTGTTCAGAGTTATTTCTTGCCTTGTGTTCTGTTTTACTGGCATAGGCACTGGCCTAAAACCATGGCAAAGGATGGGTCAATGGAGTTGTGCATGTCTGCAGATTAGAACAGATAAACATTATTTAAATTCTAGTAGTAGAGAAGCATCTTTATCAGTAACATATGGAGTCAAAACTAAAACTTGATCAGCAGGTTTTGTTGGACTACCAGTTAGTGCCTGGTAGCCATTTAAACACGAGACTGTGCAAGCCAGGTGTACCACAAAATCTGCTGAAGCAGCCTCCTAAACAGCTGCTATAATGAGTCCCAAAACTAGGTTACTGCAGCTCTGTTCTAAAAGATCAAGAGAGCCCACAACGATGTGTTCATCTGTGAATTTCAATTGATTTATTTTAAATTATTAGTATGGTTTTCTGCCTCTTGGAGACAATATTGGATTTACATCTACGTACAAACGAGGCTCATCAAACTACAACTGTGTGAAAATGGCACAAACACGGGGACCCAGACATGGAGAGTCCTTTGTTTTTTTTTTTTTTTTGGTTTAAAATTGGTTGCATAGGAGGAAGTTTAGGACCTTTAGCTCAGTATTAGATGCACAAGATACTCTTCATGTGTTACCTCAGATGAGGCAGTAATCTATTTAGAGTTTTCTTACCATGCCATTATAAAATCAGTTTTAGAGGTCCCAGGCTATTTGAAATAGACAGTGTCTTTAAAATGTCTTTTGTGTGATTCATTTTCACAGAGACATACTAAACCCTTTATATAGACTTGTAGAGCATTTCTGAAAGAAACACGTATGGTAATTAAGTTAATAAAGAATTCTGGCTTAAATTGCTGAAAATTAAATATTGTACTAACTACCAGTTTGAATATAGAAGCTGGCTAAACTTTAAGCAGATGGAGGGTTGGTTCAATCATGCACTCACCTGAGATTACAATCAGGAACTTCCTTGTGTCCCGGCCTCCTTCTTCAAATGCAAACAGGTTACAGGACTTGTTTGTTAGGCATCTAAAAGGGCAGCGGCTACGCTAAGACCCACTCTGCATTAGAAACTTTTCCATTACCTTAAAATAATTTCCCCCTCAAGAACCAACCCACATCCCAAACACAATTTTCAATGTAAATCCATACTTACTATTGGAGCAGTGCTGCCGATTAGCCCTCCAGTCACAGCCTGTCTCATTCCAGCAACTTCCTGTCCTTGCCTTGGGTGCAAATTCTCCGCTGGGTTTGGCATAGCCCGCAATAGGAGGGGTATAATCCCGGTTATAGTAGACAGCAGAAGGAGTGACCCCAGTGAAACCTCCTACATGAGAGTAGCCAGAGAGAAGGGTACTGTTTGGGGTACCCACCACTGGCCGGCTGAGAATGTCACTGATCCCATGAGGAGTGCCAGCCTGGAGCTGGGCATTGAGTCCACCAGAAGGATGCAGCTTGTAGAAAGTGTTCTGCACAGAATACTGACACATGGGAGTCTTGATGTCAGGGGGCAGCTGGTTTAAAGAGTTGTTAAACAGGAAAGAGCTGGGAATGTTGTGCTCCATTGGGAACGAAAATACCTCCAGGGCAAAAGCGTCCCCAAGGAGAATTTTCTATCTCCTTTAAGCTGCAAACTTTATACAGCTGGGCGTTGGGCAACTGGGAGTGTGTGGCTTTTAATGGATCCCGTCTACTTGTAGAAGACTTGCTTAAAGATGCCACCAAAAAGAAAGTCCATTTTTTAGGTCCATTATTGAGAATGCCTTCAGCTCCTTCAAATTGTTGTTGCTAAGGCTTTGACTTTCGTCGTCTTCTCTTTAACTAAGAAAACCAAATGGAGCTCAAATTCTGTTTTGGCCCTGTTGTAAAGTAAAATGAAGGAATGGAGGACCACTTTTCTGATGGTTTGTTGCTCCCAGGTTCCTGCAGCAGTTAACTCCAAAGTAAACATCAGGTAGAGGACCAGAGCAGAGGTCTGGCCTCATTAAGACAAATGTGTCTCCCAGCACTTTCCTCGCAGCTCATAAATAAGAGAACCTTAAAGACAGATGACAAGTGCAGATAAAGATTGGCTGAATTAGAATGTCCTGCAGGGATTGGTCCAGCACTTGTGAGCCTCTGTGCGACTGGCTGGCCTGTGACGGGCGAGCCTTTCACTGGCCGCCTGCAGATTAATGGATTTTTGAATGGCAGAGAGGGAATAACTTGCTTTTTCATGACTCGGGCAGTCTTGCAGAGCAACTCACAGAAATGAAGGATTTGGGTAAAATGTTGTGTGAATCAGGGGCTAGATGATCTTTTTCAAAGGCTCCACTCCTTCTGCTAGTTTTCATTTTAACCTAAGACCTGCCTGTCTTTTTGTGTATCAGTCTGCTCACACTGGAGCTGAACATGCATGCTGTGTACTGGGAGCCTGCATGTTATCCAGATATGTGGAGAAGATTGACTGCTGAAACATTTGTAACCTGCCTCTGAAAACTGGTTTCATCATGGGACAGTCACTAGTGTTTACTAATTTGTGTGCAGTCCTCCACGTCTTGTTGGTTGAAAGCATGCTTTTTGCTGTCACTGGCATCCAAAGCTATCACTTTCATGATGCATGAATCCATACATTTAGAACTTAGATTTCACCCTTTCACTGTGTGTTCTGAATGAGTAGATGACTGCTGTATAATACATAATATCATGCCATTTAAATCAATAATGAGCCCGATGTTAATGTGCTTCATTATGCAATGCTGGCCCCAGCTGTTTCAGTCAGCTTTCTAGTACTCTGTGTGAATATCAGTCTTCAGGAGGGCACTGCAAGCTTAATAATGTATAGCAGCGCCTCCCAATGGACACCAACCATTTGCAGCACTTCCTACATCTTTATATTATTGCATTCAAATGAGTATTTCCATGTTCAGGAACTTTCTGTTAGTAATCTTGATCTGAACACTGATTCAGTGATGAGCACAAGGTAGATCTTAGTCAGGTCTTCCTGTTAGGCAAAGTGTTGTTTTCAATTACTTACCACCATCTAAATTATCAATGATTCAATCTACAGTCATATGCTCCTTGAGATATGTGATTTCACAAAGCCACACCAATTTTCCGAACAACCTAAAAAGAGATATATGGTGCCATCTTGACAACATCGTGAGCCAAAAAGAAGCGAGATTTTAATTTCAGATCAGAGATGTGATGATTAATTAAAAGTCAGTAACTCACTAATTCCTGTCCAACTTTCAGAATATCTAAGAGCTGCTACTTCTGACTTACGTTGAAAATTGAAGTCTGTTTCTTATTACCCAGGAAAAAAAAATTGAGTTTATTAATACTTACATCCCTAGTAGTGCCTGTTTCAGTGTTGCTGTGTTCTGAGCCTGAGCCTGAGCTGGCTTAAGAGTAATTTGGCAATGAATTGATGGCTGAGTATCTCTTTCATTACTACTGTAAGGCTTTGTGGTGAGGTTGTTTAAATGTTGTATGTCTTACTCAAGAATCAGTTACGTTTAAGCAATGAGGATCAAGTCAAATTTATTGTCATGTTTACTCATACAATGAAATTTGCATTTGTATGTCTCCTCAGAACAGTTGACAAAAATACAATAAATAAATAATCTACTTACCATGAAGATATACATATGCACAGTCATCTACTATATATGAAAAACTTGTAAATGATAAATATTTAAAACACTTTTTGTTATGTTCCAGTATTTTAATTCTTATAAGTGACTGTACAGCTGCCTAATGACCTTTGACTAGAAACTGTCCCTAAATTAATAAGTGTGAGTGCCAGTGGGCCAGTGCCATTTACAAGAACTGTTGTAGATAGATAGATAGATAGATATAGCTTTACTCCTCCTGTATTAAGGAGTCAAGCACAATGACACCTTTTATCGACTAACTAAAAAGATTACAATATGCAAGCTTTCGAGGCAACTCAGGCCCCTTCTTCAGGCAAGATGTAATTACATACTTGGTATTTTACTTCTGTTTGTAGCCTTTTTTATGAGCAAATGCTCTATATGTAGTATATATGCATATTTCATTGTAGATTCTGAATGTATATTACTTTTGTAGTTTTAATGTACATTTTTTGTAATTTGCAAGATCTGATGTTATACTGGATTAAGCAAGTGGGTGGGTGGGTATAGCTTTAAATTTGTGTGCCATTCTAGACTTATCAATTGAAATTTATAATATAAAAATAATTGAATGCAACTCTCCAGATGCACTGACACAAATATCGCCATTGATACATACGACTCTCAGCAGCACCTCTGCCCTCCTGCACCCCAGGATCTTCTCAGTAAAGGACCCAAATAAAAATGTTCTCCTTCCATTATAGAGGGATTGCCATGCTGTCCTGGCCCTTTAAGGCCTGTATTGTGGCAGGGACTGTATATGACATCGTCTGTAGAGCCTTGCACATTCAAACCATAAGAGTGTAATATTACCTCATCTTAAAGGATTTACTACAAAACATACATGACATTATTAACGGGGCACCACTGGGTTATTTCCATGTTTGAGACTATTTGTTAAAAGAGGCACATAAATAATCAGAGTGGAATCAGAAATCCTCTCCACATTATGAAACTTCAGTGTCATAAAGGAGACACAACACTGTCAGGCTGACTCCAGTAATGCCAGGAGTGCTGCCTGTTTTTTGATTTCATGTTCCGATGTATTTTCATATGTACACAGTACAATACATGGAATTCAGCCATGCATGTCACATTTGAATTAGTGACAACATTGTACCACCCAGATGTCTTCTTTATGCCAGTCAGACTGGTATTGTAGAATATTCTGTTATAAACAAATAAACTTGGTGGCCTGTAATATCATGACTTACTCACTTTTTTGTTTTTTGTATTCGCTCATTAACACAAGCAATTGCCAGTGATGACAATTGTCCTCCATTGATTATGTCCATTTATAAAGAATGACTTCTCTCTGTTTTCCACATGACTTCACTAATTGCTACCACTTCTTGTGACAGTCTGACAAATCAGGCCTCTTGACGCTGAAAGTGGTCATAAAATAAACGGGAGGTGACCATTTGCTATTATTGCCTGTCTTGCATTGCCAGCTGGTTCGGATGCGTTTTGAGGTCTGATGGAATCCTCCGGGCTGCTAAGTGTGTTTGCCTGGTCTCAGTGGGTCATTTCTAGGAGCTGCTGCTCCATCTTCTGGCCATCTGGCATACTGCATCCCTTAACGTTCAGTCCTCAGGGCCCCCTGCTGCTTGTAGGGGTTTTGTTTCAACCAGTTACCCAGTCAGTCATTGTTGCCTTCAGCTAATCTCATTTTTTTAATTACTAAGCCATTTTTTTCTTTTTATTTTACATTTAAATACAGTGCAGTCAGATATAAACTTACAGGCAATTTGGACATTTTGTATTTTTTCTGTATCATTAAATGCTTAGTTTTTTTATTTTTTAATTTTTCGGCTTCATGCATCTAACACATGTAATTTCCTGCCTAATTTAGTAAAAATATAGCATAACCAGCTTAGAGTTTCATCCTGGTTGTAAAAACTACAGAATGGGAGAAATGACAGCTTTTCATAATTAAATTAGAAGTTCAAACAAGAGAAGAACTGGGCTGGGAAAAAAACCTACAGCCACAGGGGGTCCTGAGGACTGAACATTGAGAACTGCTACTCTCGCTGCTCTTTTGTCAAAACTGAAGTTCACAAGTGGCTGATTTATTTTGTCTGGCTCTCTAACTGGGGCCTAAAGTTCTCTTTCAGATCAGTGAATTTAGGTGGGCCTCTTGTGTCTTGTTTGTAAATTAAACTCCAGTCGTACAGAACGTGCTGCTAATCTGACAGAACAATCCTTTTTCACTACATCTGCTGCTTTTTGATTAGACATCTGTCTGTGACTCAGTTATTCTAAGTGAGCAGAGTTTGCCATCATTTAGTTCAGCTGTAAAGTGTTGATGTCATGTAGCAGTACCTGCTGATCCCTGCTGTGACAGGGTGGCCTCCTCATGACACTGACTCACAAAACTGAGCACCCTGATGATCTTATCTCAAACCTGTTTTTTTTTTTAAACTTGTCATATTATGGTACGATACAGATGAGTACCTAAAATCAGTCAGGGCGTGAGCAGCCAGTTGCATCAAAAACAGAACTCTTCAGGCTGTAGGACATTGTAGTCATGTCAGCACACAAATTCTCCATTACATTTACTTTGGACAGATTAGAGATCATGGCCTGCTGAGCAGTGGAGAAGAATGGATGGATCCAAAGCAATCATTCTTCACCATATTCTCCTGAAATAAACAACTGCTTGTCACTGTTCTCCAAAAGAAGCCCACAGGCCTGAGTTTATGTGATGCATTATGGCAGCAATGATGAAGACATTTTCCTGACATGATTTTGGTATTTCATTTATTTAGAAGGCAAGGTAGGAGGTTGTCTGGCCCACAGAAGAGGTGTTTTCCAATACAATACTTCACCAATACAATACTTCACCAATTCTGCAAAACATACATAGTCACCCAGTTTTTTGAAAATGCCAACATAGTACACCATTGCCTTCTTAATCTCCATCCATCCATCCATCCATTTTTCAACCCGCTGAATCCGAACACAGGGTCACAGGAGTCTGCTGGAGCCAATCTCAGCCAACACAGGGCGCAAGGCAGGAACCAATCCCGGGCAGGGCGCCAACCCACCACAGGGCACACACACCGAGCACACACTAGGGACAATTTAGAATCACCAATCCACCTAACCGGCATGTCTTTGGACTGTGGGAGGAAACCGGAGCACCCAGAGGAAACCCACGCAGACATGGGGAGAACATACAAATTCCACGCAGGCCTTCTTAATCTCAAAATCTGAAACTAATATACTGCCTCCATCAACAAAGTTTAAGCTGTGGATCTCTTATGCATATAACCTCTTCTGGTGGAAGTCTACATCCAACATGACCTCTTTTATAGATAGATAGATATCAAACACTTTTCAATCGTTTCCCACCTTCAATGCCTAGTACACAGCCCAGTAAAACACAGTCCCAAGCACACAGTACTTTCTTTTCTTATCTCTTTCTTCTTCATCTCCTTTCTGCCGCCAGTGCTCCACTGGCAAGCTTCGTCCCTCTTCCTTGCAACTCTGGTTCCCTGAATACAGTGAGGTGGCCCCTTTTATAGTACTCCAGGTGTACCACAAACTCCACACTTCCAAGTGTGGCAACAGCCCCGCAGAGGAGTGCTCAGCTGTTCTCCCTTTTCCCCCTGTTGGTGGTCATGGGCCCTGAGAGTGTTGAGGTTCCAAGCTCCAACCCCGTGGCACCACTGTCAGCAAGGGGGGGGGCTGCCATCCTTCCAATGGTCCTTTCATTACAAAGGTGTCCTGGCTGTCCATCACACTCTCCAAACAACCAAACATTTTCTCCTGTACAATTGCCACATAACAGAATTGTCGTGTCTTCTAACTGTCATAAAAAAGGTGCTTCTCCTCCTAGCTGACATCAATCTTGTTTGGCATTCTCTTCCAAAAAAAATCGGTAGTGGTCTCCCCTAGACTTTCTCATATACTCAGATATGGGGATGGATATTTGAGAAGTAAACTGTAAGACAATGATTATATTCATAAATTATGTACATTAAAGAACCATCAACAACAAATCAAATTAAATTAATAATATATTGAACAATAGCCCAAAAGTTGATAGAAATCTACGTTTTGTACATAATACTTGTATGAAAAATTTGGTTGACCTAAGTGAAAACATACTCAGGTTATTGTGTTCACACACACACACAGACAGACACATAGACGGATATAATTCCAAAAATGGTCTTTTCAGACTTGGAGAGGTCTAAAACATCGAGATTCATCAAAATCTTGAAATGGAATATTTGGAGGATTCCAATACTTTCCTTATACTTGGTATATGAGAAAGTAAAAAGCCCAGGCTTGTCAGCATTGAACATTGATTTCTTTATTACTTCATGTAGCACTTCAGGGAAAGCTGCAGCCACTTCCTGATCGGCAGAAGCATCCCCACTGACTGCATTAATTTTCTCAATGAAAATCTTTTTAAACTTCTCAGACTAATTTTTTGCAAGTTGTGAATATTTTTGCCCTTTTGGCTGATGTTGTTTCTCCTTGATAAAGGTCATAAAGTGATTTTGCCCTTTCAGCTATGAAAACCAATACAAGGAAAGGAAAGCAGTTCTTTGTGTGTTTGCCACTGGCCTTACCACTTCTAAAACCCTATAGAATGTTCTGAGAAGCAAGGAATTTGATTTATTTTTAATATTTTCTTAAAGCAGGTAACCTGCAAAAAACAAACCCATGAGAAATAAAACTGCAAAAAGTTCTCCTAGTCTTCTAAAAGAGGAGTACTGTATTTTTATTAACACAGTGAAACAAAGGATGTCCACACAGAAGAGTGAAAAGGACCAGAGATGAAAGTTCAGAAGAAGCAGACTAAATCGTAATTCAGAGGTAAGGTAAGGTCAGAGAAGACAAATGTCTGACCAGAAACGCATAACCAAAATTGCTATCCAAAAAAAAAAATTCTTGTAACCCAGAAGTTCTGTTCTGTTTTAATTTCCAATAGCCATTTTTAGACAGGAGATTCGTAACTGGGATGATAAAGGCTGCATATCGCCATTTTACATAAGTGGAGCATGGTGGCAAACGTGTCATGTGGCTTCTGTTTCACTTTACTGTCGACAGGTATAGTAACAATAAACAATATGGCAACACCAAAGCAAAAACAAAATGGTGTCACCAAGATATCAGAATTATAAACAATAACAAAAACAAGTCTAATAATTCCAGAAATGAATGGTCCTGAACACAGAAATGTTAACATCACGTGGTGTTATGGGCTTCCTTCAACTGTCTATCTTTATGTGAGAGTGTAAACCTACATTAAAACAACAAACTAAGTGCCTCTTTAATTTAATGGCACATCTTCTTCTCTTTGCTGTGTGTAATGGGAAATAATTTATTGGTTTTTAGTATGGCCGCATTTCTTAAAAAAAAATCACACACATATAGCTGATAAGATTGCTTCCCAAACTCCGGAGACAGCCATGTCAGAGTGTTCTCTACAGGCTTTTGGAATAACTGCACCACTCAGCCAAGGGATATCAGACCAGGAAATCCTGTTTCTATCTTATAGCTCCTTCTGGTGACCCTGAACCCTTGGTCTTTTTTAAATAAACTGCCTAAGCTGACCTTAGCTCTTTCTGTGATGACTGTCCACTAGTGTAGGCAGGTGGGTCATGATGTGGGCCTCCTCTGCTGTCTGTGTAGGGATGGGGATTCTCATTAGCTTCCCACCAGTCATTTTCTCTCATTGGTGCCCTTCTCAAGATTTAATTCTGAGGACTTCTATGTCTTGCCAGAGTTTATAACAATCTGTAGACCCACGGTGGCATTTAGAAGATGTCTACAATTGTGGATCCTCCTGTAAATGGTCCCTGCAGCTCTCTCCGGTGTTCATGAAAAGCTATCATATGTCCAATGCCAATGATAGAGATGGGAATAGGTGGAGAAGCAAACCACCTTTTCACCAGCTGAATTATCGATGACTTGTAGGTACAATGCTCTAAGAGGACAGTGAGACCTCCACTCTGTAGAAACCTATAAATCCTGGTAGTTTGCAGCTCCTCATCTCTATCCGTCCATCCAACAATCCATCCATCCATTTTCCACCGCTTATCCAAACCTGGGTTGCGGGGGCAACAGTCTTAGCAATGAGGCCCATCAAACATCCCTTTCCACAGCCACACTTGCCAACTCATATTGTGTGATTCCAAGGCATTCCCAGGCCTTTTAGGAGATATAATCTTCCCAGCAAACCCTAGGTCCTCCTCAGGGTCTCATTCAAGCTGGTTGTGCCCATAAGACCTCCACTGGGAGGCATCCTGTAGGCAGCCATACCAGATGCCCGAACCACCCAAATTTGCTCCTATCGATGTGGAAGGTCAGCGGCTCTACTCCGAGCCTCTCCCGGATGTCTGTGCTTCGCACCATATCTGCCTCTACTGCAAAGAATCTTGGTGTCATTTTTGATTCCTCCCTTTCTTACTCCGCCCACATAAATCACATTAAGAAACTTTCTTACTTCCACCTCTGTAACATATCCTGTGTTCGCTCCTTCCTCTCCTTTTCTAATGCTGAGAAACTTGTCGATGCTTTTATCACATCCCGCATCGATTATTGTAACTCGCTGTTGGCAGGTGCCCCTTCTAATCTTATATCACAGCTCCAGCTTATTCAAAATTCGGCTACAAGAGTCCTCACTCGAAACAGCAGCAGCGAGTACATCACACCTATCCTGCTCCGTCTTCACTGGCTCCCTGTGTCTTACAGAATCAAATATAAAATCCTACTAATAACCTACAAAGCCTTAAATAACCTCGCGCCAAACTACATCAGTGACCTTCTCCATCACTATGTGCCTGCCCACTCACTAAGGTCCTCTGATTCTGGCAATCTTGTTGTAACCCTCACTAATCTACACTCCATGGGTGACCGGGCCTTCAGCTGTATAGCGCCCAGACTCTGGAATGACCTACCGAAATTAATCAGGTCAGCTGACTCCATGAATTCTTACAACTCAAAACTCATCTGTTCAGGAAGACTTTTAGCTCTACCTGACTTTATTACCCTTCTCTCAGTTTACCTCTCTGTCAAGATGCTCATGTAACTGTATGTGTGTGCGAGACCATCAATTCTGTTGTCTGTTAGGCTTTCTCTGAATTAACTGTCTTAATCTTCTTTATTTATTTATTTGGTTTGTACAATGCTATATACTGTATACCCTGCCGTTCTTTCTTATATTCTGTAAGTGCCTTAAGCATGGGAAAGGCGCTATATAAATAAAATGTATTATTATTATTATTATTAAGGGAGAGCCCAGCCACCCCATCTGCACAGTTCAGTTCAGGGCTGGAATGTTCAAAAACAGGCCTTTGTGAACTCAGTGCTTTTGACTTTTTTTACAAATGAGCTCCAAATATGAAATAATTAGCATTGTTAAATTTAACACAAAGCTGGTAGGTGGGTGCCAGATATGACATACCTTTTTGCATCAACACAGGATGAGACACGATCAACAGTTTACTTGACCGGAAACCAACAGTTTGTGACATGAGCTACAGCATTAAAATGCTTTTCCACCCATCTATACATCGTTAGACCATTTAGGATCAGTGGGATCAAAGGTCTGTCCTACCATCATTGGCCATAAGGCAGGAACCAACCCTAAACAGGACACCAATCTATTAAAATCTTAAATCAATCTCAAACATACCCACACCACTAATTTACAGTCACCAAGTATCCAACATGTGCACCTTTGGGAAACGTGATAGAAAATGGAGTGAAACATCACCTGAGAGAACTTGGAAACTCCACACAGACAGTCAGGCACCAGTAATGACTACTGCGCCACCATTATGCCCAACACTGGGACTGGTGCTTCTGTCTTGCTTCCAAAGTAAACTGTTGGGATAAATGAAAGTCTGCTTAGTGGCAACACTAACTAATAAAAATAAGTAAAAGCAGGAGTTAACCGAAAAACAGCAATAATAATGTTTCAACTAAAGTTATAGATTTAAAGAAGATAACAAAATTGCAAAACATACAGAAAACAAAATATTCAAGTAGAGTTATATAAAATGAGTACAATATTTAAAATCCAGTAAACACAATGAAAAATATTACCAAAATAATAAATAATGATGTGGAGGAAATTAATTCTCACATGAGACAAAATAAAGAGTTGGAGAATGGTCCCGGTATAATGTCTTGAAAAGAAAGTGAACAAAACCATAACAGTAAACAGACAGTACAGCTGATGATGAGTTTACTAGAAAATGGCAACCGGAAGGAGGTACTGATGGAAATGATATCACAACTGTGCGACCGGAAGTGACGTCATCATGAGGCGTCTGGAAGTGATGTCATCAGGAGCGATCGGAAAAGGTGATGTAGGCGGAAGTGATGTCATCTGGAAGTGATGTCATCGGGAGGCGTCCAGCAGTGACCTCATCTTCAGGGGTCAGAGGCGGAAATGATGCAATGGAATTGAAGCCATTTTGGGAATTCAGGACTGTTGGTGTTTACTGTTTTTCTTCATTACTTCTGGTGAAAAAAGGAGAGAGGCGTTAATACCTGATATTATTCCTTTGTATTTCACTCGCCTCAGGGCTTGTTGGCTGCTTCCTAAGCGCACATGCGTGACAGATGCAATAGTGCAAAAATATAGGTAACACCGAAAAGATCTCATGAATATAAACATCTATAAAAAAATATTAAGAGGGCAACAGAGAAATGGTGGAATGTTAAGATATATTAAATAAATAAGCAAATCCATCAAAGCAAGTATTTGACACACATATACAACAAAAAAGTAATATAAAAGCAGAGAGACAGAAATTAATACCCTTAAATAATACAAATAACAAAGATGACCAAAATATAAATGAAAAATGATATGAAAAATATATAAATAACTGTCTTTTCCAGAGGAATCGTGTCACGTCTTGGGAGATGGGAGTGTCCCCTGACTTTGTATGCACACTAGAACTTTAGAAGTGGGATGGTGAAGCCACAGCCCTCACCAGGCGTCTGTGCCCAGGATTGGTTTGTTTTTGGTTTTTTTTCATTATGTGTTTTTGGTGTTTCTGGTATTTTTGCAAAACTTATTTTTTGCTCTGTTCACAAATGTTTATTGGATTATGATTATTGCGCTCGCTGTAAGTACATTTTGTTATCTTCTTTAAATATATGTGTCTGAGAGGCGGACTTAGATGCTGCCTTCCGCTGAGCGAAGTACTGTGGGTAGCAGGAAGAAAGAGAAAGCGTGGTTGTTTCTACTGTCTAAGTTTTTGCAATTCACAAAGTTAGAGAGTTCCTTAGAAATAGTGTGCGTCAAACGAAGCAATGTGAGTTCTGTTCATTTGTTTTTTTTGTTTGCATATATATGTATATTCTGAGAACTTTAATTGACCATGCAGTTCTTATAAGGCACTTTTAACTTAGAATATTTAATTTATTAATAACGTTATAATAGTTACGCTTGTAATTTCATTAACACTGTAAAACTTTTCTCAATAGTGCCTTTAGTTACAAAGGTGCCAACTTCAGTATTGCAACTTTAAGATTAATATTTGTGTAAGATTTGCAATGTGATTTTCCTTTATTGGGGGCACGGTGGAGTTTGCATGTTCTCCCCGTGTCTGCGTGGGTTTCCTCCAGTTACTCCGGTTGCCTCCCACAGTCCAAAGACATACTGGTTAGGTGCATTGGCGATCCTAAATTGTCCCTAGTGTGTGCTTGGTGTGGGTGTGTGTGTGGCCTGCGGTGAGCTGGCGCTCTGCCCGGGGTTTGTTTCCTGCCTTGCGCCCTGTGTTGGCTGGGATTGGCTCCAGCAGACCCCCGTGACCCTGTAGTTAGGATATAACAGGTTGGATAATGGATGGATGGATGGATTTTCCTTTATGTGTAATTTGAGGACTAAGAATAGATCTACTTTAATTTTTACTGTAGACCACACACAGTCATATGTACATCTGTATCTGCAAATTAAAGTTTGGATTTGAAATCTTCCTTCCAAGTTTTTTAATGGACATTCTACTGCGAGTGCCAACTATTCCTGCACAACCAGAAGAAGTCCTTTAGTTGTTTCTCTATTTCAATATGACTTTAATTTAGACATTACTTGTATTGTTGATGTTACCCCTGCTTAAATTTATGACAGTACTGTATTTGTTTCTCAGGTGCTCATTGGCCTAAGTTGCTGCTGACCTCTGGTGGTTGAAGCAAGCAATGCACTGAGCAGGACTTGGAAGTACTGTATTTCTCCCTGCTTTGACAGCTGAAGTGAATCGACTTGTTACGTGGACGATTCACAAGACTGGTGGATGAAACTTCACAGTTAAAGTTATGTGGCAGCCGTGTATTTTGTGAAACCTAAAATGCTGGACAATTAAATGGGGGGCTACACATTGAGTATGGCAAGCACAACATCAGTAGTGAAAAATAACATAAAGTAATATTCTTCAACCCAATCAGCCTCAGGGTGGTCCACAGCATGTCCGAGTAGAACTGGGCACAAGACAGCAGCCTGCCAGTGCATCGCAGGGCTCGCTCACACCTACTGTGGCCATGTTGAAATCATCAAATAACCGAACACACTGGCAAAGGAAGAGCATGCCAACGTGTGTCCGCTACCAGTCCTCTGTCACAGCGTCAGCTAAAAGGGAGCTAAAGGTGGCGGCTTCCCTGAACCCCAGCAGCCCGGTCTGGCCCACACTCAGCCATACCTCTCACCAATTATGGAAAAACCTAGTATGTCACAAAGTTCAAGTTTTCGGCAAATTGAGAAAATGATGTTGCTCCAATAATTAACGATGTCTATATTTCATTTTTCCTGCGCTTCACGTACACACGATTTTTTTCACGAATCAGCAACACCTGCTATTTGAATCACGGAGTCGCAGCATTTAAATCACGTGATCGTAATCCAACGTTTTCATTGGTTGGCGGTCTTTATTCGTCGGTCTGTGGAGATGCCTTGTTTTTGTCTTGCAGTATATAAAACACTACGTACATACTAACTTCTTCCATCGTACTTTGACCAGATTGAAGACATTTTGCCCATCACCACTACCTTATACCATCAGGAAAGACCTAGTAACTCCAAACATTTAACAAAAAACTCAATTATGAAAAAACTGCCACTTACAGGGTTTTTCCATTGCACATGAGACCTGCTCACAGTCACCCTTCCATTTTCAACTGTGGCTTTCCTGATATCTCTGTGTTTGAGACTCGTTTTCCATCTATTGAGCGCTTTGAGCACTGGAAAGGCACTATATAAATCTATTTGTTATTATTATTATTAGTGATCTGGGACACCCAGAGATTTCACTGACACCCTTGTCAGCCTAAGCTGGTTTATAGAGAAGCTGCCGTTCATCAAATTGACTCTCCGTATATTATGTAACTTAACGGTTTTAAACAAACTAAATCATCAACTTGTACAGTAGGGCATCACTTTCAAGTATAGTGTATTTCAGGATGTAGAAGACAACATAGCCCAATACCGTAATCACAGAGCCACCCCGGCCGACACCACACTCCGAAGTGCAGGGCTTGTGACAATCCGTAAAGTGTCGAATGATCCAAAGCACGGGTGACAAGTAAGAATTGCGGACACAGCGGAGCGTGTTTCGAATCTTTGATCGAATTGGTGGGTCCTGCCGTGAGTCCAGTGCTGCCGGATGGCCACCGACTCCCCGTGACTAACTGTAACTGCGTTACAAAGCTGACGGTTGGACAGAAGCGTTAAATATAAAGGGGGGGGGGGGGGGGACGAGCTGCCAGGATACCTGAGGCATCTCTGAGACATTGGTTGTGCTCCATGCTGGATTTGAACCGGAAGCACGGATTGTTTTCTCTTATTTCATCCCACGTATGCCTACTGTACACGACTGTAACACTGTACACTGAGCCTTTGGTGTGCTAAACGAACTAATTAATAAATATGGGCCACTTCTACTTGAAACTATAACTGTGTTTGGGTGTACCCAGGACGCAGGCCTATGGATTCAGTGGTTTGGCATGTCTTCGGCCAGCCAGACTTCCATCTCCAGTCCACGGCAGTATCGCGGGGTGCTGGCATCGGGCGCAGGGCAGGAGACACTCTGAGACGGGCAAACACGCGCACAGATCCGTTATTTCGTTTGGAAAGGAAAATATGACACCCAGAGAAAGACCCCCTAGCCGGGCCCCAAGCAGAACATACGGGTTTCGGTTAAGCGACGAGCGGGTGGCACAACGACTAGAGAGCAGCGCTATGCACTGCGTCACCTCGGGACTCTCCGAAGAGTTGTAAAAGTAACTTTAAAAAAAGACTCCTGATCCATCAAACATAAACTTTATATAAAATCAGTTTTACATGAATTTGATCGAGCGGGGTTGAAAATGTTATGTTACGTATAGTATGATTTGAATTAAGGTGTGAGATGATTGAAGTATTTAAAAAATATGAAGGGAATTACCACAGTGGAGCGAGGCTGTCACTTTAAAGTGAGCTCAACAGGAACACGGGGACACAGTTGGAATCTTGCTAAGTGGAAATTTCGCACAAACATTTGGAGAACCACAGACACATGAAACAAGTTACCAAGTTGAGTGTGGTAGACAGTAGGACTTTGAGAACTCAAGTTGAAGTTATTTCTGATTGAGCTCATTTGATCTAATGGCTTCCTTGACATGTTCTAAAGAAGCTCCGCAGTTCACAGGATTTCGCTGACGCTTTAGACAACAGAGTTAAATGAGGTCTGTTTTAATTTCAAGCGACAACATGCTTTTTTTTAAACAAAATTCTTCAATATCAATCCAAATAAATGTCCGCTGTCATTTCTCAAATGGGTGGAGATGCAATGAGCTGTACGTGCTAAGTTGGCATCAAGAAAGAGGTGCCATTTCATTCTACACGCATCAAATGTGTGTGTGGCTGCAGTTCTTGCTGCCATCACTACGACTGTCCACAAGGTGGCTCTCACGAGCTTTGTGAAGCGCATCCTGTCGAAATCCGAACAGTTAGGCGAGCGGGAGAAAGACCAATGGGGGCAAACATCCGCTTGTCGCGGAGAGCTATCTTTATAACGCCTTTCACAACCTCAAGCTGCTTTACAGGTACAGTGCAGCTGCTCCCACGTTTTCTGGCTTCTAAAGTGATCTGACCTGTCACACAATGGTCCAGACTGCACCTTCATCCTTGTGCTTCACTGTGTAACCCTCTAACTGGCACAGATATTCTAAAATCCACGAGTGTGGGGCACAGGGCTATCCTGGCAGCAGCAGCCAGGGAAGGGTGTCAGTCCATCAGAGTGCCCTGAGACTAATTTGGATATGACAATCAAACTGCCTGCCCAGGGCCGCTGCTGGCCAAATGGGTGCCCTAAGCAGAAATTTACTTTTGTGCCCCCTCCCCCAAATATTACGGAAGTAAAAATAAAATAATAAAAAAAACACCTACTATAGGGGCCAAAATAGAACTTTATTCAAATAAAAGTAAATACATAAATAAATGGTATCATTTATAAATTACAATTGTAGCTCTACAGCAAAAAATACAAACTAAAATTACACTTTAAATAAAACATTTACAATAAACAATAATAAACTGAAATAAAATCAACACTGTCATCTGCTGGAGCTTTCCAAAGTTCAAAATTTACAAAGGCACACTTCTGCTTTTTCTTGAGGCAAAGTCGTAAATGAGCTCTTCATATGATAAAGCCTTTGCTAATTCAGAGTTGATGCTGACAATTGCCAGACCACTCATGCGCTCTTGTGCCATAGATCATGTAAGTGTACCAGCTGCATTTACCAGGCCTTTGGTGCCCTTTTCAGGCATTTCTATTAAAATTGTTATGTAAACTGTTAATTTTGTATTAGATTATGTATTTTAACACTGTTATTTAATGACACCATATGGTCATTATTAATCAATAATCATAATTGCCTCTGTGTTTTAATATAATGCATTTTAAGTCATTTTGTTTATTTAGATCTGCTTGTATTAATATTAAGAAAGATGCGTTTGTCGTGAAATTATTACCGACATTAAAACACATTATTAACGTCGCCAGAATAACATAGAGTTTCACAGGATTATGAACGTACCTGAAAGTGATGCACGGGCTTCATCTTGGGCTTTTTTTTTCTTTTGTTTCTCGGCGCCGGACTGTTGATGTCTCTTTCCAGGACCAGGCATATTGTTCAATTACTATTATTTTTGGCCAAATAGGCAGCCGTAACAGAGGTGAGGGCGCGCGCGTCATCACGTGTGCTTAGCCTATTTTGCTTTCACCGTAAAATGCAATATATACGTTTATATTTTTGTTAATTTGTATAGGTATATTATTAATATTAATTTATTATAATATATAAAAACGATTTTTTTGAGCAGCTGGAATGGTGCCCCCCTGGGAGTTGGTGCCCTACGCAGACTGCGTACTGTGCCTGCCTCTTGAGTTTTGGGACACAGGGAGAGCATGCAAACGCCACACAGACAGCCACTTGGTATAGAAATTGAGTTCAGAATGCAAAATCTGTGAAATAGCAGCAGCAGTAACTAACCACTGACCACTGTGCCACACTGGCAGCAGTTCTGACAAGCCCACTTTAATTTATCTAACATTTAACAGTACTCAGTCTGCGATACACGTCATTGCATTGCTGTTTGTAACCATTGCACACACACCTACACACCTGGCTGTGTGGTGGGGCAGTGACTAGAACTGCGGGGTCTCGGTTTACTTAGGCACAATCACTGTGTGCCACGTTCATGTCCATTTTCTCTTTCATCTTCTTTTTTTGCATTATAAAGATGTTCATGCCAGGTAAACAAATAGTGAACGTGAGTGGTTGGGTGGGTCCCCCCTTCCTGACTCACAGTCTGGCACTGAAACCTGTCTTGATAAGCCCCCTGCTATGGAAATGTTGGGCTCAGAAAATATAGGAATAATGTGGGCAAACATGATTATTTTATATAGCACCTTTCCAAAACGAGCATCAAGCAAAGGCATTTTACCAGTATGGTGTAGTTACCTCCACATGCACCGATTGATCACGTGATCTGCTCAGGGTCTCACAGTGTGGCAGCAACGGCCACTGCACTTTGAGCGTTATAGGTTTTAGGTTGTCATTACTGTCACGTGTTCAAAGTCCAGCGAAACTCTAACATGATAACCAACACACAACCCAGCAGTAAAGGTGAGCTGTGCAGTCCTGTGCCTCGCCACGTCACAATCAACTGTTTAATATGGAGGAATAGCCAGCTAGCCATCAATCCGTTAATCATTTCTTCAAACCAGGGCCATCTTAATGTATGGACACTGGCCGGGGGCCTCAGGAGCATAGGGGCCCACAATGTCTCTGATGTTTGTTTCTGTTTTGCTATCAAAACTGGTGCTCCAGCACGCTACCTTGCCCGGGGGCCTGTGATGCTTTAAGACGGCCCTGTTTCTAACCCAGTCATTCAGGTCAGGGGAAGCATCGGGCACAACACCTGGACGGGGTGCCAGTCAATCATATTTTGGAAATTTGAAATAAATAAAAACACGATGATATGTCAGCCTACATAATTCGATGTATCATGAAATCGGTTTGGTTACAGTTTTGTTTATTTCAGTGATGACAATACATGCATCATGAAGTATGCCTTGAAATGAAAACTGCCATTTTCACACTGAAGGTTGAGAGGGTGGGCTCAAGTGGGCGCTGCATTTTGATTGGGGAATCGTCAGCGAGGTGCACATTTACACCTCAGGCAGCCACTACACGTCGGATGCAGACTCGTGAGAGGATGGCGGGTTGAAGAAGTCAGGTCTTCTTGAATTAACGTAGCTGCTCCATGCAGTAATTCTATTCTCGCACTCCCGTCTGCTACGACGAATACACACCGCCACCGCTCTGAGCGGGCGCTACGCTTGCGCCGACAGTTGGTTGGGCGCATGCGCTTATGCAGCGCGTGACCGCGATCCTGCGACGCAAAGGCGCTTCACCAATCAAAACGCAGAACTCATTAGAGCCCGCCCTGATAACTTTAATGGGTAAAAATGACAGGTGTTTCTGGTGTCGCTGAAATATATAAATCAAGTAATAATTAATAAAAATGTATACACTGATAAGCAACAAAAATCATGGCATGTTTAATTACTTATGTTCAAATTTAATTTTTACTTTTTGTAACACCCTCAACCAGGTAAGGGTGAACAACACCGTTACACGTTTCAGGAGTTGAAATAACTGATGCGCCTTTATTAATTGGCTTATATCAGAACTCCCACCGTTCCTGCCGTGGGAGACACCGTTACTTTTTTAATCGCAACCGTCAGTGTTCGGGGCCAGCTGCACGCCATTCTTTCGCTCTCGATCCTCTCTACTCGCTCGTTCTCTCCGTCTCGTCTGCAGGCGCACAGCGTACTCTCCTGCTGTCCGTCCCCAACGCCGATCCAGAACTCCTTCGTTCCAGCATATCCCACCCTCAAGCCTGTCTCCCCCGCTCCTTCCATCCCTTTTCCCGAGACCTCATTCCATCTGCTTCCCAAGTTCGTGAAGATGTGCAATTCGCATAACGCACTGCTCCTTCAAAAAGCACAGCCACGTGAATCTCCCGATCATTACAATATAGTCCCATTTCACAACACATTTATTTATTTTGTATTCCTCCACGGCTTTGTGCATGCTATATACTTACTTACTTACTAACTAACAAATACGTCAACGCAAGTGAAGCGTGAATGATAAATGTGAACAGACATCCGTCAGCCTTTACTGTACATGGCGTTACTGACGATGACAACGTTAGGGGGCTCAGCAGATTTTCAGTGGGCTTGCGGAGTCATTACTGTTCAGTGAAATTAATAAATGCAGCACATCGGCGCTCTCTGGCGTCGTAATTAGTGAGTAGACCAAATTAATTGTTGATTCTAAACGCAAGATAAACGCAAACATATAACCTAATTTTAATGTTAACTTTTTTTTTTAGCACAATTGAAGTTCACATTCTGAGATAAAAATGAAAATCACTAAAGGTATTATAACTTAGCAGGCCTCATTGGTTTGAGGAATTATCCAGTAACAATAATCCATCCCTAATAATAATGAATTACGTTTATAGAGTTCTTTTCTAGACATTCAGAGTGCTTTGTATAGACAGTGGGTGGCCACTTCAGCCAGCACCAATGTGTAGCACCCACCTGGATGACGTGACAGCAGCCATATTTGCGCCAGTGAGCCCATCACTCATTAACCATTAGGTGAATGAATGAGAGAGACAGCCAATAAGGGACGAGGTGTGATAAGCGGGCCAGAATGACCAGACCATTGTCGGCGATTTAGCCAGGACAATAAGGGAACACCCTACTCCTTTTGAAGGATGCCCAGGGACTTTTGATGACCACAGAGAGCCAGGACCTCATTTTTAGGTCTCATCTGAAGGACAGCACCATTTTTACAGTACAGAGTACCAGTCACTGCACTGGGCACAGGGTAAGCACCCCCTGCTGGCCTCAGCAACATCTCTTCCAGCAGCAACCCAAGCTTTTCCTAGATGGTCTCCCATCCAAGTACTGGCTGAGTCCAACAATGCTTAGCTTCAGGTGGACTACATGTTCTGAATTGCTTGTGGTGTGGCCACTAGTCCACCCTCCAAATCCGACTGTCCAGAGCAGGGTCACATATCCCAGTGGTCATCTTTTGCAAGGCAGGAACAATCCCTGGATGAGGTGCAAGTCCATCACGGGGCAACCACACACACATTAGGAGCGCAGTCAGGAGTGGCAGGAACATCAGAAAAGCAAACCAAAGCAGGATTGAACATTTTTTTCTGGGAGCAGGATAGAAATTTTTGTATCACACTGACCTCCATCTTACGTTCTGTGTATTACGCACTCTAACGTTTAGTCCAACAGCTAAAGTTCTTGAGCACAGCCGCATCTTATATACGCTGAGGTGTGGCTTCAGGCACTGAGGCACTGGGGATGTCAGACCTCACAATGGCTAAGATTATGTAAATGTAGAATAGTCTACAACTGGAAATCACTAGAAAAGTCACGTAATGTGACACGCTGGCCCCAGACATGCTTCTCAAACACTTCAGACGCATAGTGTACTGACAGATTGTGGATATTTCAGAGAAGGCCTGGAGCTGACAGCTCCATTCTCAAGTGGCCTTCAGGGATTTTGACCTTTCTGAAGCAAACCAAACTCCCTAATGGCCTCAAAGATGTTAGGAACAGAAAGCAGAAAACAAAGTGGAGATGCACTGGGATGAGCGCTGCACACAAGCAGAACCCTGCATGCCGAGATGGTCCATCATCTATCCTTCAACATAGGCTTGTAAATTTTAAAGCCCTCACACACATCAGGCCACCACTCCAGCTGTGCCCCTTGTATCTCTACAGCTGGCTGATTAGATGCTAATTGGTCATCAGACCTTCTGCTGTTTTTATCTCCTGGCATTACTGATGGATTGGGTTAGGAGAAAACTGTAAAGAAGGTGAAAAGGGGGGCAGTTTGGTCTGGACATTGCCCATATCTGCCTAAGCCCACCTGTAGGGGATGAGGCTTCTTAAGCTTTCATTTGGTCAACTTTCTTTTTGGACAAGAAGACAATTCTGGTGAGAACAGGCTGTTCCTATTAATCCTTGTCCTATTTCTGCCTTGTGGGCTTCATCTTGACATCAGCTCTGATTTTCTGACATAATGGACGGCAATGAAGCTGTGGAAGGCCAGGCCAACTGCTTCCAGTCTTGTCTTAATTTTCCGGTGAGGGCTGCTGCATCCATCCATCCATCCATCCATTTACTGAACCCACTAACCCAGATTTACATTAATGTAAGGCCAGAATCAGCTCCAGAAGCATTTGGTCCAAGGTGGGAACCAACCCTGGAGAGGTTGCCAGTTCATGCCAGGGCTCTTGTATTGTGTCACCAGATGCTGTTGGACTGTGTGCACAAGCTGGTGCTGCCAGAGGAGACACATCAGAGGCGCATGTGGAGCACCAGAGCTGGCCATCGACCTGAGGTCCAAGTGCTGTGGGGTACCATCTTCATCCAGGGTGCCACCAAGCTGTCCAGTTCAGATGAGCAGTGCTTTGCAAGCTTTATCTTCACACAGAACTGAGTCATCTTTGAGTTCCTTAAGTTTTTATGTTAAAAGAAATCAAATTGAGAATTCAAGTGCACATCGCTAATTTGTTTGCACCCACTGCAGCACTTAACCAACCTCATTTACAACTTAAATTGAATTTCCAATGTGCCTAAGATGACTCAGAGCCTCTGATTTACTGGGCACTGCCTGAGAATGCTGAAAAATCAAATTCATTTGCAATTGGCAGCAGATTTAATCAGCCCTCCTTGGTCCTGTTCCACAGCCGGTAGTGGGCTGCCAGGCAGCAGTGCCAGCAGCCACCCATCCATTCACTAAACCCGCTTATCTAAGAATTTGGTAGCTGGCAGCCAGATCCTGTTTGAGTAGTGCAGTCCATGGCAGGGCACAGTCATTCAGAGGTGGCCAGTTTATCTTTAGAACATGGGTGGTTTGGGAAACCAGAATGCAAGGAGAAAAGCCCACACTGAAATGGGCACCACAGATACAAAAACCCGGGTCTATGAAGCAGAAACTAGAACCAAAATGCCATGCCACTGCCCAAATGTGAATTCTGTTAGGGCTACTGGGCCCTCCAGACTTGTGCCCCCACCATGTTGACCGACTTTAAAACTGATCAATGCAAAGAGGGGTGTACCCAATCACTTATTTGACCAGCTATGCCCACCTGAAAATTGGAGAAATGCTGACCGTAATAGGTTTACCTGAGTAAAATGGACTGACAGAAGACAAGCAGAACAGAGCTGGGCATGGCCTCTGGCATTTAAATAGAAATCAGTCAAAGACTGGCAGTGTCTTCAATAAATGTCCATCATGTCCATTTAGGTTAAATGGCTATCCTAACCTGGCTGGTGTGTGTGTGCCCTGTGATGGTCTGGCATCATGACCAGCATTTGCATCCAATTTGTACTCAAAACTGTTTAAGTTAGTTTGAAAATGAATGGATGATGAATAATTTCTTGCTTTCCTTCTTCTTCTGACAATGCCCATCTGAATCTTCATTTTACACAAAGCTTGTGCCAGGAATATCAGATCACCATGACGCTCTTTGCCCAAGTCAGTAGAGATCACCCTGAGTCTCAGACCCACCCTAAATGTCCAGTCTCTCTTGTTTACTTTGCTTATGGTGGTCCATTGACAACGCACCGATGATGCTGTCTATCCATACCTCTATGACGTGAGTGAATGTGGCTGAACAAGCTGATACTACTGTCACACATTCTGTCACACATTCTACAGTAGGACAACAACAACAACAACAACATTTATTTATATAGCACATATTCATACAAACAGCTCATCAGAGGATTCAGCCATTGTAGGTAAACTTGCAATTTCTTGTGATATTATGGTATTTTCGCAGATAGTTCTCCAGATTTTATGATCTGTGGTGAGTTTCTCCACTTCTGATGAGATCTTACATAACTTTAATGTTTTCTTTATATAATCTTTGAACCGCTTTCGACGTCTTCCAGGTCACCTGTTCTGCATACAAAGTGATATGAGGCAGACAGGCTTGAGGTGTCTGTATGACATGTTGAACCCTCCAAAGCAGCCGAAGGATGATCTTTGATTCCATACTCTGAAATCCTCTTATTGAGGCATCTTAGTATAGGGTGCTTCATCTTGAAAATAACGGCCATTAATGACTGATAGCAAGTCACTAATGGCAAAAAGAGTGCCTATAAAAACCATCATATTTGAAGGCCCCTCCAGTACAGAGCATTTGATGACAGCAATTCACTCTGAAACATAACGACGTAACAGTTAGAACCGCAAGTCCCAAAGCACGTCAGTTCCAAAAATGCCCACTAGACAAATCCTGACAAAAATCATGTGTCTTTGTCTTCTTCTTCTTTAGGCTGCTCTGTTAGGAGTTGCCACAACAGATCATCTTCTTCTGTATCTTTCTGTCCTCTGCATCTTGTTCTGTTACACCCATCACCTGCATGTCCTCTCTCACTACATCCATAAACCTTCTCTTAGGCCTTCCTCTTTCCTGGCAGCTCTATCCTTAGTGTCCTTCTCCCAATATACCCAGCATCTCTCCTCTGCACATGTACAAACCAACACAGTCTCGCCTCTCTGACTTTGACTCCCAACCGTCCAACTTGAGCTGACCCTCTAATGTACTCATTTCTAATCCTGTCCACCCTTCGTCACACCCAATGCAAATAGCATCTTTAACTCTGCCACCTCCAGCTCTGTCTCCTGCTTTCTGGTCTCCAGCCCAGCTGGTCTCACTACTGTCCTGTAGACCTTCCCTTTCACTCTTGCTGATATCTGTCTGTCACAAATTAGTCCTGACACTCTTCTCCACCCATTCCACCCTGCCTTTACTCTCTTCTTTACCTCTCTTCTACAATCCCCATTACTCTCTACTGTTGATCCCAAGTATTTAAACTCATCCACCTTCACCAGCTCTACTCCTTGCATCCTCACCACTCCACTGACCTCCCTCTCATTTACACACATGTATTCTGTCTTGTTCCTACTGACCTTCATTCCTCTCCTCTCTAGAGCATATCTCCACCTCTCCAGGGTCTCCTCAACCTGCTTCCTACTATCGCTACAGATCACAATGTCATCAGCAAACATCATAGTCCATGGGGACACCTGTCTAATCTTGTCTGTCAACCTGTCCATCACCATTGCACATAATAAGGGGCTCAGAGTTTCCTGTAAGGAACCCCAAAGGTGCAGGACAGTTTGCCGAGTTTTCCATTACCTCAGATTTTTTGAACTACCAGAATGTATTGGGTCATAAGTGTTTGATCAGGCCTCAGGTCATACTTCTAGCCACAGTACTTTGTGAATAATTGTTTGACAGGCAGACAGGCATGTATTAGCATTTTATATATAGAGACTAGCTGTGCTATCCATCAAAGGCATGCTGAAATCTAAATAATCACCATAGACTAGCTAGCCATGACGTGGGGTTTGATTCCCAGCCGGTCACCTTTGTGGAGTTTGCAGTTGCTCTTTGTGTGCCTGGAGTTGTGTCTCTAAGCGAAGTATCTGTTCGTATGGCAGCTCTAATCTGCCCCGTTTAAACGCTTGTGCTAGTGTGTGATTGATATAAAAGTCACATACTTCTGATTTCTTATGCATTCATTTTTCGTTGCTTTGTTGTCATGGTTACAGGAGACTCTCCTAGAAATGGGCACAAGGTGAGAACGTTTCCTGGATGGAATGCAAGTTCATCTGTAAGAATTTAGGGTACTTCAAAGAGATGCTATCATCTTACACCTTCAGAATCTTACCGTACATTCAAATCCCAGTCTGGTCGCCTTCTGTTTGGAGAGTGCATGTTCTCCCCGTGTCTATTTGGATTTCACTTTGGTGTCCTGATTTTCTTTTTGCGTCTGTGTGGGAGTCCGCAGGAGTCCAGCCTGTGATGGGTTCATATCCTGTCCAGGGTTAGATCTCCATCAGCCTGAACTGGATGAAATGCATTAGACAAAATAGACCGCCTGTCTTTGAGTTCTTGTATTTTTTAATACTTTTTTTCTTCTAGAGTCTCCACTCTCTCTGATTTTCTCTGGGAGTTTTCCCAGTCTTTCAAGTCGGTGTCACGGTTTCAAAATCCTCTGCCTGTTAATCTGACCCATCACGCTGTCTTTTCTCTCCTTAATTGTTTCCGTTTCCCTTTGTCTGACTCGGCTGCTGCCCCGCTTGTCTTCTTGCTCTGTAAACACTCTCTTTCCATTTTGCGTTCTCTCAAGAGACATGAAATCAACAACTTGAGCTGCGGCAAAGCAGAGCTAAAATAAGCACATTTGGCACAAATGGAGGTGAACCTGTGGCAGTGAAGTATGAACTGAAAAAACAGAAAGAGGTTTTAGACTAATGGTCCTGACTCGCAGCCTCAGTGCAGCCGTAATGTTAAATCGTAAAAACTGTTGAATATAAATTGAGGGATGTTATGTTCAGACTACATAATGCAATAGAGAGACCGCATCTGGAGTATCGTGTGCAATTCCTGTCACCAGGCTAAAAAAGAGAGAGCAGCACTTGAAGGTGTGCAGAGGAGAGCAGACAAGGCCATCCAGGACTTCAGGATATGTCCAGCTCTGACAGACTTGGAGAATTAAACCTGTGTAGTCTCAAACAGGGGAGACAGCTTGGGGACCTAATCCAGGTATTGGAAGACATTAATAAAGTAGATCCAGCAGAATTCCTTCAACTTAAGGGTGAATCACGAGGACATCAGTGGAGATTAAGAGGAAGTGCCTTTAGGACTGAAGCCAGGAAACACTTCTTTATGCAGAGAGTTGTGGGAATCTGGAAGAAACTACCAAGCCAAGCAGTTGAAGATGAAACCTTGACAACCTTTAAGACGTGTCTGGATGAGATATTGGGACAGCTTAGCAAATAGCTAAACAAACGAGCTTGGTGGACTGAGTGTTATCCTCTCACATTATAAGGAGCCTCACTAGACATGTTCCTCTAAGGCTCGTTTCCATTCTGAACAGAGAGTCTGAACTTCTTCATCATTTCCTTCACCCCCTGGTTCAGCCCCATAGGTATCTAAGTGATTTCTTCTTCATCTTGTGATAAGGTGTTGGGGGCAGCACGTTCCACTAGGTGGAGCTCTGACCTGGTGTCATTCATCAGGGGCCTAAACGTGACCTGGGCTGGGGCTTAAGTGGGACTCTTGGCCCCTCGGAGTCATGAGGTGACCTGGACAAGGACTCAGGTGGTGGGATGTGGAGAGCCCAGGTGCACTTGAGAGAAGGTGTGGGAGGTGAGAGAGGCTTTTGATTTGGTTTGAAGTTGCTAAACACTAAAGGTCTGTTAGGCAGGAGGCTTTTCCTGTGTTATGAATTGGGGATTATGGATCATGCAAAACTAATTTTGCATTTACTTTGTAATTATCTATTCATTTTAAACATGTTATTTTCATATTTTTGACCTTTTCACACCACCATCATGTTTGTTGTTTTCAGTTGCAGGTGCTGCCATTTCGCATATTTATTTGTGTATTTTCTGCTCCGTATCTTTGCTAACCTGTGATGGCTGGAAGCTGTGACAGTTGTTGTTATCACTGTAATGACACTTAAGGTGGTGTTGCACTAATCCTGAGGTGCACAATTTTGGCTTTTCATGATGTTTAGTTGGCAAATGAATCTTATAAAGCAGTCAAGATCTGCCATTTGTTTGACTCAGGTCAGTGTTTTGGTGCTTTAGGTTTTGTTGATCTATTTTTTGACAACAATTCCTTTACTTAAACTTCACCAAGGCCCATCAGCCTGCAAGGTTTATTGTATTTACCCTCCCATGTCCTGACCAGCCCAACTAACCACTACTGCTAGGGTGCAGCAGAAACACCAGCCTGTCCTTAAGGCCAGAAAAGAGGATCCCTGGAGCACATCCTAAGCTGTTGTTCTAAGACCATGGCACCATGACCAGCTTCTCAAGGAAACTGTGCAGGCCATATGCACAGGAATCGCAAACAGTTAGCAGATCCATCCAACAGAAAAGGTCATCATGTTTGTGAAGGGTGACGAAAAGCTGGTGGCATCCAGGTGGGATACTTGCCACAACTCAAGACAACCCGGGGAGGGAAATTCAGGTTCCCAGTTGCTATCACATTAACCATCCTCAGGCTAGACATTGCCATGATATCTGCAACAACAAGGCAAGTGATCATGCTGGAACCGACTGTCCCCTGGGAGAAATGAATGGAGGAGGCAAATGAAAGAAAGAGGGTGAAGTATTAAGGTTTGGTCAATCCTTTGTCACGCACGAACGCATAGGGAGCCGCTTAAAGACCCAACAAGCAGCGTAGCATATCGTACCAGGGGACAATGGTGGTGTACTAACCTCTCTTTCTTTATTTCCGTAGAAAGAACAAAGCAACACTACCTTGAATTCACCCGGACTCGCTAACAGAACCCAGCCACTTCCGGGTCCCTTCCTTCCTTCTGGTCCCCTTCTGATGATGTCATTACTCCCATCCACCGCCACGGTTCCTTCCCCGCATTCCGTTTGCCTGCTTCCGGTCCCACCCCATAAATTGTCCGCCTTCACTACCATCTTTGTCTGTTGTAACTTTGGAGAAAAACGCTGACCTTACTTACTTTACAGTATACGGGCCGAAAACCCCAAACCTTTATGCTTGCTTTGTGTTCTTTTTACACCTTATACTTGTCCATCAAGCACCTTGGCCTCACATGTCTGCATATGAAGAAGGTCATCAAGAGCATCACGGTGGTTGCAGAAGAGGCTTCCAGATGGCCTTGGATCAGGAGGGATGATCCAAGGTCCGCCTTGCTCCTTGGACACAGGCAAGGGTTTGAGCACCTGTGGCCAGGTCAACTAGGTAAGGATGTATGGTTTTTAAAGACACAAAATACCCAGTGAACCTAAGTTCCATCACTGAAGATGAGTCTGAGGTGCATCAAGAGAGGTATGTTATTATGGTACCTACTTTGGGTTTTCCCTTGTGTCATCTGTCCTTGTGCTTATGATTTCTTTAACAAAAAACCTTATTTGGTTTCCTTGGCACTTCTCTCTTGGGTTCAGAAGCACATCAATAGCAGCACCTTCTCTTGACACCCCTTATAAAATAAAGCTTGTTTGCCTGCCTTGTCCCTCGACTAGTATTGGATCGGTATTAAGATTTTGACTTTGGTGTCAATAGCAGCTTTTGGAATGTTAGTATCAGCCACAAAACAATTAACGCATAAACCCGTCTCATAGCATCCTCCTTGGTGCGATGCACAATCACGTGGCTCCCTCATGAGACAGCAATTCAAAGAGCGATTCCCATTTGGCTGCGGTGGGTTGGCACCCTGCCCGGGATTGGTTCCTGCCTTGTGCCCTGTGTTGGCTGGGATTGGCTCCAGCAGACCCCTGTGTTCGGATTCAGCGGGTTGGAAAATGGATGGATGGATGGATGGATGGATTCCCATTTGGAGCCTCCAGCACGTTGAAAACTTTGGAGTGAGGGTGGAAGAGGTGATCTCCTGGGTAATGTCCAGTGCGTCAAAGAGTGGGGTGGTGGGAGAGGTGATCTCCTGGGAAGTCTCCAGTGTGTCAAAGAGGCGGACGGTCTGCTGGTTTTGGTATTTGGGTACCCTATGGAGTCTCCAGCGTGCTGAAGAGTTTGATTCGGGGTTTTCTGTACTTGTTCAGTGCTGATAAACCCTGCAACTCTACCTTCAACTTTACCTTCAATGGCTTTGGCCCAGGCACAAGCTAGTATTCCTCGATCTTAGGCTGCGGCCTATTTACTTGGTTACAAATGAGCACAAGTCATTCATCCATTTACCCAGCTTTCCTTACTTGATTATTTAAAAAAAAAGGTCATGGGAAGTTGGAGTCAAGTCTGACAGCAGTTGGTGCAACGAAAGAATCATCTCAGCAGAAGGTGCTCATCCATCACAGGACGAACAGTTGAGTAACACCAGCGAATCTAAGGTGCATCCTGGGGATTGTAAGAAGAAATGAAAGTAAAAACCTTACAAGTGTGCAGACTCCAAGGCCGGGAACTGAGCCCGGGTCCCTGGAGCTGAGAGACAGCGAGGAGAATGGCTGTTGTGTTCAGTTTAGAATCGAGAACGTTCAGCCAAGCCAACAGCCGGCTGACCGAAGAGATGCTGTTTTGTCAATGTTTATGCTAATTAAACAAGAAGATGCTCCATTGTTTGTCTTATTAAATTCGGATCCAATAAGCACAAAAACTTGGGCCGCCTATCTAAAAATAAAAATAATAATAACAACAACAGGACGTTTTCCTGATTTCCTTTCATTACACTGTGTGCGTAATCTCATATTTTGCCGGATGACAAGTGAGCTGATTTCCTCCTGGACTCCATGTACGAATGAAAAGACATCTCGGTTACATCTTCATTTTTATTGTCATAAATTAGTCATGCTCGTTCCTTGGCAGCACTGCAGCGCGAGTGCCGACTTGTCCCACAACATGAATATTCTTCTTGAACTTAACCGCAGAACCAAAATGCGGCGACTTCATTTGTGAGATCTTTGCTCCTACCCCCGCTTCGGCACATCTGTGCGTAATTACTTCCATTCTCTTATTGTTTTAAGTCTTTTTTTTTTTTTTTTTCTTCTCCTTGTCTCCTGATTCGGCTCGCCTGCGCTAAGTCACGCTGAAGCATGAAAATGGAGAATGGCAAAAAAAAAACCAAAAAAAATTCAATTCCAAATCATCCATCCAGCCATGCATTTTCTGAATGTGTTTTTTTCCATTACAGGCTTTCAGGCAAGACAGGAACCTAACCCTGGATGGGACAAAATGGTCCACCAATCAGCCTGAAAGCTCGTCTTATAACTGTGGGGACAAGCCAGAGCTAACCGCCACTTTGGCTGCTTTGGTTGCCTCTCTAGCTAATGGGTCTCAGTCACTAGTCGGACGTGCTGCTTTGCTAAATTTGCCCCTGTTGGCCCTTCCTGTTAAGGTGCAGTAAGTCCTCGTCCAGTAAGGACCAGTAAGTCCTGGTCTGCACCAGGGTCATTCTTTGGTTACTAGTCATGTCCTCTGGGAGCTGCACCATCACCTGCTGTTTCAGATGACGGGCTGTGGTGTTTCAGCATCAAGGGCTGTAGCGGCACAGCCCACCAGATGTTACATAATAAGATTTCCTCAGAAATGTAACTTACTGTTAAAGTCAGGGGTTGCCAACTCCGGTCCTGGAGGGCCCCAGTGGTGGAGGTTTTCATTCTAACCCTTTTTTTTAATGAATGCCACGTTTGTGCTGCTAATTAACTTTTTGTGATTTAATTTTAATTGACTTCTCTTTTAAGATTTGTCCC
Organism: Polypterus bichir lapradei; assembly: GCA_026402145.1. Classification (NCBI taxonomy): domain Eukaryota; kingdom Metazoa; phylum Chordata; class Cladistia; order Polypteriformes; family Polypteridae; genus Polypterus; species Polypterus bichir. Next base: position 64,877,525 of record JANRMT010062796.1, read on the forward strand.
GCTGAATTTCTTCATCATTCCTCTGAATTGCTTCATTTCTTTCCTTAAATGGCACCCAAACAGAAATGAAATGTGAAGCGAGTGAGCCAACAGAAGACCAACTAAGTCAGGGCCTCAAACTGCAACCAATTTCACTCCAACCAGCTTCTTAATGAGGTGCCGAGTCTTGTTGTTAATTAAACCTTTTCTTTAATTCTGTGGCTTGTGCTGCATTAGCAGACATTTCCGAAACTGTTGATTTTCTCTTTTCTAAGAGCACTTCTAAAATGTTTTGTGGAGCTGAGCAGATCGACATTCTTGAGACCTTCACCTTTCTTTATTTTCAGATATTCTATGATGGACACCATTTGTTTTGGCTCATTTTGTATCTCATTATTGTTTGGCTGCTAATCAAGGAAAAAGAAACAATTAAAGGGTCTGAGTCTTCAAGAGCGAGTCAACTCAAATTAGTTTAAAAGAAGTTAATTAGCAGCAAAAACAGGCCACTCATTAAGAAAAGGGTTAGAATGAAAACCTGCAGCCACAGTGGTCCTTCAGGACTGGAGTCGGCAACTCCTGGTTAAAATCTTTATAACAGCCATCCGCTTTGTCTTCTTAATTTTCCCTCTTTTCTGTCATGTGTCTACTCAGCCTGTGATGGTCTGGTGGCCTATCCAGGGATTGTTCCTGCTTTGCACCCAATGCTTGCTAGGATAGGCTCCAGCTTCCTGGAGACACTGCTCAAGACAAGCAGAAAAAGAAAATGAATGGATGTTGCTATTTAGAAAAATATTGATTTTGTGATATGCAAGACTCTCGTCATGTCAAGCATATTTAAAGTTGAGTCACGGGAACAAATTGGCCCTGCAGTGTTCTCAGATTCCTCTTGGATGTATGGAGTTTATAGATGAGGCTTGTAGGCTACAGCTCCTTATTCTTGAAATAAAAATTAATAAATAAAAAAAACAAATAAAAATGAAGAGGGCAATAAGGTTTGAAACATCTGATGCTATTTACTCCCTTAAACTAGCTGCAAAAAAAAAGGAAGATAGCCGATCAATATCAGGAATGCATTCAGCACCACACAATGTGCTGATCCGAAGGGAGCTGAGGCTTCACCCACTCTTGAGTGAGAAGGCACTAAATTTGAAAAAGCTACCAAGGATGCCTTATGTGTGCACCGTCCACTTTGTGGAGAAGAAGCTGGCAGTATGATGCTCCTGTTTCAAAGGAGCTCTGAATCCTAGGCCGATGATTTAGTTAGGTCACAAGCAAACATTTCTGAGAATGTGTGACGTCACGACTTTATGGCACCCCTTGGAACAATTTTATACACATGAACTCATTTTTAGTTTTTTAGTTTGAGGAAATTACTACTGCTGATCTATTCTGATGTGCGCCTTGTGATGGACTGGCGCCTTGTCCTGTGGTTGATGGGATAGGCTCCAGCACTCCCGGGGACCCTGATCTGGATTAAGAGGGTTAGAAAAGGAAAATGAAGCTAAACAAGGGAAACCAAATGGAAGGCTAAGTTACTGGCAGCAATGGGAAAAGTGAGGGTCTTAGAAATAAACTTGATCTACTGTATCATATTCCCTAGGATGAAGTTCAAAAATAATAAGGAACTTCTGAAGTACAAGTAAGTTAAGCAGAACACCCAGTGGGGCTCAGTGGTCTTTTGACCTTGGAACCCCTGCAGATTTTTGTTTCTCCAGCTAAAGTTTCTATTCTTCTGTCCTCCCTGGCCATCTGACCATAGCATTGAACTCATCCTGAATGAACTTAGGAATTTAATCCATAATTAAAAACTCTTCTTTATCTCTTACTTGCTAATCTTTATACTGTAAGTGTGTATTGATTTATTCTTATTTACTGTTTTTGGTATTTCACTTATTTAGTTATTCATATACTCATTTATTTTTCATTTATTATTTTGTTTACAGTACTTACATATTTTGTTTAACATTTTGTAAAGCACTTTGAATATATTCTTTATGAAAATGTGCTACAAGAGTAAATGTTGTTGATTGACTTTTTGTGACATAAATGGTGCGTGAAATTGCATGTTTCGCTAGTCATTAGCAAAAGAGGGGCAGACATTGTTAGCTAGCAAGTTAATGTTTACGTTAGAGAAAAATACAAAAAGTCTACAATGGCTCCACCACAATTTTCATGCCAGAGACACCACTGACAAAGTGTGACCTTTTCTGTGATGTTGTAGGCTACTTTAGAGATGATTAGCAGCAATCCTGCAATTTTCTGTTTAATCTGTTTGGATAAGAAAACACTGGAAATAAACTTTGTGTAACAAAATAATAAATGTGATCTTGAACTCATGTGGAGAAATAAAATCTGAAAAAGAAGAAAAACTGCAGGCTTACTTACTGTGCAGGAAGAAATTCTGTTTCTGCGATCCCCGATGACAAAGCTGCTGAAGGCTGACGTTCCTTGGGTATTATATGAGGAAACTATTATTCTGAAATTCTGTGTGACTACAAAGGTGTGTTTATTATAACATGTCAAATTAGACTACGTTAGAAAGTTATGTGTGTGGGGGTTAGCAGTAAAGAAGAAGGATCTTCCTTGCATGCCCAGCCGTCGTCTAGATTTTTGAACATACCTTATTTATAACATTGCTACTTTTTGTTGGTCGGTGTACGCCGCACACTGTTGAAAGCCGGTAGTTAAGACACTAGCCATTTGTCATAAGAGTGCCTTCATATAACACAAATGTGTGATGTTGTTGGTGTAACACATTATATACCAGAGCGACAATCACCCCATTACCCATTTTTGGATAAACTAATAAAACAACTTTTGATTCGTATCACACATCTTCAGTCTGATTGTCTGGTTTTGATTCACTTTCAAAACACTTTATTTTTGCTTTCTGATCTCACTCTTTTTTACGTAATGACTCTTGTTTTGTTTACCAACCTGCTTTCATTTCCTGGTTTCAAAAAATGTCCTCTTTTTGCTAGTTTGTCTATGCCATAATAATAGATACTACCATACAGTAATACCTCAGTTAACAAATTAAATGCATAATGGGATTTTATTTCATTTTAAGAAACTTAGTTATCAGAGAAAGATTTAACATAGGAAGAATATATACATAAATTGTAACCCAGGGAGGGTAGGAGTTTGGTTGGGTGTTGCAGGGCTCATGCTGTTTGCAGTTTCTGCCACTGGCCACCCTACAACACCACTGCTGTAAGTGGACACCAGCCATTCCCTTCATGAGGCTCTACTCACACTCATCTGCCTCATGCACTGCCTGCACATTCACGCCTCCAGCTCTGCCTCGTACATCCCTTGGGCTCACCATGTGTCCCTCTTTCTCCAGAATCTTTAAGGAAACTCGATGGTGGCAATGCACCCAGACTATTGGACCTTAGCAGTGAAGAATCGTCTTTCTCTCAATCTGCGCCCCATTTTCCATGCTTCTCATTGGCTCCTTTAATGCTAACATCATTAATTCTGCTATGCAGTATTTCTTTTCTTCTACTTGTACCCTTTTCATATTCTGCATTTTACTTTCTACAGATATTGCTTTAAACTTAGGTGACATCCTAGGCAAATTATATGAATTGCTTTCTAAAAAATAGTAATATAATTACAGTACGAATGAAATGATTAAGCACGCACATATAATAACTGTCATGTTCTACAGCACACACAATATCAACGACAGACATTGACTACCACAGCACTCTGGTAGACTGCTACTTGAATCAGTGTGTTTTATGCAAGAGCTTTGTTTTCAAAGAATTTGTTAAGTGAGGTTTTACTGTAGTACCATTCTCTTTGTAAAAGCTTTGGTGCCCCAGATATAACAAATCAGGCTAAATAATAATAATAATTCTTTACATTTATATAGTGCTTTTCTTACTACTCAAAGTGCTTCAGTGAGTGGGGAGCCACTTCAACCACCATCCATTTGGATGATGCAATGGCAGCCTTTTCTGCGCCAGTATATTTACCACACATTAGCTATTAGGTGGTGAAGTCTTGAGAAAGAGAGCCAATTAGAGATAGGGGATGATTAGGGAGCTCAGAATGACTAGGCCGTGGTGGGCAATTTATCCAGGACATCAGGAGACACCTGTGATACAGCAGGTCTGCAGCTTTAAATAATCCGTTTGGCTGTTGTCAGTTTCTGTTGGCGTGCTTGAGCAACCACGGGGAGTTAATGAGGTAATTGGGGTGAGACGCACCTGCACGTGAAGGTGCTATCATTCTCAATTGCTTCATTGGCTTCCCGCAGTGCGTGATTGAGACTTTGCGCCCACAGAGCCGTATAAGTAAGGGTCGGCACAAGAGGTTGAAGAGAAGGAAAAGAAAGCAAAGGAACGAGAGAGAATGGAGGATAAGGAAAGAAAGCAGGAGGAGAAAAAAAGCCAGCATGGGAGTGAACGAGTGAGGGAGCGAGGGAGTGAGTGAGAGCAGGCTCGCTTGAGCAAAGGCAGGCAGTTGGAAGGAGAGCCATGGCAGGGTGTAAGGCCACCACTCTGGGGTGTTTGGATTGGGTGACTCCTGCTGAGCTTTTCAGAGGAGCAGGAGTGACCAGGATCATGGACGGCTCGCCGCGTAAGGCCGCAAAGTCAGTAGGGGTCGAGGAGGCTTGTGAGCGCCCTGGCCAATGGGGGGACCCGAGTCTCGGTCCGGCGAGTGAGCTCTACGTAGCCCGGGGGCAGAAGGCAACCAGACCAGGAGAAGAATCGGCTGCACCTGCGGAGAGGGTGACTTCCCTGTTGCAAGGCCCGTATGGAAGAAGCAGAGGAGTTGCCAGTTAAAAGGAGAAGGCACCAGGTTTTTATAAAGGATAGCTTCCAACCGGTATTTTAACCTCGTTTTTTTCAATTGAATTATTTATTGGGATTTTATCCTCCACAGTCACCTGTTTTTTATGGATTATTTATTAATTTTGAGCACTGTGCTATTTATTTGGACACTTTAGTTTTGGTTTTCACTTGCACACTTTACACCTTCCTCTTGCTCCACGTGTGATTTGTCCTCATTGCACAGCTCATCTGGTTACATTACCGATGGTGTTGAGTTCAAAAGGCTCCCAAAATTGGAAGAGGGAGCATGGAGCAGGACCCACACCGTCACAACACCCTGCTCTTTATGAAGGATGCCCAGGGATCTTGAAACACCTCGGTTTTACGGCCATGTGAAGGTCAGCACTATTTTTACAGCACAATGTCACTGCACTAGGGGAATTGGGGCCCACCTTCAGACCACAGGGCAAGTGCCCCCTGCTGGCCTCAGCAAAATCTCTTCCAGCAGCAGCGACCCAAGCTTTTTTCTAGATGGTCTCCCATCAAAGGCCAAGCCAGGCCGGGCCTGAAGATGCTTAGTTTCAGGTTGATGGCCTGTTGTGGTGGGTCTGCTCTAGGCATCCAGCACTCTGTTAATGAAGCACTTAAGCCACATCATGCTCTATCCTGACAGCTTCAGGAACAAACCCTGGACAAGATGCCACTGGTTATTGCATGATATACTGTAGCATATGTGGGACTTTCTCTACAGCTCCTCAGTCTTGGGCCAACTTGCCATCAGATTTATATGGCTGCTAGTGGTGCCCGTGTGCAGGGTGACATCATGTGTAGGAGTGGTGTGCAAGGCAAAACTGCCAATGTTAAAGTGACTCTTAAAGTTTAAGTATGGAAGTCCCCTTTCCACATATGCATCTCTAAGGGTTACTTTAACACCATAAGAGCTCATTTAACACTGACGATTATAGTGTGTGGGTTGTGGCAAAAAGTGAAATGCATATGAAAGCGCCCCCAGATCAGACTTGAAATTGTTTTGCACTCAGACGTAAGCAAAAATATTGAGAAGAAAATGCATGGCTGGTCGTGGGCTCATTTATTCACAGAAAGTTCAATTAAATGCACCCCATTTAACTTCGGTGGGAAATTGTTACAGAAGGTGACTACAGAAAATGAACACGGGGTGGTATGTGTGATGGCAGCTGGAAACCTCGACTGTGACAGATGTGCTGTCTCCGGAGAGGAATGTCCTTGTCCTCTCTGTTTTAAGTCCTTGAAGAGAACATCTGGACATGAACCTGGAGCTTCCAAACTACACTAAAGGAGAACCCCTTTGGACCATCAGGCTTCTATCTGCGATCTAAACTGAACCGAGCTGACCTTCGATCCACGAGGCAGCAGGGCTAACCACTGTGCCTCTGTGTCACGCTAATTTACAAGAGCTTTCTATAGTACTAGGGTGTTGTACCGTGTTAGCCATTATGAATGTAGAGAAGAGCCAAATATTTTGCTTGGCTCTTCTCTACAAGAGCTTTCTAAAAAAATAACTTGTAAAAAGATCCCAGGCCATCATTCTAGTCAGGCCTAAGGCTTTTGCCCAAGGGAGCACCCATTCCTACTAAACGGACACGTGGACAACAAATTAAAAGGCATACTGCAGAAATCAAAAGAAAAATCCCATTAGCGATGATACTGCCATAGCAGATCAGAGCAAAAATTCGAGACAAAGCGACTCCCTTTCAAATGAAGACAGATATTAAAATGTCGAGGTCCTCAGGAGAATGTGTTGGCAGAGACATTAAATAGTTTTCAAGTCAGGCATATTAACATTCCTGGAGCCCTCATGTCTCTTTGGATATTGATTATTATTATATATATAAGGTTTTTACTACAGTATCTCTTGTGAGTAATACATTGCTGGGTATAAAAGAAAAATCCTTTTAAGATAACAAGCCATTTTTTTTGCATAAATGTAGAAGATGTAATTGTATTTTATCTTTAACTGACAGATGGACAATGCTATCAATGTCCATGAATACTTTAGTGGGCTGTGGACACCCTCACATCAGCTGTCCCCACCTAGAATAAAGCCAAAGACTCAAAAAGTATACAAAAATGGTGGCTTTATCGCTACAAAAAACAAGAAAGGGTAAAAAAACATGGAAAGTGTATAGAAAATAAAATAAACCCTACTGTCTCTTTAGGCCTCCCTAATCAAATCTTGAACCCCTGTACACCTTGTGGGGCTGCTTGCTCAGCAGCACACCTCAGAAAGGTACCACAAAAAGGTTCTCTCTCTCTCAAAGTCACACATGACCCTAACCACTTCCTCCTGCCAATGGGTCCCTCCCACAACATCCTAAAATCACCTCCTGGGTCATTGATGTGCCTCTATAGTCCAAGGGAACACCACTCCACAGTGCCTGCTGGCAGTCCCTTAAAAGACCAAATCTCCCAGGAACCTTCTGGGGTGCCTCCTAACAAGCTTGAGGACAATAATCAACCTTCTACCAGTCCTCTCAGATCTCCCTTTTTAAGGGTAACATGGTCACACTTCTTCCAACCTAGCTCATGTGCCTCACTCAACCAGCAGGTATCCAATCCAAGGTTGCTATCTCACTCTTCATTGAGGGTGTGGAAGAAAAATTACACTGGCTGATTATCATGTACTCAGTAAGACTTGATCACTGTCACGTACACAGGCACTCAAGAAAGTATCGGAAAGTATTATAAAGGACCAAGAATGTAGTATCTTTTATTTAGATATGTTATTTAAATATGTAAGCAAAGGAAACAATCAGATGATGGGTGTGTAGACCAGGGAGCCAATCAGAGTAAATGTCTGGTGATGATGATGAATTCAGCACTGTTATGTAAAATCTCTACCTTTAAATTCTGTGACCATTTGCTGACAACCTCTGCCCGGGGCACTATTCCTTAGATAGATAGATAGATAGATAGATAGATACAGTACTTTATTAATCCCAAGGGGAAATTCACATACTCCAGCAGCAGCATACTGATAAAAAAACAATATTAAATTAAAGAGTGATAAAAATGCAGGTAAAACAGACAATAACTTTGTATAATGTTAACGTTTACCCCCTGGGTGGAATTGAAGAGTCGCATAGTGTGGGGGAGGAACGATCTCCTCAGTCTGTCAGTGGAGCAGGATGGTGACAGCAGTCTGTTGCTGAAGCTGCTCCTCTGTCTGGAGATGATCCTGTTCAGTGGATGTAGTGGATTCTCCATGATTGACAGGAGTCTGCTCAGCACCCATCGCTCTGCTACGGATGTCAAACTATCCAGCTCTGTGCCTACAATAGAGCCTGCCTTCCTCACCAGTTTGTCCAGGCGTGAGGTGTCCTTCTTCTTTATGTTGCCTTCCCAGCACACCACCGCGTAGAAGAGGGCGCTCGCCACAACTGTCTAACAGAACATCTGCAGCATCTTATTGCAGATGTTGAAGGATGCCAGCCTTCTAAGGAAGTATAGTCAGCTCTGTCCTCTCTTGCACAGAGCATCAGTATTGGCAGTCCAGTCCAATTTATCATCCAGCTGCACTCCCAGGTATTAATAGTCTGCACCCTCTGCACACAGTCACCTCTGATGATCACGGGGTCCATGAGGGGCCTGGGTCTCCTAAAATTCACCGCCACAAAGTCCTTGATTAGATTCCTATATTCCTCCTGCCCACTCCTGATGCAGCCCACAATAGCAGTGTTGTCAGTGAACTTTTGCACATGGCAGGGCTCCGAGTTGTATTGGAAGTCTGATGTATATACAGTACAGGCCAAAAGTTTGGACACATCTCCTCATTCAATGTGTTTTCTTTATTTTCATGACTGAAGGCATCAAAACTATGAATGAATACATGTGGAGTTATGTACTTAACAAAAAAAGGTGAAATAACTGAAAACATGTTTTATATTCTAGTTTCTTCAAAATAGCCACCCTTTGCTCTGATTACTGCTTTGCACACTCTTGGCATTCTCTCCATGAGCTTCAACAGGTAGTCACCTGAAATGGTTTTCACTTCACAGGTGTGCCTTATCAGGGTTATTTAGTGGAATTTCTTGCTTTATCAATTGGGTTGGGACCAGCAGTTGTGTTGTGCAGAAGTCAGGTTAGTTGGACGATCATTTATTTTTCAACAGGACAATGACCCCAAACACACCTCCAGGCTGTGTAAGGGCTATTTGACCAAGAAGGAGAGTGATGGAGTGCTGTAAATGGTCATGAAAATAAAGAAAACACATTGAATGAGCAGGTGTGTCCAAACTTTTGGCTTGTACTGTAGGCTGAACAGGACCGGAGAAAGTACAGTCTCCTGCGGCGCTCCTGTGTTGCTGACCACAATGTCAGACCTGCAGTTCCTGAGACACACATGCTGCGGTCTGTCTGTAAGATAGTCCACAATCCATGCCACCAGGTGTGAGTCTACTCCCATCTCAGTCAGCTTGTCCCTAAGGAGCAGAGGTTGGATGGTGTTGAAGGCGCTAAAGAAGTCCAGAAACATAATTCTTACAGCACCACTGCCTCTGTCTAAGTGGGAGAGGGATCGGTGTAGCATATAGATGATGGCGTTCTCCTCTCCCGCCTTCTCCTGGTATGCGAACTGCAGAGGGTCGAGGGCGTGGCGGACCTGTGGCCTCAGGTGGTGAAACAGCAGCCGCTCCATGGTCTTCATCAAATGTGACGTCAGAGCGACAGGCTGGAAATTGTTCAGCTCACTAGGACGTGATACTTTTGGGACTGGGGTGATGCAAGATGTTTTCCAAAGCCTCGGGACTCTCCCCTGTTCCAGGCTCAGGTTGAAGATGCTCTGTAGAGGACTCACCAGCTCCATGCTCTCCTATGCTGATATCAGCAGAAGGATGGGTGGAGAGTGCAGTACTCCGAGGTGAGAGTGGGTTAGGGTGGTCAAACCTGTTAAAGAAATTGTTCATCAGGTTTGCTCTCTCCACGTCTTTCTCGATGGTGGCACCCCGCTTCGAGCTGCAGCCAGTGATGATCTTCATCACATCCCGCACTTCCTTCATGCTGCTCCTTCGCCACTCTGAGCTGGACTCGGAGTTCCTTCTGCACACACTTGAGCTCATGCTGATCACTACCGTTAAAAGCCCTTTTCTTCTGGTTCAGAAGGCCCTTGATGTCACTTGTAATCCATGGCTTGTTGTTAGCATAACAGCGTACTGTTCTTACTGGAACTACAATGTCCATACAGAAGTTGATGTAGTCAGTATGTTCTCACTATGTGACCCCTGCAGGATATCCCAGTCCGTAGTTCCAAAGCAGTCCCTCGGAGCCTGCTCTGCCTCAGGGGACCACTTCCTAAATGAGCGTGTGGTTGTAGGTAGCTTCCTCACTCTTGGTTTGTAGTGAGGCTGAAGCAGAACCAGGTTATGATCTGCTTTCCCAAGTGCAGGCAGTGGGCTGGCACTGTATGTTTCTTTAACGTTTGCATACAGTAGGTCGATAGTCCTATTTCCCCGGGTGTTACAATCCACATACTGGGAGAAGGCAGGTAAAGTCTCCAGCGATTAGCACAAGTGCCTTGGGGTGCTGCATTTGTACTTTAGCAACAGTGGAATGGATGATGTCACCCACTATCTCCACGTCCGCCCGAGGAGGAATGTAAATAATAACAACAATGACGTGTCCAAACTCTCTGGGCAAGTAATAGGGACGCAGACTTACGGCGTCGATTGTTCGATGTCCCTGCAGGAAGTGGAGATTTTAACATTTACATGTCTAGAGTTACACCACGTTGTATTGACATAGACAGCGACTCCTCCTCCTTTCTGCTTCTCGCAGGTACTTGCGTCTCTGTCCGCTCTAACTGTGCTAAACCCGGGTAGCTCCACGTTAGCGTCTGGGATGGTAGTTGTTAGCCACGTTTCACAAAAACACAACAAACTGCATTCTCTGTTGGTCCTGACATTTTTCACCAGTGCGGCCAGTTTGTCGATCTTATTTGGTAGTGAGTTCACATTTCTTAGTAGATTGCTGTAGCAGGAATGCTCCATCTTCAAGCAACTGCTGAAGAGAAAATTAAGGACCCAATGAACATGCTTCCTCCTGCCTGGTTTTGACTCAAAGAGGTCCTACTTAAGGGCAAGATTTCTTTCTTTAATATATTTACAATTTAATTTCTTCCACAAGGGTAAGACATCCTCGGAGCCTGTTGGGTTTTTTGCCCTCTGTCTTAGACAGTTTATTGCCTTGTCACAGAGGAGAAGGACTTGAAGGACAGACCTATATAGCAATTATCAACAAAAAGCTGAACTTACGTGTGGCCAAGATATGATGGCAGAATGGCCACTCCTTTCTTTATAATCCAATGTCCACACACGCTCCCTATCTGCTTTAGCTAAGCCAGCGTTTCCCAACCTTTAAGTATTTGCGACCCGAGTTTTCATAACAGTTTTAATCGCACCCCCCCTAACATTTTTTTGAAATGTAGATACATATTTTATTATACCTACTTAACTTTTATCGACATTTATCTAACTCTATATTTATTGTTCTAGTATCAGAATGTACTTTAAGTTAATTTGTTTTGGTTTCAACAGATGTTTTTTTCATATTTTTGATTCTTGTTTTCTTTTTGTCACATCTTCGCACCCCCCTAGGGGGGCCCGCCCCACAGGTTGAGAACCACTGAGCTAAGCCTTAATTTAGCTTTTGTTCTCAGAATGAAACTTTCTATAATCTAGGGTGTGGCACCCCAAAAAAAGGATTAAGCACCATTGTTACTTCAACAGGAATCCTGGTGCCAAACTTCCGTCCGTAATGAAATTGGATGTGTGTCCCACATCGAGTCCATCTTCACTATAGGACAATGAGATGCACAAGCAGAACAGATCTTATTTAAAAACAATGCATTTGTCTCGCTGATTAAATACTGACCACTGACTCTTAGCAGACATATCGTAGATCCCGGAATAAAAGCCGACTTGGTATATTAGCCGATCCCCTTCTCTACCTACTAAATTACATGTATTTGCCGATGACCGGTATTTAAGCCGACCCCCTTCTCCAAGCAAAATTTTCAAAATTTCCTTAAAAGTGTCTTTCAGGTATATTTATCATGTTTATCGGCGAGAATTTGAGACTGCCGGCATTTTTGATGGAAACCAGGAAGTGATTGCGGAGAAGTTTGGTAAAATGAAGCCTTTGTGTTGAAACTACAGGTATATACGCAAATACGGTACATCGGCTGGTGGATTTCCGGAGACTCGTTATAAATTTGACTAACTTAAATACGCAATACAGTGGACCCTGACTTAAGAACTTAATTTGTTCGCGAAGGCTAACCCATAATTCGTTCCGAATCTCCCACTGCAACACTTACTTAACCTTTTCATAATAAAAAAGGGTTGTATAATGTGCATAATTTACCAAAACACCAATAATTTTTCTAATGTACTAATCAAAAACTTATAAAAAGTGCCTAGCCTACGAGAAGTAGGCTAGATTAAGCTAGGAGCATGGCGGCGCGCAGCGGCTCAGGGCTTTCCTTTTCAGTGCACTTTTTTGTTGTTTTTGTACTTTTTTTTTTTTTTTCCTTGTTTGTGCACGATCGGTTCGGCGAACATCCGCTACACCCGTCAGAACCTTATAGACATCGGTGTCCAGAGCCAGACATCTGTTTCGAGTGTTTTTCATCACACGCACAACATCCCAGACAAGATAGCGAGACCAGCGGGCTCTCCGTGGATTGTTGTCGGGTCTAGGAGACGATGCAGACGGAGGAGGGAAAGAAAGCCGAAGCGGGGCCACAGATCCGGCGTTATGCTAAGGCTAAAAAAACAACCATACAAGCCCTATACAGAACTTTTTTTCTGCACTGAAGGAGCTGCTTTTAATCTCATTGTAGATGTGTATAGTGACAATAAAAGGCATTCTATTCTATTCTAGAAACAACAATTTCATACTGTACTCACCATTTAATTTGACATCTTTGGGCTGCAGGGAGGAGGAGGAGAATGCAAATCTTTTCTTTGTAAAATTGTCGAGATGGTGGATTTCGACATGCTGTACATATTAGCGAGATCGGTCACACGAACAGCACTCTCATATTTCCACACAATTTCCATCTTCGTTTAAATTGTGATCACTTTCTTTACCTTCTCTTCCTTCCTTAGCAATTATGTGTCTTGCTTGCATGGTCTTAGTGAATTATATATATAGGTAAATCACTGCAATGACCGAAATTACATCCACAAACACATGTATCTGGGCTCCAACTGACGCTACTAACGCTCTCGGTTGTTTGTTTACAATCGCGCAAGCGGATACACGTGACCGCATTCGGGTCGTAACGCAAGATGTTCGTCGTAAATCAAAAGAAAAATTTGTATTTTAAACTTCCCAATAATTTATTATAAATTTTATTAATAAATCAACAACTAAAACACTTTTTTGAATAAATTCTTTATTTAATTTAAAGTACCGGCATGCAAAGTTACTTCATCTGAAAGATGGCTCTGTGGTTTCGTCATTATTTACTTCCGTATTGATCGGCAAAACCGGCATTGCGCTGGAAATCTTGAATCTGAAACTATGCTCGTTGTATAAACCGACCCCCAAACTCCAAGCCAAAAATCTAGGACGAAATTCTCGGCTTATATTCCGGGATCTAACTGAGGTGCAGCCAGCCACGGCTGGTGAGGCTAAACCAAGAGAGAACTGAAAAACTGAAGACAAAACATGCTCTCCTTTCACACGTGTCACTGAAGGGCCATGAAACGTCCCCTCTGGTCCTTGAGATAACAGGAACTGGACAAAGACTAATTCTAACTAATGCTTTGTACTTATTGTTTAAAGGCTAATATTGCTTGTAACATCATAGCTATGGTAAAGCCAACAGATGTATTTCCATTGTAGATGCCACACGGGTTGGACGGGCATCCTGGCCAAGAGAGGGGATGGGTCCTTACCCGGACGGGAGATTTCTAATAGGCAGATAAGCATCCCGACCGGGAAGAAAAAAGGAGCAGACCCGGAAGGAAGGATCAGAAAGGATGGAAGGACAGCCCATTGAAAAGAAAAGATGGCAACAGCACTGGATATCGGCATCCAGTGGAAAGCCAGCAGGGCTGCTCTGCCGGACTACATTTCCCGGCATGCCTGGAGTCACTGGGTGCCATAAGAGGGCAATACAGGGAGACAAGCTCCTTGTTGTAATGGACTTCCGCATGACCCGGAAGTACTGCCATTAGGTAGGGGCCCTGGCACCGGAAGTACTCCCGGGTCCTTAATAAAAGGGAATGGACTCCCTTGGCCAGGCAAGTCGGAGCTGGGAGGTAGAGAGGCAACACTCAACTGGTGGAGGGCAGTGTGGTGGTGAAAAAATTGTAGTGGTGTGAATTGTAGAGAAACCTGTTTATGTGCTTTTGTTACTGGTTGGAAGAATTACTGTGAATTAACTATCCTTTATTTGAAGCCAGGACTGTGATTGTGTGTTCATGTCGGGGTTTGGGGCTCTCTGATGCCCCGGTTTTCCATCACACCATTTAGTATAGAATATATTAACAAACTAAAGTAATAACTTTTGTGTTGGGAAAATCCTTACCTATTATATTGCATGTTTTTCTCTTCAGATTTAATAGCAAAAATTCAACTGTGAGAGCTTAAGTTCCTTCTACTAAACTTGTAGCTGCCAGCTACCAGCCATGCAGCAGCTTCAGACTGCGTCACATCATAAGCACAGCCAAGACGAGATGTAGAAACGCCAGCTGCCAGCTACATTCAGGTGCTCAGGCACTAAGAAACTTGTGCATCCGAGAAAAATGTGCCCATTTAACCAGCTAACCAAGCAGAAATCTTACAAGAGCATTTCAAAGCCAGTCCTGAATGTATAATGTTTCTTCAGGCATTTCTTTGAACAAGAATGTGAAAGGTGAAATATGATTTATGCCTTTCTGACCTCTTTGTAAGCAAGACGTGAAGAAATTAGGTCAGCTTATATGAATCTTCTGTAGTCCTTTTGTCATGAATAATTTATGCTGTTTTATTTATTAACCCAAGCATTTGTGGCAGATTACTTGTTAAACATCATAAGCAGCGCTTGGCTGAATCATATAACAGAGAAAGTGAAGGAGTTTATGTGATTCTTTGCTAATTTACAAACTTTTTTTTATAAATTAAAGTCATCATTTTGCCCACAGCACTTACAGATAGAGGGCAATGAGGCAGGTAGACAGACTGATCAGATGTTACTTAATAAGGCCACTGAGTGTCACCAGAACTATCTGTAGTGGTGCAACGTTCCCCTCTGTACTGCATGGAGGCTTTGCTGCTTGATGTTTTTTTAAAAGAATTAAGTGGATAGGACTGGCGAGCTTTGTTGGGCTGAATGGGCTGTTCTCCTCTGGATTGTCCTAATGTAGGTTTGTGGAGTCATTGTTGTCACGTGTGCAGAGTATACAGCAAAACACATTACAGTAGTACCTTGAGATACGAGTGCCCCAACGAACGAGTTTTTTGAGATACGAGCCGTCACTAGGTCGATTTTTTGCCTTGAGTTACGAGTCAAAATTTGAAATACGAGCCATCAAAGAGCATTCCGAGGAACTGACAACAGAGGAGTTGATGGAACTACAGACGCGGCAACATACGGAGGTTCTGCAGGAGATCGGTATTGCGGAGGAGGCAGAGGCGGAGGAGGTTACCTCATAAAGTGAGATAAAGGAATTGTTTGCAATTTGGGAAAAAGTTTCGAACTTTAAAGAAAAGAAACACCCTGAAAAAGTTGCAACTGATAGTGCAGTGGCGCTATTTAAAGACACTTGCCTAACGCTTAAGTTTATTTAAGACATAACCCTGAAAAAAATTGCAACTGATACTGCAGCCGCGCTATTTAATGACACTTGTCTAACGCTTGACTTTATTGAAAAGAAACATCCTGAAAAAGTTACAACTGATCGCGCAGCAGCTGTATTTAATGACACTTGCCTAACGCATTTTAGAAACATTCTGAAAGAGAGGATGAAACAGACCTCATAGGACAGGTTTTTATTGAAAACCCCTGCAGATGAAAGTGAGGAAGGTGCGGTGAAAAGGGCAAAAATCAGTGAATAATATTCAGTTATTCAATTCAGCCTTTCTCCACCAGCTCCGTCAGCATCTTCAACTCGTCTGATCTCAAAGATAAATGCTGTACATTATACTGTACTTAATAAAACCAGTTTATTGCAGTACATTCTATTGTATTGTGTTTTTATACAATATTCATTATTTATAAGTACATTTTTCTTATTTAAAAACATGTAACAAAAAATTGCAGTGTTTTTTGGGGGTCCGGAACGGATTAATGGCATTTCAATTCATTCAATGGGGAAAACTGATTTGAGATAAGAGCATTTTGACTTAAGAGCTCGGTCATGGAACAAATTAAACTCATATCTCAAGGTATCACTGTACTTGCATGTGCTAATAAACATGCAACAAATCATTTATATTTACATTTATTTGGTTAGCAGATGCTTTTATCCAAAGCGAAAGAGGTAAGCAATCAAGTAATGTTAGTCTAGGGTCTGTTTGTCCAGCAAGTGTAATAGGACGGGAAACAAAAGTTGATTGCCACAAGTGAAAAGAGGAAATACTGTAATTCACACATTTACAATCATAGATTACAATCACTAAAGCAATTAAACAAATTAGCCAAGAGTATAAAATATTATAGAGCAAAGTTTTTTTTTTCTTCATCAATTCAATAGATCTTCACAGAACAGATACATTGAGGGAGTCAGCAGTAAGGATAGAAGTAGGCAGCCCATTCCACCAACTAGGAAGTACATAGGAAAAAGAGTCTGCATTGAGACTTGAGGCCACGCCGAGGTGGCATCACCAGATGCTGCTTCCTGGCAGACTTGAGTGGGTGAGAAAAAGTACAGCACTTCACCAGTGTCTCCACATACACAGGTTCTGACCCACTGACTAGTCTGTAGGCAAGTATCAGGGATTTGAACTTAATGTGTGCTGCTACAGGGAGCTAAAGTAGCGACCTAAAGAGAGGGGTGGCATGTGCCCATCTTGGCTGGTTAAATACAAGATGGGTCATTGCATTCTGGGTTATTCTGGATCATGGCACATGCTGGTACTCCTGCCGAAAGTGAGTTGCAGTAGTCAAGATAAGACAAGACCAAAGCCTGGACCAGAAGTTGTGCTGCATATTCTGTCAAATAAGATCTGATCTTCTGGATGTTGTACAGAATGAACCTGCATTAGAACATTAGAACACTCTAGACGAGAGCAGGCCATTCAGCCCAACAAAGCTCGCCAGTCCTATCCACTTAATTCTTCCAAAATAACTTCAAGTCAAGTTTTGAAAGTCCCTAACGTCTTACTGTCTACCACACTACTTGGTAGCTTATTCCAAGTGTCTGTCGTTCTTTGTGTAAAGAAAAACTTCCTAATGT
>JANRMT010062796.1:64895109-64909796 GCA_026402145.1 Polypterus bichir lapradei
AATTCCCCTTTACTATTCCTGATGCACTTGACTTCCTCCTTGACTGTTCTTTTAATGCTAAAATACTGAAAGAATCTCTTAGGGTCTTCTTTCGCCTTATCTGCTATATTCCTCTCCAACTGTCTGTCCAACTGCATGTATGAGAAACGATAGAAATGTGATCAGAAAAAGATAGCTGCTCATCAATCCCCACCCCAAGGTGGTGTACTGACTTGTTAGGTGTTAGCGACAGTGTGCCAAGCTGTACAGAGATGGGAGGGATGAGCATAATGGCTGGCTGGGATCACAAGAAGCTCGGTTTTTGTCAGGTTAAGCTTTCATTCAGGTTGAGATATCAGCAAGGCATGCAGAGACCCTAGCCAATACCGTACAACAGGTACAGCTGGGTATCATCAGCATAGCACTAATAAGAGAACCCATGGGATTGGATGATTGGATGAGCCCAGTGAGGTGGCGTACAGAAAGAAGAGTAGAGGACCCAGCACCGATTTTTGGGGTACCACAAGTGCATGACTGGTGTGCCTTTGACAACTCCCCTCTCCAGGACACACTGTAGGATTTGCCCGAGACGTAGGACTCAAACCATATTAGAGCAGTTCCAGTGATGCCAGGGTCAGAGAGGATGGCAAGAAGGATGTCATGGTTGACCGTATCAAAGGCAGAAGAGAGAAGATAATCCTCAGAATGAGGCGAAGCAGACCATTGCCTGAGACCGTGAACTAGGAGGGAGGCCCCCGGGAGTGACCATTTACATAGGTACTAATTGTGAGACCCCCCCCCCCCATGAAGTAACAGCATCAACCCAGTACAGCAACACAGTGAGAACCCCATAGGAGGGCAGAATCTCTGTTGTGAGAGTGTTTGTGATGAATGTTACTTTGTTTTTAGTAACGTTAAAAGTAATCAGCACCATTTTCATAAATCATGAGGATAATTTACATGACTGGAATTAAAAGGCAAGAAAAATAAGAACAAGAGAAAAGGACAGTGATAAGTAGTAAAGAAGCTGTAATGTTGATTCAATTAACACAACTAACATGGCATAGTTAATTAGAGATGGATGAAAATGAACTGCAGCATCAGAAGGAGCGTCTCACACACTCTGAATGAACTGATGGAGAGTTTACAGCAGCTGAGGGGAAAAGCTGATAAATTATCTGGAGTGACAAAGTAATCAAAAGAAACAAGAAATTACAGTTGAAGAGACCAACGAACCAAAGTTGATTGTCCAGCCAATGGTGAAAGCTTGAATGTGAGAGTACCACGGTGAACCAGTTAAACTCTGAAGGCACAGAAGCAAATGAAACACCTGGAAACAACGAGGAACTCGGTACTAAACGTAATTTGATTTGTTCTCTGCATGTCGAAGGCACGTTTATGTGTTGCATGTCCTGACTCCTGCAGCATGTACACCTTAAGTTTTGAAAGTTAATGTCAGAGCCGGTCAATTAATTAGGCGACACAGGTGGCCATCTAGGTCACCATCATCTGAGGGGTGCCATTTCTGAAAGTTAAGAGGCACGTGCTCTGGACACCGAGGGGGGCACGTCATCAAACTCTGATGATACTGAGTAGGTGCTGTTACCCGCTGGGCACCATTTATGGAAGTAAAAGTGTGCACACTCTCGTTAAAGTATATCCACAAAGGGATATCGGATTGTGACTGCTGTCGCTGTTTAGCAGTAAAACTATGGCAGAGAAACACAGCTTCCCTTCAGAAACTCCCTCTTAAACAGTATCTCAATGAGAAGCAAACACACTGTTACCCGTCCCTTTGCAGGATTAGCTACAGGCTTACTATATGACCTGCTACTTGCACAAAGTTTGGAACATTTAAAAGACTGAGACCCAGTCAACCTCAACCTAATGGCTCACTCTCCTGTCCTCTCTTCCTCAGATTTCCTCTACTCCAGTCGCTACTTCCAAGCCATTGAACCTGCTTGATGAGGAGGACTTTGTGTTCTTTTGACCTGGAGACAGGAGCTGGACCACCACATTTGACAGCTGCTTTCTGTGTGCTTTTTTTGTTGTTGACAAACCCCTTCTGGATAAGGTCTTGTGTTGACACCTGCCAGCTCAGCAATCAAGATTTGTTCCTGTGATTCGTACTTTATTTAGCTCTTTCAAAGGTAGCGTCTGACCTTAATGGAGTGTCTTTTTTACTGGTTAAGATATGAGCTGTGCTTGGTCTGTTAGAGTTTTGCATCCCTTTCAGGGGTAACAATAAGACAGCTGAAGGAAAGAGACATCTCTCTGGACCCTGGTAAGGTTTTTCAAAACTGAGGTTGCCAGCCTTTACTGCTCTGTTTGATTTGTGTGCCCGGGTCAACGGTCCCATGGCCCCTCTAAAGCTATTCTTGTTTGCTCTGTTTTGCAGCTAATCCTTGGTCATATTGCTTGATTTGATTTGTGTTCTTGAGCTATGAGTGGATGTCATGAGTTTTACATTTTAGGCATTTCCAGGATTAACTTCTCCACTAATGTAACCTTAGCATTTAAAGTGCCTTTCATAGACACTTTCATGCCCCAAATCACCACTCCTGCTCACACTGACACTTAGTCAAACTTGGCCAGTTTTAGTTGTATTACACCGTAATGGCACTGTGGCTACATCAGGGGGTTCAGTTCCAAACACTCAGGTCTATATGCTTTTTTTATATGAATTAAGTATTTGAATTGCAATTTATGAGACCATTTCACATTTTACACAGCCTGGTTGCCCTTTTGTACCTACCGTTGCACATGCCAAGTCTAAGTTATATTTTGTACTCCACAGAGTTGGTGCCCTTTATGAAACAGTCAGCTCATGTACAATTTTTCATCTGTTTTTCTAGCATATTAGATTAGGTGCCTTCTGTATGGCGTTTTATTGCTCCTCCTGTGCTTGTGTTGCTTTACTTTGGAGTCTCTGATTTCCATCTATTGTTGTTATTGCTGTGTGTGTGTTTGTGCCTTCAAATGAACTGCCAGCCTGTTCTATTCCCTGCCCCTGTTACTGCTGATGAAAGTCAGCCCTGACCAGTAAAAAGCAAGTTTAGACAAATGGGTGGATGTTTGTTATTATATTGAACACCGAATTTTGAAATGGCTTAAAGGAATGAAATAAAATGGACTTCCACATATTGACAAACAACTGCTGTTCTTAGGCATTCTCCCTAATCAAATGGGCGACAATCCCCCCCCCACCATCTCCATCCTAAATGAGCATCAAGATGACTTACTTCGTCATGGAAACGGTAATCAAGGGCTTCATGTATTGATTTTAATGTCAAAATTCTGTTTTCATCAGCCTAGTGAAACAGCCTTCACCTACCTAGCTCAACTGGAAATGTAGCAGACGCAGCGAGTGACTTTGAAGTAAGCCATGATGAGGGCTGGGGGTCGGGGGCGCTTTGTCTGTCTGGAAAATCAGTGACTGCATTGAGGCATTGTGTAGACTGATGAAAAACACTCGGCGCAGTGCTGAGTCAGACCCTTGAGATGCCATTTCTTTGACTCTCTTTTTTTCTCCGCTGTTTGGCATTTCCTGATGCCGATTTTAATGTTCAATAGATGGTAGGCTAAAAGAAAGCCGGTGATACTGATGAGCAACAAGCCAGGCACTCTTCTGCAACTGGTGTATGGACGGTGAACCAAACTGAGGATGTCAACTCCTACTGACCATTGCACTGGGACAAAAGGATACCAAGAAGCACACCTGGGGCACAGTCCACCCTGCCCAGAACCATGACTGTCACAACCAGAAGATGAGCTCTCCATTTGTGTCTCACTAGGCATTACTGCGAAGGGGGATTACATTTTAAAAGCTACTTGAACATCGTGTTTCAATTGTTGGCGCAAATGAATAAAAAAATGAGCAGAGAAATCCATGATCTGCGCTGTTAGACAATAGTTAAGCCTATAGTATGTCACGTTACATGAAATCTCCAGTGGTCTTAGTCGTAGCCATTATTTACAGAATCTTAGAGCATTGGAGGCAGTCAGCAGCATGTTCCCAGTGAAGCCAGTCACATACAGTATGTGACATGCCCTGCAACTGACAAAGCTTTCTGTAACTCGCTAAGGGTGGGCTCTGTGTGCATGAGAGCTGACAACCAATGAATGCTCATCTGGAAGCACAATGCACATAATGCAGCGACAAGGAATAAAGAATACAGGAGTTTTGGACGCCACAAGCAGAAGAGAAGCTCATCCTTCTGATGTCTAATGTTTTATATACTAAAACAGAGTGGAATAAATAAATAAAAATACAGGTCAAGAATGCAGCTGGACTGAGTGCCAGCTCTGTCAGGCTTCATGGGGGCTGTGAACCTCACAAACAGAGCCTGTCTGTCTGATGTCTCGCGTTTTATATACCACTAGCCATGTAAGTCTGTGCTGTAAAAAGCCTGGGGTCCTAGAAACTATTGAAATCATCAGAAAATAAACTGAAATGTAGAGATGTCAGGTAATTGAAAGGAACTACTCTGGGTGTCTCTCTCCTAGGATTTGATTTGTTGACGTGCTCGCCTCGCTTGTATATCAGTGACAGGAGGAAAACTAAAAGGGATACCGTTTTGCTTTGTTTTTCTTCGGAGGTTTCATTTTGCTGACATGCTGGTGTTATTAGCGGCTAAGCGAGTTTTCTGTTTTCTCAGAGGCGGAGCCTTTACCCCTACTCCTCTTCTCACTTCCAGGCCGGACAGACAGACACACTTCCAAGTGTAGACGTTTATATATAAGATTGCTGCTGAACTCACCACAGCTGTTAACCCCTTCATACTGAGTCGGCTCCATCAGGCAGCACGCTATTTGGGGCGAGCAGAACTGCACTGGAAGATTGGCGCTAGGTTGGTAAATGTGACATGAGCTGTGATTTTCAGTCATGTAATTTGACGTCGTGTAGCAATGAGATCAGCAACTGCACCCTAGTATAGAAGGCCCATGATGTGACATCATCTATAGGTGAGGTAAGACTGAAGCAGAATTCTTTTACTGTTAAATCTAAAAGCTCCCACCATCTCTGGTGTTACGTCCCATCATCAGGAGCAGTGGGTTTGTAACAGCTCAGTGCCAACAAGAGAAATGGAACAGAGAAGAGGCAGTAAGAGCTCATGATGCTTGTCATGCTTGTACTTTTGTGTAAATGGATAACAAACAGATGCAATACGAACAGCTAATCAAGAGGCTCTCGCTACCCTGAAGTAGTTAGTCTGGATGCAGAAGCTGACATCAAAGGTGCATCTCTTATACAATCAAGACAGATTGTTTTTAACTTTGGTGCCCTTTAGCTAAACGTGTGCCACCCTATAGAACTTCTACTCATCTTTGGAGCAGAGGGCCAGCATCTTCATAGTATTAAAATATGTTAAAATAGAGTGTTAAAATATGCACTATCCTGTACGTACTCGTATGTATTAAGTAGCGCCTAGGCCATTTCAACTTTCATACATTAGGATTTTGGAATCAGTAATAAATTTAAGTGGAACCAGTGTAAAGACTCGAGGACAGGAGTTACTCTGTGTGGTTGTACTTCTGAGTTCTAGCGATAACTCTTGCAGCAGTATTTGAATTAATTAAGGACTACAAACTGAACAGTTTGAACAGACGGTGAACAATGCTTTGCAGTCTTCAATTCTACTAAAAATAACATAAATTAACATTGGTGTTTCCTCCATTTTTAGGCCTCATTCACATTAGTACGTTTTCATTTTAAAAGAAAACATTTGTCTCCGTTTTGAGTTTTTGTCCACACTACCACTCGTGCACCGCTTTCTTCACATCATCATCTGTCTTGAATCGACGACCACCCAGATGTTTTTTTAGTGGTCCAAAAAGGTGGAAATCACACAGTGCCAAACCTGGCGAGTAAGGAGGATGTATCAATACTTCAGTTTCTCCAGACAAGCCTTGGTGTTCTTAGCAGTGTGTGGGCTGGCATTGTCTTGCAGCAAAAGGACTCCTTGAGACAGCAGTCCACACCGCTTGGATCGAATAGCAGGCTTCACATTGGTCTCCAGTAAGTCACAGTGACTTGCCCTAGTGACTGTAGTACCCCTCGCTCAGCATGTAGTGTTCGACAATACCTTGGAGTGCACAAGTGATTGTGAGGACAAGACAAAACCTTTTATTCTGCTGGAACTTCCAGGCAGGTGGCACAAGTGCATTGAGAAGGGTGGAGACGACACTGAGAAATGACATGATCAGCTTTGTTAAAGTTCATTCCAATTTCTGATAAATCCCATTTTCTAACTTTTGCTGACTCCCCCTCATACTTGTGCGCAGCTTTGCCAGTCTTTTCATTTCCTTTTATTAAACATCAAAAATGGATTTAAAAAGTTGCCAATGAAAAATCCAAAGGGAAGTACATGGGCCATCACAGTGCATTTGGGTGACTACTCTCACTGGAAACAAGGACCAGTGTCACCAGGTGACCAGACTTGCTGACCAGGTGACTTAAGCTGATCAGAAACTGTGACCAGTGCCTTGTGTTATTCAGTACTGTAGGTCGACTGGAAAAGTGGTGCGGTGCTTGAACAGACATGATTAAGATGGCTCTGATTCAAAAGGAGTGTTGAGCAGTGCCTCATGTTAGCCACCTATACAGTTTTTGCATTCTGTCCTTCTGTGTTGGCCTACACTATCTCGTCCATCTGCACTAGTCTGCCCTGTCCAGCTGTCCTTCCCGGTGTAATTTCGCCATGGCTGTAGTGTCTTTCTCAATGGCCCCTCCAGCCACAGTATGTTAGCCAGCTATGGTATCCTGTCAAATTGTGCTGTCCACCCCAGTCTCCCACCAGATTGCCCTGTCCTAACCAGGATGATTTAACAAATAGACATTCAAGATGTAGCTGTTTTTACACCGACAGTCCCATTTAGCAGATCAAAATTGAAATGCTTGTATGAATGAGTTTTATTTTATTTTAATTCATTTTCTTTAATGTCACTGGGACAAATTTTTATTATGCATCCCTGAGTGGACACTTCTAAAAAAACCGTGTGCTCACTGCGGCTCAGATGCTGGATGTGTTACTCTCTGATTTGGAATCAGTAAAACATTCCTCCGGGGTCTGAAATTTTCTTGATTTTCAAAAACTATAATCCTTGAAGGGCTCTCTAAAGACTTCTCTAGCTATACTTGGGAGCCTTGTGTCTCAGTGCTAATCAGGGATTAGTGAGCAGACATCCTCCGCCAGAGCAGCCTCTCCGGAATCTCACCTTTAAACATTTGATCTCTTCAGGATCAGGGGGAAAAAGCAAACTAGTCAGGGAAAGTCTAAAGTATATTAAATAATTTACAATGAAAAGTCACCCATCTCAGGCATTTTTGCATAAAATAAATTATTCAAATGTGCAATGCATGCAGTTGCCTTAGTCTGCAGTTTTCAGATCAAAGTAAAGAGTTGTCTCCAAAACTGTTCTTTCCAAATCTCCCAGGACCCGAGTAAGCCTGCCCGTCTGGGCCGCCACCATTTGTTCCCAACTTTTCCAACAGACTCTGGCCTCCATGGACTTGAAATGACTGGACCTCAGTCTTCTGACAGGTAAGCAATCTGTAGACAGCCTCCCTGCATCTGTTTCACAGAAAGCCTTGAAGTAAAAATTCAGGATGGCTTCTCTACACGTTGAAACTGAATTTATAAAGCCTTCCCCATAAGGCAGTCAACTTTAAAATGAGCTACAGAAAATAAATGAGTCTTGAGTGTTACAAGCAATATGTCATGGAAGAGATGATTATGTGATTTGTTACGGTTTGCCAAAAGTCAACCAGCACTCTATAGTGCCTTGGAGTTGGACACCAATAGGCATATACAGTGGTACCTCGGTATACGTCCTTAATCTGTTCCAGATCCTTTGACTTATACCAAACAAGACGTATGCCAAACAAATTTTTTCCATAAGAAATAAAGGGAAATGATTAAACTGTTCCCATGAAAAAAAAATCCTATTGTTATTGGCATATTATACATTGATGGGGTTGTATAAAATAATTTAAACACTGCTTAATACTAAAATACATAAATACAAAAGCAATTAGATGAAATAAATTAAAATTTAACCTCAATATACTTTTTAATAACGTCTTTGTTTTTCACAATTGTAGATACCGTTGTTCTCGGCATACGGTATGCAGCAGCCATGTCCCGGATACGCATGCCAACTTCATACTTTTCAACAATCAATTCAAATTTACACGAAAAAACACAAAATCACGTGAAAATTCACAGAGAGTTATAGCGCGGGTTGTTTACTGAATGCTAGAAACTGGCATACTGATGCTCGTGGGCAGTGGTGGCTTTGTCTCAAGAGAGGTGAACAAGGGTAGTGTAGTGTTCTCTAGATTGAAGTAGCGACACACTCAGAATAACGTTTCGAATGCTGTTTATTTTGAACCATGTTTAACCAACTCTCCATACAGCGTGCCTTCTAAACCACACCCCTCCCTCCGGCAGTCATACGTCTCAAAAGACGCAGACCATAGCAATCAACACCCAAACATAAAGCAATGGACAAAAGCATCATTGAACAATCATATACAACAGGTAGCACGTGGGTTGTTCACTGAATGCTAGCAACTGCCGTACTGACGCTCATGGGCAGTCGTGGCTTTGTCTCGAGAGAGAGGTAAACAAGGGTAGCACGCAAGTCGTATTCCAAACAAAGGTTGTATACCAAGCAAAATTTTTCATGTCCAAACAGGACGTATACCAAGTTGGACTTATTCCAAAGCGGACGTATACCGAGGTACCACTGTATTTTACATTTAGAAAGAAAACTGTACTGCAAAAGCAAACCTGACTGCCCAGGGGTGGCAGAGGAAGGCCAAAGACATTGCCCAGGGTTGGCAGGTTGGGATCAAGAGCTGACACAATGAACCACCTGGATTGGGACCCGAGTGCGGTGGTGACACCTCAGCACCACACTTTGCAGTGGCCGGAGTGCCAATCTTGGAGCCAACCTCCAAGTTTTCCCTGTAAGTTGGAGGACCCGCTTGCAGGGCTGGATGCAGGCCCGGATTTTAAACACAGGGCCTACAGTAATATCCACTGCACTGCTTCTACCACAGAGCAGGTTTCAATGACTTATCATCTGGTTTTTTTATATACATGTATTACATTTTTCAACAGCGACATCTCTTGGTGGTACAGTGGTTAGCAACTCCACCTTAGAGCTCCTGGATCTTAGGTTTGAATGATGAACCAGTCCTTGTTCTTGTGAAGAATGCACCTTCTCTGTCTGCATGGGTTTTTCCTGCCACATCCCTAAAGACGTAGAGGTTATGGTAACTGGAGAGGTGAATGTGGCAGGTGTGTATGTGGACACTGGTGTCCATGTCTAGGGCTGGTGCTCTGACGCTGAATTGAACTAAGTGGGTTTGAGCACAGAAGTACATTTTTTAACTCTTAATGAGATCTTAAAGTACACGCTCAGATTTGCTTTCATGTTTCTAATCTATCTTTGTGTTTTGTCTCTTCCTGTATAAGTAAGAATTCTAATGTACATTCTAATGTTCAGTCTTATATAGCGCTGTACAGTGGAAAATTAAAATAACACTGCCTGAGAATGGATTGCATATGTGATTCTAAGTAGCACAAATTCACTTCCCAATGAAATGTACCCACCCTTGGGCAAAACTTTTTTTTTTAATTACCTAAGTGGGTAGCAATCACGGCTCCAGAGAAGGGGATTTAAAACCAAGCTTCCCGTCATATAGTCTGCATGTTCTCCCTATGCTTGAGTTGGATGGACTGACGACCCTTCTAAAGTTGGTCTTCACTTTGGGCTCAGTGATTTAAGGGTAGGCTCTAACCCCGCGTCACTGAATTGGACTAGGAAGATTCAGTGATATCTGGATATTGGGATATGCTACAATGTACATTAAAGTGAAGATTTTAACAGAATTTTTCTAGCCCTGCCATGCAAATGTAGAAATAAAAGATATGATGTCCTATCGTCCAACTAACCCTCTGAAAAAACATCATGGCATTCTAAGGAGGGAGCTGACAGGTTGAAAAGACTCTGGTTGCCTCTCCTGTCATTTCAGACATCAAATTTCACTTCAGATCTTGCATGCTTGCAGCACTTTTTCCCCCTTGCTGTTCCTGTAAGATTACTGACAAAAAATCATTATTTTCATGATTTGATATTTTTGTGAAAAATTAAGTTCATGTTCATATGAGCATAATAAAGTGAAATTCTTCTTTGCATGCCTTACCCAATCTAGTGTCAATGGTATAGATAGACATCAACAACGCAAGAACACAATGAATACTTCATCACACATGTAATGCAACATGTTTTATATTATACTAGGCTGACCTGCCTTTTAAGGCGACCGACTTTTAAGTTGACCACTTCTTAAGGCAATTCAATATGTAGATCAATTTGATATTTTATACAAACTCATTAATTTGGTTATATTGCATTTGAGCGGTATTACTTTAATACTCGTAATTTCTGTTATTTTTGTGATGAAATTTAAACTTTTTTTCTATATTGAGGTCGCCCTTTTGAACCCCCCTGATATTTACTACGCGGTGAGGCATTTGTACTCCATCAACATTAATCATTTCCAGAGACATAATTTTGTCTATTTTTCCAGCGCATCGCACACAAAAGCAAGGGAACGATGGGGACGGAAGGACAATCCCGACCGCTTTTATATTGTAAGAAAGAAGAAGAAGATATCGCACAGTCTGGAGTAGAAAATCATCTTTTACCTGGAAAAATGTAACTACAATTCCCATCGTGCATTGCAAAATGGACGGGGCGTGTGTGAAACTCCGCGCCTGCGTAGCACTCACGGGACGGAAGGACAATCCCGACGGCTTTTATATAGAAGGACTAGCAAAATACCCGCCTTTGCAGCGAGTGAAGTACTGCCTTAAAATTTTTATTAAGAAGAAAAGTAAACCTTTTTAAACTGAGGGAAAACATACCAATAATTATTTGTTAAGGATCTCTTTGTATACCACATTGTCATTTCAGCCCTCCGGTTGTAATATGACCAAGCTGTGCGCTGAGCTTACTCTTGAGCATGCAACGTACAGTTGGCCATGTGAAAAGTAAACTTGTTTCAAATCTCACAGCTTGGATTGCTGCTGTCATAATCGGTTTGAGTTTCATGGTTTGTTTCAATTACGACAGTATTTGCAGGACTTGTGTTGAAGTGACATTCGACATCTGTCAAGCGTTGTAAGCATACAACCGGATTCATCGATAACTTCACATCCAGCATTTGAAAGTTTAAACATTCATAAACATCAAAGTGTCCATTACTGAAATCGTCACCTGTGAATCTAAAATGTTTAAGAGACAATGGTGGTTGTCCAAAGGTGTAAAATATTTGGCCATTTCGGTACACTTGAAAATGACAACCAAACAATTCAGTGGCAGCTATCAACTCACATGCAGAAACATAGGTGAAGGGCTTAAGCATTTCACTCTTCTAGTGCTCCTGTGTAGTATAATTATCTCCTGTACCGTCATCAGTCCACACCTTGAACCTGTCCCAGTCATTCAATACATAAGACACAATGTTCCTCCGGATATCAAGAGTGAGCCTGATATGGCCGTGCAATATGTAACAAAGAGAATGGAAAAGGCAGGCACCATCTCTGGGCATGGAAACCACTCGGTAAGTGACAGGTCTTTAATCGATGGTGATCACCTCGATAGACATGTTAATGTGGGTACGGTTGGAACGATAAAGGAAATGGGTACCTGAACAATGTAAACTAAGTCTAAAATACCTACACAATAACTATAATCGTAATAAACAAACAATAAAACAGCAGAGAAGCCGTGGATTAAATAAAAAGGCTGCAGTTATCAGCAGAGAGATGTGAATCCCGTGGCGAAGCAAGGAAGGGAATGTAGAGACCGGAGCGACAGATGGCCTTATATAGGCAGGCAGCCAACAACGTGGGAGGCGTGGGGATGGGGGACCCAACGCCGCCTCACACGGCGACCAAGCTGCAGGCTATGGATGTATATATGTACGTAAGTAGGATTCAGTTAGTGTTGGGAACCCGCGTACCAAATTTCTTGAAGATGGGCCCATAAGTAACAATGGCCGTTGGAAAGTTCAATATGGCGGCCGACAGTGACGTCATACCACTGAAATAAGTGTGTACATTGGTTTCGGTTAGCGCAGGAAAGCCGCCAACCAAATTTCGTGAAGATGGGACCATAAATAAGAAAGTTTAACATGGTGGACGTTGTCGACCGTTATGACAGTTATGCATAGAATTTCGAAATGAAACCTGCTTAACTTTTGTAAGTAAGCTGTAAGGAATGAGCCTGCCAAATTTCAGCCTTCTACCTACACGGGAAGTTGGAGAATTAGTGATGTTGGAAAGTTCAATATGGCGGCCGACATTGCCGTCATACCACCGAAATAAGTAAGTAAATCGGTTTTGGTTCGCGCAGGGAAGCTGCCTACCAAATTTCATGAAGATGGGGCCATAAATAAGAAAGTTTAACATGGCGGACGTTGTCGACCGTTATGACCGTTACACGTAGAATTTCGAAATGAAACCTGCTTAACTTTTGTAAGTAAGCTGTAAGGAATGAGCCTACCAAATTTCAGCCTTCTACCTACACGGGAAGTTGGAGAATTAGTGATGAGTGAGTCAGTGAGTCAGTGAGGGTAACAAAGACCGTTGGAAAGTTCAATATGGCGGCCAACAGTGGCATCATACCACCAAAATAAGTACGTACATCGGTTTCGGTTAGCGCTGGGAAGCTGCCTACCAAATTTCGTGAAGATGGGGCCATAAATAAAAAAGTTTAACATGGCGGACGTTGTCGACCGTTATGACCGTTACACGTAGAATTTCGAAATGAAACCTGCTTAACTGTTGTAAGTAACCTGTAAGGAATAAGCCTGCCAATTTTCAGCCTTCTACCTACACGGGAAGTTGGAGAATTAGTGATGAGTGAGTGAGTGAGTGAGTCAGTCAGTCAGTCAGTGAGGGCTTTGCCATTTATTAGTATAGATACAGTATTGTCACATACATGCGAGTAGGAGGCAGCTAAAGAGCTTAAGTAATGGTAATACCATATCCGACCAGGAAGCGGCGGGGTGCACTGACTGTCTTTCTGAGTTCCCTGCAGACCTTTCCTGAGAAATCCTGTCAGGCTCCAGCGCCTCTAAAAACATCACTTCCGGTTCCGGGCCCTTCGATGATGTCACTTCCTATATACGAGTAGGCCTATAAAGCTGCCATCTTACCACCAATGAGTCAGTTCTGTTTTGGACTCAGTCTTGTGAACAACTCTGTTCTTTTCAAAACACCTTTTGCAGCCAGGAATATTATATGGGTGGCTGCCCCAAACCTTTTCACGATGTCTGGTCTGTGTTTCTATCTATACTAATAAAAGGCAAAGCCCTCACTCACTCACTCACTCACTCACTCACTCACTCACTCACTCACTCACTCACTCACTGACTCATCACTAATTCTCCAACTTCCCATGTGGGTAGAAGGCTGAAATTTGGCAGGCTCATTCCTTACAGCTTACTTACAAAAGTTGGGCAGGTTTCATTTCGAAATTCTACGCATAATGGTCATAACTAGAAGCTATTTTTCTCCATTTACTGTAATGGAGTTCAGCTCGAGGGGTGGAGTTTCGTATGACATCATCACACCTCTCACGTAATCACGCATTACGTAGAAAGCCAGGAAGAGCTACAAAACGCGCTTTAGAAAACATGCATTATATAATTAAGAAGGCAGCGAAACAATTAGAAGCGAGCGAGTGACATATAAAACCATATTCAGCGCCTCACGTGAACTGACGCAGTGCGCAGACAAAAAGCAACAGTTCCAAAGAGTGCTGAACAAAAACCGAATTACACTGATACGCTCCAATAGATAAACCACACGCCGTGGCGTGATAGTAGAGCATTCGCCTGTAGCGCCCACGTCCGAGGTTCGATTCCCAAGAGGGGATTCACTAAGTATGTACGTGCGCTTCTCGATTTATTTTAACTTCGCATCCCCTTAGTTTGAGACGTATGAAAACGCATGCGGTTAACGCAGAAAGACAGATCACCTATTGAAGCTTCATGAATAATGGATACTTTATTCGCGATCAATGATTGTTTTGGTAAAGCCATACTCAGTGTATTCATTAGATGAACGGTAAAAAAGTAAGAGCGAGGGGACGGTAACTTACTGAAGCACACAAGCAAAACCACAATAGCACGCGGGCTCAATGTACTGTAGTGCGCGTCAACTAGATCTGACTTGCGCTATCACATTCCAAAAAATATTTCTTTTCAAGTTCTATTTAGTCCATATGAGTCAAACTCAAGGCCCACGGGCCACATCCGGCCCGGCGTGTAATTATATCCGGCCCGCGAGATCATTTTATATACTGTATTATTGTTATTAATGGCCCGGGGACATGAAGCGCTGGTAACACAATAAACTACAGATCCCATAATCCAGCGCTTCAGCTGCCTTGCCGAACACTTACCGCGTTAATCAAGTCTAGCTTGTGATGGTGCAAGTTATTGTGAAGCTAGCCCACACGATGCCAAAGAGAAAAGGTGATTCTGAACATAGAGCCTTTAAAAACCGATGGGAGGCTGAGTATATGTTTACTGACATTGCCGGTAAACACGTGTGTCTCATTTGTGGAACGTGTGTACAAAAACTGGGGTCTCCTTCCCAGCAAAAGTCGAGCAGCCGGCGCGC
>JANRMT010062796.1:64910196-64922510 GCA_026402145.1 Polypterus bichir lapradei
TATATATATATATATATATTGTCACACATTTTTAGGGGACAACTAAAGGGCTTGAATAAAAGTAATTCCACGCCTGACCAGGGGGAGGCGAAGTGCACTGATTCTCTCTCTCAATTCCTTGCAGACCATTCTCGTGAAGTCCTGCCCAGTTCTGGGGCAACCAATGACATCACTGACAGTTCCAGCCCTGATGAAATCACCTCCTCTACTTGCATTTAAAGGCTGCCATTTTAAGGCAGCAAGTCAGTTCTGTTTTGGACTCAGTCGTGTGAAACATGTCTGTTCTTTTTCATAGATTTTGCAGCTAGGAAATATTATACGGGTGGCTGCCCCAAACCTTTCCAATGTCTCTTTGTTGTTCTTGTGACAATATATATATATTGTATATTTATATATATATATATATATATATTATATTTTGTCACACTTGCATGAATAGTGGCCATCTTCAGGGCTTATTTGCTACTGTAATACCACTCTGAGTAAGGG
Source organism: Polypterus bichir lapradei (assembly GCA_026402145.1). Taxonomy (NCBI): domain Eukaryota; kingdom Metazoa; phylum Chordata; class Cladistia; order Polypteriformes; family Polypteridae; genus Polypterus; species Polypterus bichir. The sequence continues at coordinate 64,910,686 of JANRMT010062796.1, forward strand.
TTTGGGGCTCTCATTCAAATCGTTTCTGCCCTCAAAAGGAATTACGACATCACTTCCACTTCTTTCTTGCTGGAAGCATATTTAAGCCTTCCACCACTGGAAGGAGTCAGTCGATCTATGACTCCTGTCTGAAGATGACGTTACTCCATATCACTGGCTGATGATTGTTTTGTTCATTTTTGTTTTTTTGGCCAATTCATCTGCCAGTTACATGGGGTTCACCATTTGGAGCCTGAACTCTTCATCTTTGCCTTGTTCTCATTCTTACTATATACATATATATATATACACACACACAAATTTCTCAGTATAACTGGCAGTTCAGTAGCTTGATGTCCTGTGGATCAAAAAACTCCCTGAAACTAGTAGTGTCAGGGCTGATGGAGGAAAGTGATTGTGAAAGTTAGCTAAAGTCTTTCTTAACACTGGCATTTTATGGCAGTATAATATATGTCCTGGGCAGTAGAAAGCATTGTACCAGTGATATTCTGTGCCAGCTTTACCACCCCCTGTAGTGCTTTGTTGGTTAGGAGCTAAACAGGTGGCATCCTATAGAAATTGCACTCTTGCTGTCAGCACCTCTACTGCATGTTCACTGCTGTACTGTTTTGGGACGGGGAGCAGAGACATGTACGGGCAATAAGACAATAAGATGAAGTATAAATAAATCTAATAAATAAGAATAGCAGTAGAATGGCCTAAAGTACATAGTGCAAAACTGAGCTGAACAAACATACAGATTGTTATTGAACAGTAGAGGGAAAACGAAAGTGCAGTAACATACAGCAGAATTAGACATAAACCAGCAGGTGGGTACAGTACAGGGCAGGTAAGAACAGGTTACCTGGAGTTCAGTGACCTTATGGCCTACCAGAAGAAGGCATCCCTGAAATGGGTGCAGCGAGTGGCATCAGAGATGATGGATTCAGCTTCCCTTAGACTTCAAGTGGAGGAGATGATATGAAGCTGCAGAAGGTCAGCCTTAATGGTTTTAAAAGCAGTATGGACAGTTGTTCAGAGGAACCTGTGATCCTAGAAAGCCACGTTACCAGAAAATACCATGATGCATACAGTCAGGATGTGTTTGATAGTGCAGCGGTAGACGTTCCCCATGATTCATTTAATTAGTAAATCTAATCTGACCGGCTGTGAGTCAGTGTGGGGTCTATGAGTATGTGCCCAGCGACAGTGCATGGTTGAGTCCTGCCTTGTGCCTAATGATATCAGAATGGACTCCAACCATGAACTGAATTAAGAAGGTTTAAGAGGGCACAATTAGTGGCATTCTCCAAACCAGCAGATGAGGTTTGAAGTTAATTGAATAAGAGCAATCTGAATTTGACAGTTTTTCAAAAGATGTGCACACTATTGACTATTTTCACATTATCTGTCTGTATTTGAACCTTTGCTTACCACTTACCACTAAGATTGTATCTTCTCCAAGTAGGAGTCATCACTGCCCTGAGAAACGCTGTGCCATACAGAGTAGCAGTAGTAACAGTAGCATTGTCACGCACACAGAGTTCAGAGAAATTCTTACTTGCTTGTCTCACCATGCAGTTATAATGTCTGAAGGTAGTGGATTAGCAGGTCCAGCGGATTTCTTTCAGCTTTAGGATGAATCACATAAATGAGCAAAGGCAGCACCTCTTTACTCAAATCTGCAACAAACTACTGAGACTTGTAGTTGAAGGAGAAACCTTGACAACCTTTAAGAAGTACAGTATCTGGATGAGAGATTGAGACAGATTAGCTGTTAGCTAAACAAATGAGCCTGATAGATTGAATGGTCTCCTCTCGTTTGTCAAATTTCTAATGTTGTAAAGCATGGAGAGCTGAGCTCAAGGAGTAGATTATTCCTAATTACAGAGTAATCAAATAGCTCATTAATAGACTGGAGTGTGATGCCAATAAGTCTATGACCTTATGGTGTAAAGTGAGGCACTGTGGTCTACCTTGAGCAGGCCATACGCAGCGTTATTACCATTTTTATTTCCTTCGAGGGTTGTATTTTTCACTTCAACTAATCTTTGCAGTGTGCATAACTGAGTTAATCAAGCTATTTAGATACCAAGCAAAGAACTAACTCTGTCCCCACTCTATGAACTTCACAGTTACAGTGCATCTTGCAGGTCAGTTCCAGGGTCAGTTTTGAATGGCTCCAGTGGGTTAAATCATTAAAATCAGTGCATAGATGTACTACTAAGGTGCTGTATGTACAAGAACATGAGCACAAGGTATGGCACTGAGAAATCACATTTAAAATACAGCAAAGATAAATAAGTCAGGACAACCACATTGGGACAGATATAGATGACTGTGACAAGAAATGTGGGACGTCTGGTCATCCTGATAAAGTGACTACTTGATCGAAGCTTTTGAGGCCTGACAATCACCTCTCTGCATCTTCTCTCAGACATGTTTTACCGTATTTTATAGCACTTAGCAGGAAATCTTCTGAGGACATTTTCTACTAGCTTTGTGCTCAGTATGATTGTAAGAGGTGAATTCAGAGAAATTGAGGCAAATAAATCATTCTTACACTTGAACAATAATAATAATAAACAATAAATGTACATTTTTTTTAATAACGTAGGAAAAGTCTACAGGACGGTAGTGAGACCAGCTATGTTATATGGGTTGGAGACGGTGGCACTGAGCAGAAAGCAGGAGACAGAGAGCTGGAGATGGCAGAGTTAAAGATGCTAAGATTTGCATTGGGTGTGACAAGGATGAACAGGATTAGAAATGAGGACATTAGAGGGTCAGCTCAGGTTTGATGGTTGGGAGACAAAGTCAGAGAGGCAAGATTGCGATGGTTTGGACATGTGCAGAGGAGAGATGCTGGGTATATTGGGAGAAGGATGCTAAGGATAGAGGAAGGCCTAAGAGAAGGATTATGGATGTGGTGAGAGAGGACATGCAGGTGATGGGTGTCACAGAACAAGATGCAGAGGACAGAAAGATATGGAAGAGGGTGATCCGCTGTGGCAACCCCTAACGGGAGCAGACAAAAGAAAAAGAAGGTGGGGAAAAATATATAAAGCTAAGCCAATGAATGAATGAGTCCAGTCCAGGGGTACCACTGTAGCTGTGGGTTTTCATTCCAACCAGGTTTACAAATGAATGGTTTAGTGCTACTTCTGAATGATCTCATCGTTTAATTCGTCTTTTTCTTTGGTTATTGTGCATTCAGAACTATCTTCTAGTATGTTATATGTACATGTAAGCAAAATTTAGAAAATGTTTTGTCATATCTTTAAATGTTAACTTTGTTTCATCGTATTCTATTTAATTCACCTTTTCCATTGGCATTTACTCCCTTAATTGCGTCTAAACACTGACAATTATTGATAAGCTGTGCAGCCACGGGTGCAAATAATTCTGAATACTAAAGGAAATCAGCCACTTCAGCATAAAACACACTTGTGAGCTAATTAATAAATCAAAGCTTTAATGACCAGGGGTCTCATTTATAAAGCTTGCATATGCACAAAACAGAAGCTTGAAGTCAGGATATGCTCTCTCCCACACAAACATTAGGGTTTATCAAAGAAAACCTAACGGGGAACATGCATATATTTACGGCAACTCTGACCCATCCGTATTCTGTACGCAACATTTCAGAAAAAGCGAGAAATGATGACACCTTTCATCAAGCAGGTCAATGCAGCTACACTGGGTAAATAACGACTCACATGCATGATAATCTGCGGTGGGCTGGCGCCCTGCCCAGGGTTTGTTTCCTGCTTTGTGCCCTGTGATGGCTGGGATTGGTTCCAGCAGACTCCCGTGGCCCTGTAGTTAGGATATAGCGGGTTGGATAATGAATGAATGGATGCATGATAATTCATATCACCAAGTGTTTATTATAATGTGTGTTAACATGACAAACATATTAAACCTCAAAAGTGAGAAACACAATGTGCAGACTATATATTAGTTCCCTTTAAAGAGGGCCAATGATGCGTATTTGCAGTGAAGTACTTTTTTAGTTTTTCATCAGTTTATGTCGATTACCTGCTGTCACTTCTCAGGGGACTGGCTGACAGGTCAGGAATACTTTAGCCAAGCTTCCCTCCATCATGCCTGCCTGACTGAAAGCTATTAGCTGACTGAGGAGGTGCTGCATCCAGCTTTTGTATGGTGTGGGTGCACAAATATAAAACATTACATATTTTTGTCAAAATAAAAAGGAAATTTACAGCAGTGTCTGATTCTCCTAACATAATCGAAGCAATTTACTGCACTCATGTTGCAATAAGGGATCCTAGAGAGAATGACGCTGCTTTTGTTAACCGTAAGCTCTTACATTCAATTACTGCACAAGTCATCTCTGATGCCAAGATCAGTCTGACAAACGTCATGGTTCGGTGGCCAGGGTCAATCTGTGATTAATTTATTTTGAATCAAAGTAGCTTTGACAGCCATGATGATGCTGTACATGGTGAATGGCCGGTGCTATTCATCATAACAGCAATCATATCATTACATGTGCCAGGTGATAGCAGCTCCCCAATCATACACTGGCACCTTATGTATTTCCCCCAGAATGCAGAGGAGAGATGCCTTAATGCTTTGTGTGATCCTGCATGCTCAGTTGTGGAGTGCAGCCAGATGCTGTTGGTAGGGTCTCGACACGCCAGGAAGGAGGTTGCTCTACCAGCCAATGACGTTCTGTGGTTGATCAGCATTCACAAACACACGTTTACAAAGTAATTGTGATTTATAAAGGGCAAATTGTGTAGAAATGTGCATGTACCAGATTCTACACATCTGATTTTTTTGAGTATGCATTTTCCTGTTCTTTGGCACATACTTTCACACTCAGATCCACGCAAAGTTTTATTAACAATGCCCCTGAACAGAAAAAAGAAAATTCTAAAAACCAAGAAAAAGAACAATGATTAATGCCGCACACATAAATGCTTCCTATATTACCCTAGAAGTGTAGCAAACCCATTTTGTAATTTGTGGACTGACGTAAAGAAAAGACAGAAACTGGAAAATAACAGTTTACTTAATAAAGTTAGCAGTCCACTTAAAAGCAGAAGGTGGTTGAATTGAACATCTGCAGTTAAGGTGGTCCACAGGATTGACCTTGAGGACCACCTAGTTAAACCTTTTCTTAGTGATTAGCACTCAGATGAATGTAACACTGAAATAGTGTCTTGCTCATCTAGAAGAATCCTAACTCACCTCTTTTAAGTCAGTGGGTAACTGATATTTTATACTGTTTGGAATTGGAAAAAATCAAATTCTCAGTTAGAGGATCTGTGTAGAACTTTTCCAAAACCTGGCAGGATCTAATCAATAATATTTTAGAATAAACATTTAAACTGAGAAAGTGGATTCAGTTCCATCTTTTCTTCTCTTAAAGTTTTACTCTGACTGTTGGCCTTCCTCTCTTTTTCTTGGGTGGAGGTTGAACTGAGTTTAGTTATAAGTTTGACATGTTTGTATGATTTTAATAAATTCAATAAAAAAAAGAACTAGTGTCCTGATTTAGCATTCAGTGTCATTTGCACCCATATCTGCACTGCTCATCAATAATTGTCAGCATTTTCTTCATAGAAATACGGTGAATTAAATAAAAATTGTAAAAAAAAATATGTGTTGTGATAAAGATGAAGCAAAGACATCGTAAAGGTTTGGGGCATCCACCCATATATTGTTCCACAGCTGCAAAAATAGATTGAAAGATGAACAGAGATGCTCACTGATCTGAGTCCAAAACAGAACTGATTGTATGGAGGCAAGATGGCGACTTTAAAGGCCAGTACAGGAAGTGACGTCATCATTGGGCCTGGAACCAGAAGATATGTCATTGGATCGAAAATGACATGACATCATCATTGGGCCATGGGAAAGTAATGTTGTCAGAACCGGAAGTGATGTCATCAGGGGTACTGCAACCGGGTGTGACGTCTTCAGAGGTGCTGGAACCTGGCGGGATTTCCCGAGAATGGTCTGCAAGGAACTGGGAGAGACGGTCAGCGTACCCCGCTGCCCCTGGTCTGTTGTGGAATTACAATTACTCAGGCCCTTTAGCTGCCTCCTACTTGCACGTGTGTGATAGTGTTTAAGACTGTGACAAAAAAAAAAAAAAATTCTGAATTGCAAATGCAAATATCACATTAGAGTACTTTTCTGAATGCAGAATAAGAAAATAAAAAAGGCCAGCTAAACAATTAGATTGAGACATAACAGTGACCCGTTGATTGAAAGCCTGTAGCCATAGCGGTACCTCAGGACTGAATTTGGAGCCCCTGGTCCAGTGCTTATGAAAGCCTACGCTGAGCAGCCATATTTCTGAGTTTGCTTTATATAAATATCCATCCACTTTGAAATACTGGGCTACAAATGATTGAGCCTACCCGAAAAGAATTAGGATGATGGGACCAGCCATGGAAATGATGAGGTTCATTCATATTGGGCCAGTTTGGAGATACCAATCAGATTAACACCCCAATTCTGGGAATTGGGAGGAAAGCTAAAGTATTTAAAGAAAATGCACAAAGACACTGGGCAAACACGCAAACTTCAGAAAGCCACAGACCAAGCCTGGACATTAGAACTCTGAGGAAGCTGTGCCAGGCACGGGACCACCTAGTTAGCAAAGCAAAGATCAAAAGGAAAACAAACAGTTAAGTCTGAGTTAAGTTAGATAATAAAAAGATCCCAATCTAATCAGGAGAAAGCACAATGAGCCTTAATTAATGGATTTTAGAACAAATGTAATCAGTCTCCGTTCTGTGGGAGAGGTGACTTGTGTTCTTGGATTTAAATTAAGCTGATAAAAATCCATCAGTGTTCTGCATGTTACGTGAATTTTAAAACATAAAGAAAGAAAGTTTAAAGGAGTGAGGCGACAATCAATGTGAATTTAAATGTTGTCTGTCCAAGACACTACTTTCATTTTAAAAGCATCCTCAAAGGGAGTTTTATTATTTCTTATTTTTCTCAGTGGATAGGCTGACTGCTCAAACATTCATCCATTTACTCAGCTCACTTATTCCAATTTCAAGGTTGTGTTCTGCTAACGCTTATCCTGGCAGCATTGGGCACAAAAAGACAACTTAACCTGGATGCAAAGTCGAGCAGAGTATCATAATTATAATTACTCATTTAGACAATAATTATTTCATACAGAGCTTTTCCTGCAGAGCAAGTCAATCAAACTGTTTTCTTTTTATTTTCTATGGTTCCTCCTCATGGAGCAGACCATCAAATGGTGCTTTAAAAAGCACACAGAAATACGATTCAGTATGAATCAGGCGACTGCACTGTGTACATTGAACACAAACATGGCAAAAGTAAAAAAAGGAACATACATACAACAAACACCACAAAAAGACACCAAAAAGGATAACAGGTAACGGGTTATGGATGGGAATTTCCTTTTCTGTGACTTTAAGGTTCATTTTCAGGGCTCTGAATTGAATTCAAAAAACCAACTGGGAGCCAATGAAGTGGAGTCTGTTGAATGGTTAATGTTCACAGTGTGCCTGGCCAATATCTCCTTCAGGACTTGCTGGGTTCTGCTAATGCTTCTAACTGAAAGGCCATTAAATTTAATAAGTGCAGTGATTCAACACAGGGAGAGTCCCTATAGGAGCTGACTGCCATTTTAACTTTGGTTCAAGACAGAGCACAAGAAAAATTAGGCTGTCTGACTCTGCTAGGCTTTGTCTGTAATTTTTATGTGCTAACAAAATAGAGCTTTAACACATATACAGTACGTATAGTTATGTCACTGACATTTACCATTGATGTAAGGCATTCTTGTAGACATCTATGTCATAATGAAATCACCACAAACGGGTCCTCTGGGTGTTCTTGGGAAAATAGCAGGGAGAATGAATGCAGGTGATAAAAGGTTTTCGTGTAAAATAAAGCTCCCTTGTAAATTAAAGGAACCACATTGCTATAATTTTATTTCACAAAAAGTGTGAAAACAACACCATGTCCACATTACCACATTTTCTCTCTATATATAAAAAAAATCCCTGGAATGGAAAAGCAAGGCAACGATACGTGATCTTCTCGGAAGTTCTCGAAAGACATTTTAAAGACCCATGAGACAAAAAAGGCCACGGAGCATCTCGCGGGGACCGTAAACATGAGATTCTTGCAAGACACACCCTTCTTATCAAATAAGAGCAGGGACAGCCAGCAAAACATTCAGTCATGTAAAGTCACATGGCACACAGAGATCCTGTGCTCTCAGCAAAGAAGAAAGAGCAGCGTGGAGAAAAGAGACCCAAGGCGCAATACATATGCAGGGAAAGGTACAGAATATGAAAGCAGTAAAATTCGAAAGTATTGTAGCGTCCCAGCCAAGCTGAAGCCTTTTTTGTTTTAAGTGACTGTTAGGGCCGCTCGAGGGAGGGCAGAGTGCAGCACAGAAGACTGATAGCGGGGTGCTGATTGATGCGGTAAGGGGGAGGCGAGACCCGTGGGAGGAGGGGTTGGAGAGGGTGCTAGAAAGTTGTGTTTGGGGTTACGCAAGTCGGCGATTGTTCAAGTAGAACTTTTGTGACACTTTATTACGTCAGTTGCTACAGTATCAAAAAAAAGATAGCACAGATCGCATTACCGCAAAACAAACGGAAATTACTTCAAATCAGAGAATTTCAAAAACGGGGTTTAACTCACATGCATTTATTGGTTACTTTGCAAATAAAAATATTAACTGCTGATGATGTGGATAGTTTTGTCTGTGCTGAAATTCCAAACAGAGAAACCTATCCTAAATTATGGTACAAAGTCATTAAGCACATGTCTCACTGACCTCATTTAAAAGATTCAGCATATTGGGACACAGAAGATTTCAAATATTGTTTTTACAGAAGTTCTGAAATAAAAGTGAAACTAATGAAATAGCAACAATTAAAAGAAAAAAAAATCTTACAAGTGTGTATCCGGAAAACCAAACAAGGGGGTTGGCGAGCGAAGTGAGCAGGTGGCGAAGCCCCCTAGTTGTTTAATAACGTAAACATTAGTCCACGCTACCCCAGTGTTTTTAACTGCATAAAAATGGAGGCTTTTGAAAATGCCATATACTGTACTTCTGAAAACAGCGGATTGGTATTCCCATGAAAACATAAACTTTTAAAAATGCAGACCCTATTTTGTTTGTGCTTCTTAAGTTGATCTTTCCTGTTATGGATCTTGCTCATTACAGAATATTAATCCCTGATTGGTCGCCCTTCATGGAAGAAAATCATATTGCCACACAGCGGACACAGAAGAGTTGCTTTCAACAGAGCTTGTTGCATTGCTTACCTGTACGCATCGAAATGGGGTTTTGTACAGTTTGAATGCTTCATGCATGCTGTGGAGGACAGCTTGACCAGAACGCCTCCACACTGGGAGGACCAGGGGAGCAAGCATGGCCAGAGCATGATAGATAACAGCGCCCGTGGGTTACAGCGGTGCCTAGGACTCCCTCAGGGCTCCATGGCAGTTGGAATTTGGTGCAGCCCTGTTAGGATCCGTGGGTGCCGTCAGGGGGTGCTACAGCAACTGTTGAGCCCTCATGGGCAGTTCTTCTGCCACATCTGGAAGTTCTGCCGGAAATTGGTCATCAGACACCTGACACACTTATATAAGGGGCCAGCAGACACTACTCTGTGAGCCAGAGGTGGGAGGAGGGGGACGAAGAGTGGAGGAGAAAAAGAAAAGAAGAAGAAAAGAATTGTATTGTGCTTGTGTTTGGGACTGTGTTTGACTTGTGGGGAAAGAGGAAGGCGCCCTCCACAAGGAAAAGAAAATAAAAAAAAATCGTGTGTGTTTGAACTTGTGCCTCCTGTGTCTGTGTGTCAGGTAGGGTGGTTGGTACACCACCTGGTGGTGCCACAATGTGCAAAAGGCAAATAATTTACAGGTCACTACTGTTTTGTGATAAATCCCATAGCAGGCGGCATGTTTTAAGTCATTTTAGTGTGAACAGAAATACTTTAATAAATGATGTGAAGACGTTAGTGTGGAAGATGATTGTTTTCATTTTTAAATGCAAACCGTAGTACTACAGATGCAGCCTCAATGACATACAGTATGTGCTTAGCAGTAGTCCTCTTGATTGCAAACACCGCTCAGTATCTTTTTTCCTACAGTGTAATTATGGCTGGTTAGCATATATCTACAGCACACTTCAAGGATTGGTTTACATGGGTATGCATTTCTCATCATTATTGTGTAACCAGTGTAAGGGATAGTCAGCAGCCTTACTTGGCAAAGGGCCCATGATATGGAAAGACTGGGGGGGGTGGAATGCACAGGGTATCTTAAGGGTAGCGTGAGATGGCAGCCCCCCGGGCTACAGTGGTGCATCAGATTCCTACAGGGTAACATGAGACTTGGAGTTCTTCAGCTCAGCCCTGTTGGGTTCTGCGGGTGCTACTTCATGGGGTTTCCATTTCACCTTGAAGTGTTTTCAGGCCATGTGTACAGAAGACCGGGTGGAAGATAAAAGGAGCTGCCTGCCTCAGATGGAGGAAGGTAGAAAATGCTTGCAAGGTGGAATGGAGTGACCAGTGAAAGACAGAGAGAGAAAGGAAGACAAAGAGTGTGCTTATTGTGCTTAATTGTACTCATGGCTGTGGTGGTGGGAAACGCTTGCTTTAGAGAGTTTCCCACAATAAAAGACTCTTTGTGCCTTTTAACTTGTTTCCGTGCCTGTTTGTGCTGTGTGTTTGGGGAGCTGGAGTGCACCCCTGTGTTGTTACGTGTAGCATCAGTAGAAGAATAAGGGCAAAATACCAATGGACTTATTACAGAGTCAATGAAAACATTATGTGACACAATTGTTTCAAGAATGAATTAACACATAGCCAAGTTTCACAGATCTGCTTAAGATTCACAGCTCATTGGCAGAAACTGGAAAGGTACAAGTCAGGGCACCAGTGGAGTCCATTTGCAGTCAAGAATTAGTCTCACATTAACAGAATGGTGACAGCAAAAGTGACCATAAATAGATCATAAATCATAAATCACGAGTGGGCAGGAGGAGGAGGAGTATAGGAACCTAATCAAGGACTTTGTTAAATGGTGTGACTCAAACCACCTACAACTGAACACCAGCAAAACCAAGAAGCTGGTGGTGGATTTTAGGAGGACCAGGCCCCTCATGGACCCCGCGATCATCAGAGATGACTGTGTGCAGAGGGTACAGACCTATAAATACCTGGGAGTGCAGCTGGATGATAAATTGGACTGGACTGCCAATACTGATGCTCTAAGCAAGAGAGGACAGAACCGACTATACTTCCTTAGAAGGCTGGCATCCTTCAACATCTGCAATAAGATGCTGCAGATGTTCTATCAGACAGTTGTGGCGAGCGCTCTCTTATATGCGGTGGTGTGGACGAGAAGAAGAGGGATGCCTCACGCCTGGACAAACTGGTGAGGAAGGCAGGCTCTGTTGTAGGCATGGAGCTGGACAGTTTGACATCTGTGGCGGAACGACGGGTGCTGAGCAGGCTCCTGTCAATCATGGAGAATCCACTGCATCCACTGAACAGGATCATCTCCAGACAGAGGAGCAGCTTCAGCGACAGACTGATGTCACCGTCCTGCTCCACTGACAGACTGAGGAGACCCCACACTATGTGACTCTTCAATTCCACCCGGGAGGTAAACGTTAATATTATACAAAGTTATTATCTGTTTTACCTACATTTTTATTACTCTTTAATTTCATATTGTTTTTTATCAGTATGCTGCTGCTGAAGTATGTGAATTTCCCTTTCGGATTAATAAAGTATCTATCTATCTATCTATCTATCTATCTATCTATCTATCTATCTATCTATCTATCTATC
>JANRMT010062796.1:64935653-64969084 GCA_026402145.1 Polypterus bichir lapradei
ATATATACGTATATATATATAGCTCAGCCTGGCTGAGACACCCTGGAGATGGAAGGATGGGGGAAGGCAACTATTTGTGGACACTGCCTCCCCCAAAACGCTAGATGGCAGCTCCCCTGGAATGCAGCGGTGCCCCAGATTCCCACAGGGCATTCTTGGACTTGGAGTTTGGTTTCTCAGCCCTGTTGGATACTGTGGGTGCCACCAGGGGGAGCTGTGAAAGGTCTTGGGGAGTCATGCTTCCCTTGTAGCCCGGAAGTACTAATGGATTACGACGACGGAAGCCCTGAAGTACTTCTGGGCTGATTAAAACCTGAATTCTCTGTCAGACCCAGAAGTGCTGGGAAATCACGTGGGAGGAAGAGCAGAAGCACTTTCGGGTTAAGAACCATATAAAGGACAGCTGAGCTGGGAGTTGTGGAGGAGAGAACTGAGAATGTTATTGTGCTTATTTAATTGTCTATAGGTGGTTGTGGTGTTTGGAGAGCACTATTTAGAGAAAAGAAGAAACTAAATTACTTCTTGGTGTTTTTAACATGTGTCCTGCATCTGTCTGTTGGAGTTAAAAGGGGTAACAGTGACCCCTAAGCATCCACTCATTTACATTATATGTATATATAAAGTGTAAAGAACATGTACAGTATGTAGATAGACTTAAAAGCTAATAAAAAGATGCCTTTTGAGTCTGTTCAAAAACAACAATTTTCCAGAAACAATCATGACATTTCACACCATGGAGCCTATATGGAGCAGGAAATCATCAAAAAGGAGATGTGCAACTTAGGGATTGTTTTCAGTTGGAGTCATCATAAATGTTGTGCCATTTCTAAGTTTTCATATTTGTAATTAATTTAGTGTGGTGGTGTGACTTTGCATGACTTCTAGTTTGTTATGTCTGGTAATATGAATTTGATGACAGGCAGACATTCAATAATCGACACCAAGGCCAGAAATTGTGTTTTTAACTGAACAATGGCTTTTAACTGAGAGAGAGCCCAAAACTTGTACAAAAATATCCCCCAAACTCCACTGCAGCCCCACCTGCTGTCTAGGAATAGTGCCAAACATTATTACATTTATCTCAATACATACTGTAACATAGTTGAAGGGCACATCTGTTAAATCTCACTGCCTATGAGAGTCTCATCTACTATTTAATAAAACACTATGGTCTGTGTGACCAGTCCCTTACAAGCAATCTGATTGGTAAGGTTGTCTTTGGTGTGATTGGTCAGTTTGGCTTTGGTGACATGATTAAAGAGGAGGTGCAACTGTGAGACACATGAGGATAAGAAAAGGCATAGGAGGTGCGTTGAGAGAGAGTTGCCTTAAAAGACAAGTAAAAAAACAGATAGGAGGAGAGAAAAACATCTTGAAAATAATGATGGAGTCTGAGAAGCAAGCTTTATGGCAACATGCTCAAGAGCGGGAGCACCAGTCAAGGGAGATTCAGACATACGCAGATAGAGAGGAAAAGCCACTGACGCTGCACGTAGGACAAGAGATAGCAAATATTTTTAAACTGTTCAGCTGGGGAGGGTTATGTCAGGAAGGGCATCCGGTGTAAAGTTTTGCCAAATCAATATGCGGACAACAATACAAATTTCCATACCGGATCAGTCGAGCCCCGGGTTAGCCAACAGGGTGCTGGCGGAAATTGGGCTACTGTTGGCCGAAGAAGAAGAAGGAGAAGAAGAGGGGGGAAATGTGTCCGGAGGCAGGAGAAGAGGAGGAAAGTAAAGAGAGTGGAACTGGTCCTTTGAATGTTGGCAGTATGACTGGTAAGGGGAGAGAGTTAGCAAATATGATGGAGAGAAGGAAGGTTGATATATTGTGCGTGCAAGAGACTAAATGGAAGGGGAGTAAGGCCAGGTGGATCGGAGGTGGATTCAAATTGTTCTATCATGGTGTAGAAGGGAGGAGAAATGGGGTAGGAGTTATTCTGAAGGAACAGTATGTCCAGAGTGTTTTGGAGGTGAAAAGAGTGTCACGCAGAGTAATGATTATGAAGCTGGAAATTGGAGGTGTGATGATGAATGTTGTTAGTGCATATGCATCACAAGTTGGGTGTGCAATGGGTGAGAAAGAAGATTTTTGGAGTGATTTGGATGAAGTGTTGAACAGTGTACCCAAGGGACAGAAAGTAGTGATTGGAGCAGATTTCAATGGGCATGTTGGTGAAGGGAACAGTGGAGATGAGGAGGTGATGGGTAGGTATGATGTCAAGCAGAGGAATGAAGAAGGTCAGAGGATAGTGGATTTTCCCAAAAGGATGGACATGGCTGTGGTGAATACGAATTTTAAGAAAAGGGAGGAACATAGGGTTACGTACAAGAGTGGAGGAAAATGCACACAGTTAGATTACATCCTTTGCAGAAGAGTTGATCTGAAGGAGATTGAAGACTGCAAAGTGGTGGCAGGGGAAAGTGTAGTTAAGCAGCATAGGATGGTGGTCTGTAGGATGACGTTTGAGATCAAGAAGAGGAAGAGAGTGAGGGCAGAGCCAAGGATCAAACGGTGGAAGTTGAAAAAAGAAGACTGCAAGGTTGAGCTTAGGGAGGAGGTGAGACAGGCACTGGGTGGCAGTGAAGAGTTACCAGACAGCTGGGAAACTACAGCAGATGTAGTAAAGGTGACAGCAAGAAGGGTGATTGGTGTGACATCTGGAAAGAGGAAGGAGGAAAAGGAAACCTGTTGGTGGAATGAGGAAATACAGGAGAGTATACAGAGGGAGAGGATGGCAAAGAAGAAGTGGGATAGTCAGAGAGATGCAGACAGTAGACAAGAGTACAAGGAGATAAGGCGCAAGGTGAAGAGAGAGATGGGGAAGGCTAAAGAAAAGACGTATGATGAGTTGTATGAGAGGTTGGACACTAAGGAAGGAGAAAAGGACCTGTACCGATTGGCTAGACAGAGGGACCGAGCTGGGAAAGATGTGCAGCAGGTTAGGGTAATAAAGGATAAAGATGGAAATGTACTCACAAGCAAGGAGAGTGTGTTGAGCAGATGGAAAGAGTACTTTGAGAGGCTTATGAATGAAGAGAACGAACAGAGAGAAGAGGTTGGATGATGTGGAGATAGTGAACCAGGAAGTGCAACGGATTAGCAAGGAGGAAGTAAGGACAGCTTTGAAAAATATGAAAAATGGAAAGGCCATTGGTCCAGATGACATACCTATGGAAGCATGTAGGTGTTTAGAAGAGATTGCAGTGGAGTTTTTAACCAGATTGTTTAATGGAATCTTGGAAAGTGAGAGGATGCCTGAGGAGTGGAGAAGAAGTGTACTGGTGCCAATATTTAAGAATAAGGGGGATGTGCAGGACTGTAGTAACTACAGGGGAATAAAATTGATGAGCCACAGCATGAAGTTATGGGAAAGAGTAGTGGACGCTAGGTTAAGAAGTGAGGTGTGATGATTAGTGAGCAGCAGTATGGTTTCATGCCAAGAAGGAGCACCACAGATGCAATGTTTGCTCTGAGGATGTTGATGGAGAAGTTTAGAGAAGGCCAGAAGTAGTGCATTGCGTCTTTGTGGACCTGGAGAAAGCATATGATAGGGTGCATCGAGAGGAGCTGTGGTATTGTATGAGGAAGTCGGGAGTGGCAGAGAAGTACCTAAGAGTTGTACAGGATATGTACGAAGGAAGTGTGACAGTGGTGAGGTCTGCAGTAGGAGTGATGGATGCATTCAAGTTGGAGGTGGGATTACATCAGGGATCGGCTTTAAGCCCTTTCTTATTTGCAATGGTGATGGACAGGTTGACAGACGAGATTAGACAGGAGTCCCAGTGGACTATGATGTTTGCTGATGACATTGTGATCTGTAGCGATAGTAGGGAGCAGGCTGAGGAGACCCTGGGGAAGTGGAGATATGCTCTAGAGAGGAGAGGAATGAAGGTCAGTAGGAACAAGACAGAATACATGTGTGTAAATGAGAGGGAGGTCAGTGGAATGGTGAGAATGCAGGGAGTAGAGTTGGTGAAGGTGGATGAGTTTAAATACTTGGGATCAACAGTACAGAGTAACGGGAATTGTGGAAGAGAGGTGAAAGAGTGCAGGCAGGGTGGAATGGGTGGAGAAGAGTGTCAGGAGTAATTTGTGACAGACAGATATCAGCAAGAGTGAAAGGGAAGGTCTGCAGGATGATAATGAGACCAGCTATGTTATATGGGTTGGCACTGACCAGAAAGCAAGACAGAGCTGGACGTGGCAGAGTTAAAGATGCTAAGATTTGCATTGGCAGTGACGAGGATGGACAGGATTAGAAATGAGTACATTAGAGGGTCAGCTCAAGTTGGAGAGTGGGGAGACAAAGTCAGAGAGGCGAGATTGCATTTGTTTGGACATGTGCAGAGGAGAGATGCTGGGTATATTGGGAGAAGGATGCTATGGATAGAGAAAAAGAGGAAGGCCTAAGCGAAGGTTTATGGATGTGGTGAGAGAGAATGTCCAGGTGATGGGTGTAACAGAACAAGATGCAGAGGACAGAAAGATATGGACGAAGATGATCCGCTGTGGCAACCCCTAATGGGAGCAGCCAAAAGAAGAAGAAGAACTGCCTGCCTTTGAAAGGTAGCACCATTAGTTTTATATGACTGGGATTGGCATAGGGTGACTGATTACATGATCTCCCCAGGATGTTTCATAGTGGTTCAGCATTTTATGTTATGCCACAAACATATCGCTGCTGTCACCACGTTTTTACAGTCAGTGAACGTGGAGCACATTGGATTTAGCCACACTCTTGTTCCACCCATTTTTCATTCTGCTGTGGTACATGGAACATTAAATACACAGCTCCGCTTGCAGCAAACTTCGACAAGACCCTTCTTATCCATTTGCACTGTCCAAAATACTCACCTTCCTTGCAGACTCTCATGTATGTATTATATTTGTGGTTGAGAGTTCATTAGCTGTTAACTTTCATAGTTAAACCCACCATGACTGAAAGGATATGCACTTCTCCAGCGATTTACAGTTATAGCATTCATTTATAAAATCTTAGCGAGTCTGAGGCAGTCAGCAGTGCACTCCTGTGACGGTGGTTGTGTAATGTGATATATAGTATTCAGAGATTCCAACTAGTCTGTGACGTGCTCGGATAAAATCAGTTTTAATTTTGTCTTTAGTTGTAAGGGTGGGCTGTGTGTTTATGAGAGCAGAAAACCAATGAATGCTCATTTGGAAGTAAAAGGCATAGAGTGTATTGACAAGACTTCAGGAATGTGTCTGTCTTGGACCTCCAAAGGAGAAGAGAAGCTCATCCGTCTAATGTCTCCTGTGTTATCTACCACAACAGAATGGATAAAAAGGAAAGAAAAAGGGGCAGAAATTGCTGCTGAACTAGATTTATTAACCCTTTTTATAGCACTGACTTTGTATGACAGCACACTATGGCTGTAAGTGAAGGGAATGAGCTGCACTGTGCTAGAAGGTCCTCACAAAGTAAATTAGACATAGGCATCGTACCCCATGACAGAAAGTCGCATAATGTGACATCGCTAGCAGTCACACTACAAGACTGTAGTCATGTTTCAGACACTGTTTCTCTTCTGGCTGGGATTCAATGTCATGTTTCTTAACTTTTGTGACGTGTGGTCCGTGGCGCAGTGTCGATTTTACATAAATAATCGCGCCCTGTGTAGGTGCGGGCTCTGCCTGACTGCACTGTATTCACATGCAGAGGCGGCCGTGGAGATAGCGGCTCCTCACACCTGCACCCAATTGGCTAGAAGTTTTAAAAAGAGCGAGGGAGGAATGTGTCAGAAGTGAATTGGCTTCAGAGGTTAAAAAGCGTCTGAAGAGCAGTCTCGGGCAGGACGAGCCGGCCACCTAGGGAGGAATGGCAGCGCGACCAGGAGCACCGCGAAGGAGCGTAAGTCTAGTGGTTAGGTCACCCCATTAATCATTTGTGTTTATTGAGACGAGCATGGTGGATGAGCTCCCCAGGGATCTGACGGAGGACTGCGGGTGCATGAAAGTTAATGGTGGTCTGCCTGGAGCTATTTGGAGACAGCTAAGACAGGGTCGGGTGATGAAGACCGTGGCTGCTGAGTCTCCGACAACTGCGTGAGTTATGAGTGAGCTGGGGAGACGAAGAAGGAGGTGGGCTGTGATCATCCTGTACATTAAAAGAACCCTTTTAATGCGTTTATTATAACTTTTTATTTGCCACAAGCACCTTCATTTTATTGGTTATGGAGGCACTGCACTTTGAACATTGTTTTGGACTTTTTAAATTAAAAGCGCTCTTGCACTTTTTCTCCATGCCTTTACTTAGTGTGTCCTCATGTGCCTGACTCCGTTCGGTTACAGTACTGACGGCGTCGGGTTCGAGAAGCTCCCAGAAAGGAAGAGGAGCTGGAGCCGACCTGTACTGTTACACCTTTCTTCTTCATTTGTGTGACATTTATCTCTATTAAATTGCTTGCTTATTAACTGTTTTGTTGCTAATGCGTGTGTTATGTGATTTCTGGGTGGTTCCCCAAGAGACAGGACCACCTGCCAATCACCGCCAGTAACTGCTCTTAGCGCAGTAAATACTCAGGATCCCCCATCGTTCCTGGCAGTTCGTTTTGGTGTGAACCAGGAGTTCCAAAACACGTAACTCCCAAAAAATTGCGAAAGCACTACCAATAATGCCCACTAGAGGAGAATATATCACCAAACCCCAGTTAGATAAACGGCCAAAACAAAACTCTTACAAAAATAAGATTTTCCAAAAAATCTTTTAATCAATATGAAATTCTGTGAAGCACAAAGACAAAAGTGGAATTGCCTAAAATAATTAGGCAATCCACAGCAAACAAGGTCCTGATACAGATATCAAAGAGTGGTCAAAAGCCAGAACAAAGGTTCAGAAATCCAGGTAATCACAATAAACACAATAAAAACACGAATATGCCCTCCACTCCCTAGTGCATTCACAATGAACCACCAGGAACTATGGGAGACCCTCTATATTTATAAGGTGGAGGGCACTTCCCGGTAGTGAGTGGCAGGGGGTTCGGTACTTTTATTACTTTTTTCTTTTTGTTTTTTAATTCTTATGCCTCACACTGAGTCGACAGCACCTTCAGTTTCGTTGTTCCATTATTAAAGTGTCAATGATAATAAAGATGTATCTTTTCAAAACACTATAGATAACACAGGCATTGGCAAAAAATAACCTTAACATAGATAAATAGCAAGAAAGACAAGAAGCATGTCATGGAACCCTAGCCAGAAGAGAAACGTTGCCTGAAACATGACAACAAGAGCCACGCACTGCGACTGTGCTACCCACAGTATACAAGGAGCATAAATGGAGGCCAAGTTCATTTAGCAGCTTATCGTTCAAGTTCGTTGTGCACGAAAACAGCAGTCTAGCGTTTATTTTATAATGTAACACAGTTAAAACGGATGATTCACGTTGACATTTACAGTTAGCTTATGACTGCCGTGCCTTTGTAACTTAGGACGCGTCCTGACAACATGCACGTATTTAATTTCTGTTCGTCCTTGGTTTCTTAGCAGTCCAGTAGTAGTAGAAGCTTTAAGAACCTAATTCAAACAGCGTCTTTAAATGTGTATTGTATGTGTAGTTAAATGTGTATGTGTAGTTGTATAGCTTATGTCATTCAGTTGGTTTAGTACCAACACTAGGTATAATCAGGACCCGACATCATTTTTTCTGTTTTAAAAGCAATAACTGTAAAGATGACATAATGACAATTACTAATAACAATGCCTGTACACACCTTCACACTTAGATATGGAAGAAATGACAATTGTGTTAACTGTTCTTATTTTTAAACTCGTTTTTTTTCTGGGCTGTTTAACCTTCTTAACGTGTTATTCGCCTCTACAGTATGCACGTTGGCTTTGCAGATGCGCGTTTCCAAGCCATGTCGATTACGTTTAATCAGTACCCGTACATCATCTGTGGTCCAGGGCACCTGGGGGTCTTTTTGGTATAAGAAAAATCAAGTAATGCAGGTTTCACATTAGTCGGCTCAGTATAACTGAAGGCTTCATGTTTTTGACCTCAAGAAGATCACAGCGGGTTGTAGACAGTGGCGCAGTGGTTAGCGTTGCAGCTCGAGTTCCCATTCAGCACTGCAAAATGGATTCAGCCACGTCATCCCGCGTCTGCATGGGCTTCTCCCTGGTGACGTCAATTCGTTAGAGGCTAACTGGAGACTCTTAAATGAGAACCTGTGAATGTGTGATCGGGCTTAGCAATGGACTAGCGACCCATCCAGTGCTGCTCTCTCTTAATTGAATGGCCGCAACACTGAACTGGACTAAGTAGGTTTGAAAATGTATGTCACAATTGTACTGCGCAATCCATTCTCCCGTTTATCGATTTGAACGGCGCGGGGTGCTGAAGCTGCCTTAAGCAAAATGTGGGAAATAAATAGGATGTCGCCAGGAATTTTGTTCTGTAACCACAATTATAAAAGGTAATAGCTTATATTTTTGGCTGCAGTGCAGACTGAAATTAAAAGAGCTCTAAAACAATAAAGAACATTAGCGTAATCTTCAGTTTAGGAACTAGATAAAGCATAGCAGCGACCATAACAGGCTAGCCGCTAAGATTACAGCTCAGTACATTTATCTGTAGTTAAGCTGTATGCATTTTCTCCTATACTGTATGTCAGTTTCTCTCACTACGTATAGTTTGTTTCTCCCTCCCTAAGCATAACTGCAAAATCAAAACTGAACCAATATGAATGAATGTGCTCGGTGATGGAGTGGTGTCCGCTCCAGAGTGGGTTTTCCCCTTAAGGTTAAAATACTGCGGCCCCGAAACTCTAAACTGCTTTAAGCGGTCTGAATGGCTGATGAAGGGTTGTATGTTTTCTATGAGATGTTGGGCGTGTGTGTGTTGTACGGTGGTCGCTCTTGCCTTACGCCCGATGCTGCTGGGAGAGGCTCATGTTCACAGATTAAAATAACTTTTAATGAGCACCTTTCGAAATTAGATTTATATATTGTATATATAAAACGTGTAATATATATTGTATATAAACATATAATACATATGATAAAGTTCACACTAAAGACGAAAAGAAAAAATAAGTATGAGATGTGATTTTGAGAAACTTCCCTTTGACGTGTAATCGTTGGGCGCTCACTATTGGCTGACTGGTAAAGGTGTGTCGCTTTTTGTAATGAAATCTGCAGTACCATGTGGCCCCTTAGCTTTACGATATAATTTCTCTTGAAAAACAAATAAGCCGACAGGAAGCCCATGCTGTTTGCAGTCCTCCACTCTTGTGCTGATGTCAACAGGCACCCTGCGCTCTCGACTGCATCTGTGCTTAGGAAAGTCTTGGTGCACACACTTGGATGTGCGGTGTGCTTGTGACATCAGTAAGTCGTCGTCGAGTGGGATGTTCGAGTATTACGGAGGTTTCGCGCTGCAGAATTAAAGCGCCAAGAACAACACGGGCGGCACTCCACTCTCCCACTCTCGATTGTCCCTGCATTAGAAAGCACCTCGGAGTGGAGTTTGTGGCTTCGGAAGACGGAAGCTGAAACGATGGATTCGAATGGACTCGACAAGAGTGCCGGACATCGCACGTTTTCTTCGTCACTTTGACGCCAGAGGAATGCTGACTATGGTCTGACCCACAGGAGACACTTGGCTTACTCTTTTTGGATAAAGGAAGCACCTCGTCATGCGTCTGTGGGGGGTGCGCTTTTGGAGAGGTGCGCACAGATTGTACTTGTAATGTTTGTCACCTCCGGCGCAGATCTCGCTTTGGCATCCCGAGCCACTAGCGCCTCGCCGCAGATGCGCTATTCCAGCAGTCCCACCGCAGAACTGCTGCTGCTGCCCAATGCCACGCTGTACCAGTGCGCCGAGCAGCTGCTGGACTTCGGCTTGGCCGAAAAGGTTATTATTGGCGCGATGCTGACGCTCATCACTGTGGTGACTGTCATGGGTAACACTTTGGTGGTGATCGCCGTGTCAGTGGTCAAGAAGCTACGACAGCCTTCCAATTATCTTCTGGTGTCTTTAGCCGTGGCGGACCTTTCTGTGGCCGTGGCAGTTATGCCCTTTGTCATTGTGACTGATCTCACGGGCGGCATGTGGCTTTTTGGGGAGGTCTTCTGTAACATCTTTATTGCCATGGATGTCATGTGCTGTACGGCCTCCATAATGACCCTCTGCGTCATTAGCGTGGACAGGTACACTGCTTATACTTTATATAAATCTTGTAACTTTCAACTGGATTATTAATAATTGTTTAGTTTGCAAGACTTCTGTGTCCAAGGGAACTTTCCAAGGTGAACGTGCTAAGCGAGTATGTCAGGAAATGCGTACAAGTTGCCTGAGATGATTTTTTGGGCTTCGGATCCAAAGGGTAATTATACATTATGAAGCCGAGATTTGAAATGTTAATAAGGTGGACGGTTGCCTGACTCTAAGCGGAGCGGTAGCACAGCGGGTAGAGTTGCAGTCTCGTTCTGTCGGGATGACGGTGCGATTGCCACCGGGGCGGATCAACCACAGGGGAGTTCGGGGTGCGCGGCCAGGATCGTGGGTCTGTGACTGCAATGGGGCCTTTTCACTAATACACCCCGTTGCCAGATGAAACGATCGCGTATCCGCAAGTCGAAGTTATCAAGGGGTTCCCCCAGCTCGATGAAACAAACCAGTGGATCAACGTCTCGAGACGAAATCAAAAAACGAGAAATGCCGCGGTGCTTTGAACGACTCGCTGTCAGCGCGCTTTATTGTTTAAAGTATGAACAAGTCTCTGTTAATGAACTAAGCTACCCAGGGGCTCGTGGGGGGTCTTAATTTGGCCTTGACTGCCTCCCTTCGTTATAAACTAAACATGTTCTCTGGGTGCTTGCTTGCAGTTCCCGATGATTTCTTCTTAAGGTCCAAACTGCCATTTAAATCAGTTGTCTTAGTTTCGACTAGCGGTGTAATGTTTTCTCTTTCGCGTTTGTAAACTTGTGTACAAACTGAGGATTCAGCGAGTGATGTCAGTTTTGAGTTTGTGTTTGTAATATGGGTTGTGTTTTTGCCGGCTATTAGAACAAGTGCAGCTTTAGATGATTTTGTATTTAAAAAAAATGTACGTTGCAAATATATGATGTCAAAACTGCGTACTCCGTATCCTGATAGAAAGTGCTGTTTTCTGCTGCACAATAGGAAAGTGAAAGTAAGCTGCACGACTCATTCATTTATTTATGGAGATATATGGGTGCCAAGGGGACCCAGCATTTATATACGCTGTGTTTTTGCAAAGCTGCCCAGCAGCCATGCTGTGCACTTTTGTCATGTAATGCAATTAGGTGACTCATAGAAAATGCCTGGCTCGTTACACGCTGCTATTTTTATGTTTCAGGATACATTTTGAAGTTTACGTCTACTATTTCCTCCACAAACACGCACGGTCGGGGCACTCCACTCGTTCTTTAAAACGCAGACCGCAGTCGTGGGCTGGCGATTCTCTTTACGGTTTAACACTCCGTTGGCTGTCAAGCGCGGGTTTCTCTTTTAAAATGTGCGTTTATAATGCGCCTTGAGGAAGAAGCTGGTAAAGAACCGTCACCCGGCACTCATGAGGAGTTTCGCATTTGTTAATCTCGTCTTTCAAGTTAGCTCTTATGTTGACTTTTAGGATATTAGAAAGCAAAGTCTTAATCTCTTAGGATTAGATTCTCAAAGTGTCTTTGTTTTGAGTGGAATCACAGCTAGTCGATCGCTCCTCAAACCCGAATAATAAAGTCTCAGTAAGCTTGTTTACTTGTAATGCAGAAAACAGAAGAAGGAGCAGCAGCTGCAGTTGCCGGAGCGGCAAGGAGCAAGTCCGCCATCAGTCAGTCAGTCTGTCTCAGTGCACGGGCACGGAGCAGCTCATGCACTCCTCCCACCCTGGTTCTTTTCTTACTGTTTACCTGTTTGCATATTAATCTCGAATATTTGTGTTTTAAGGCTTATATTTCCTTGACAGCATCCTGGGTGTGAATCGTGAGGCAGGCTTTCAAAGTATAGAATGAGTTTAAACTTTCTTCCTCAAGTTTGTGTGCTGTATTGATTGATTGACTCTAATTTAGCTCTATAATACCTTCGTGTACATGAGAGGGTTTCTTTGTGCCTTTCCCATGATGGAGCTGGTACACTCTTAAAAATATTTCCTCATTGGCAGTTCACTGGGTTTTGTGGGTCCTTGTAGCACAATTTCTTGTCAAAGATCCTTTTCATTCTGGTAGGGTTTCTTTACATATGAAATTGGTTCTATGGATTTTGAAAAGATGTGTAATATGTGAACAAAACAGAAATTCTTAATGTATAGGAGGCGACCTAACAGGAAATTGACAGATCAAGCCCACCTGAACTAAGCCTGTGTCATTGAATTCAGAAAGAGTTCTTTTAAAATCAGGAGCAAATTGGTAATTCATACCTCAGTTATCTCCTATTCATGGTTATTTAAGGAGCCTGTTATGGATCTATATTAGCAAAGGCTGTTTTTGGAACAGTCAAGTAGATCAGGGATTCCCAAACTCGGTCCTGGGACCCCCTGAGAATGCTATGTTTACATTTCAAGAAAGAAATTTAGCTTTAAGTCTGTGTTTTCAAACAAAGCTAATTTGTTCAGCAGGTAAATATGTTTTGTTTTTATACATGCCCCTGCATTAACTCTAGTTATGTATATGTGATGTACGGTCCACTGAGTGTGTCATATCTCACACTATTCAGAAGTGTCTGCATGTCTATGTTTGTACTGCCAACGTATAAAATATGCAGGAAGTGTGCTGATTGTGTACTTTCCTGCTAGAAGTTGCAAAGTCACACCTCAAAAGATTAGCCGAGAAAACAATTGACAATTAGTTTGAACTTGCAAGTGCCAGAATTTGTCATTCTTCATTTACTTTCTGGGAATATCAGCTTTGAGGTGTATCAGTTTTGGATCAGACTTCTAAATGTCAGTGACGTACCAAAGTAATTTAATTTCAGATCTACATTTATCTATCATTTTTCTGTTATAGAGTGCCTCTCCCTTTTTTTCTATATCTGTATCTATCTATCCCATGAGAAAGTTCTTTGGTTTTGTGAAATCATAGCTGCATGAATATTAAAAACTATTCTATCACAGAAACAAGTCCATTTTCTTACGTAAGGTGCTGGTTATCTTTAACACTATGGTTACCTTTGTTTTGTTGGTCATTTGGGGTGGATTAGAACATACATTTACAACTGGATGCCCTTCCTGATGTCAGCCCTCACCAATTTATCTGAGCTTGGAGCCGTGTCACAGCCCACTTTGTCATTGAAGGTGATACAAAATTAGAGTGGGTCTTTAAGTTTTTTAAAATATTTTGCTAGACGCTACTGGTGTGGCAGATTAAACAGTGACCACCAGATCGACATGCAGTTGATAAAAATTTTGAGAAGTATTACTATTACTAAAGTCCAAGATGACCTCATTTTATTGCACTTGTGTGCTCACTGGCATGCTGTAAAGTAGTGAGACCTGGGGATTAAAATCTGAACTCCGAAGGAAGTTAGGGAGGGTTGAGATGTGTGTGATAAGATGGCTGTGTGATGCGTCACTGAGTGTGTTAACCTGGTTAAGACAGAAACCTGGCTTCTTAAAAATCTCCATTTGCATGCTTAGGCACACTTCTTGAGTTCTCCTTTGGTAAAACTCTACAACGTCATTAAACTGCCCAAAAAAGAGTTAAATGTCATCTTCAGCCACTGTGAATCCTAAAACAAGCATGAAGCTTGTCATAATTTTGTTATGTTTTATAAATACATTTAGTCCTTCATGTGCTGTGAAGTAAATCACATCCCATCCCCTTTTTATACTCCAGACCTGACCCACCGATGATTCAAAGTATGAACACTGACCGCTGCATCACATGATTGCATTGTTCTAAAATTTCTATAGCAAAAAGCTGAATTAAATCTAAAGTGACACTTTTATTGATATGTTTCTGTTACCAGATTGCACGCAGCACAGTCTTTTCTTCTTGACTGTGTGATTGAGCCCTGCAAAAGACTGGCATACTGGTACGGTTGCTTCTTGCTTTACGCCCAATGCTGCTGGAATAGTAATAACGCAGATATTTTTACTTCAATAAAATGAGTATTGTGTTATTGTTGGGTGTGAAGAGGATGGATAGGATTAGAAATGAGTACATTAGAGGGTCAGCTCAAGTTGGACGATTGGGAGACAAAGTCAGAGAGGCGAGAGTGTGTTGGTTTGGACATGAGCAGAGGAGAGATGCTGGGTATGTTGGGAGAAGGATGCTAAAGATAGAGCTGCCAGGGAAGAGGAAAAGAGGAAGGCCTAAGAGAAGGTTTATGGATGTGGTGAGAGGTGTAACAGAACAAGATGCAAAGGACAGGAAGATATGGAAGAAGATGATAGGCTGTGGCAACCCCTAACGGGAGCAGCCGAAAGAAGAAGAAGAAAATGAGTATCGTGTTAGCTTACTTGTTACTTTAAAATGTAATCAGAATTTATAACACAGGATACTTTTAATGTGTTGCCCCCAACGCTGCTCCTGAGTTTAGCACAACAGGAACTTGTTTAACAATTTCAGAAATATTGACACAGATTAAAGAAATAATGCGATCGCCTGATCATTTTCCTTAGATAATTTTATTTTGTGAACACTTCTACCCGTGTCTGCTGAAAGTGTGTGCGAAGCAAAAACACATGCACAGGCGAAGCAAGTGCAATGGACATGCGCAGACTACAAAACCCATAACTGTAACCCAAAAATATGCATGTCTTAACCTGGCTTCTCAGAGACCAATTAACCAATTTCTCTTTCCGTAATAACGGGTTAATATGGCATTTTAGAGACTAAGGTTTCTGTGATTAACTGACTTATCAAAACTTATGTAAACACACAAATTGAAAGACAGATAGAAGAATGAAGGTTTATGCAGCAGAGTGAATCTTGAACCTGTAAGTGTCGTCTTGAGAAGGTGCCACCTTAGGTGTTATGGGCATTTGATGTGATGGGATGATGATTACTGTGTCACTTGCTGTCTTGATGTATAGGAGGATGAAACGTGGCCTAGATGCAGGCCATAGAAATGCTGGATTGATGAGGTGACAAACGATATGAAGAAAATGTAGCTTACAGATGCTGATACACATAATAGAAGTCAATGGAGGAAAGAAATATGGCGTAAACAGACGATCCTGGGAAATCCTGGAAACTAGCTATAAAATTGAATTGATGATGATGGCTATTTTATAACAAAAAAATGTCTATCTATCTATCTATCTATCTATCTATCTATCTATCTATCTATCTATCTATCTATCTATCTATCTATCTATCTATCAATTTACTGTTTCTGCTTGTCTGTTTGCTTTCGTAATAGATAACTGGAGAAAGTGTAGATTATCTGAATGATCTGCTGTAAAAAAGGGCACCAGGACTGTGATAACAAGTATAGCGGCTGCAGATATCTTTTTTTAAGTGGGTTACATATATTTATCAGGGCGCTTGTTTTTTTTTCTTCTTTTCTGCTGAAAGATTGCCTGCTTCGCTGCTGCTGCAATGCATTCTGCATGTTGAGTGGATTGCTTGCACACTTATTCCTAAAATAACACTCTGCTGTCACCAGAGGTTCCCACACTGTCCGATTAATCTAATTGTCAGAAAGCTACAAGTTAAAGTAGATTTGTAAACAGTGGAGGAAGTCTTATGCTTTTAGATTTTTTTTCCCCCTTCGAGTAAGTGGAAAAGAATTTTAGTAGTACATTAATATTTTCATGAGTAAAACAATGGGTCATGTGGACTAAACATACATAGCAAATAATGTGCTACATTGTGCTCTTTTAAAATATTTGAACAAAATATAAATATGATCATTGTCATTGTTGTTCTTCTTATTTGTCATTGTAAGAAATAACATTATTGTCTTTAATTGGATTAGAATTTTAAGAGACCTTTAATCATCTCAAATCAAAAACAGATGAAGTGGGCTATTCAAATGATGCGGCTGCGGTTCAGCTGTGTCTGTTGTTCTGCTCTATTACTCCCCAAGGATGTTTAACATTTTTTTTCTTATGAATATTAGTGACGGTAATGGGCTAAACTTTTATATAAGGAATATATTTGAACTGACCCTGCTGTTTCAATATCAGACAACCGAGATCAAGAAATATAGCCATCCATCAATTATCCAATTCCTGGGGTGAGTTTCATGATAATGTCTCTTGTACCGACAGACTCCTTTATAACCTTAGCTCTTTTTAATTTGATAGTCTTGGACTGCGGACTCAGAATTGAAAGGCAGAATAAAAAGGCTAATTACGAAATGCTTCCAACATGTGCAGTGTGCGGACAACTAATATGATTTGATCCTTTTCATTCTATTCAGTACTTAGTGTTTTTCAGAATAATGAAATCAGACAGACCTTCTTTGCTGACATGCTTTTAAGGAAATGCTTTGAAGCCCCCTCTGATCGACTGTCATTCACATTATTCCAGCAGCTACAACAATGTATGGCTCAGGTGTTCAAGTGTGTTAACTAAGGTGTCTCAATAACAAATTAAGAAAAGGAAGAGATTCTATGTCACTGGCCATCTTCTGGAATAAAATGTTCTAGTAAGATAACAGGTCCTTTGTCCAGTGTGGGTATAGATATAGCACTATTTTCAGTTTAGTGTTTGGGTGGTATGATGGTTAGCATTACTGCCACACAGCTCCAGGGACTCGGTTTCAACTCCCACACCTAATCACTGTCTGTGCACTTTTTCCCATGTCCATGGGGGTATTCTCCAGGTTTTGTAGTTTCCTCCTACATCACAAAGACATGACTTTTGGATTATCCGATAACTCTAATAAATCTTGGGGTGATGGAGTCTGGATGTGTGCGTGTTTATAAATGGCCCTGTGTATGTCATTGTTTTGCCAAGCTTAGGCGCCTGCACTTTGTGGTTGTGGACAAAGTTGGTTTTGGAGTATGAATATCTGGACTGGTTGAATATGTGTAGGTAGTTTGTTCCTGTCTATGTTTTAATCTAGGAAATACTGCCAATGGCCCAAGAGCTACATTTTCCTCTAAATCAATCACGGTCTCTGTCCACACTATTGTCTTCACAACATTTATGAAAGTATCTCCATACACACTAAAATGACTAAAAATGCATAAATGTTCCTCATCATTGGGCATGTGTGCATCGGTGTAGAAATCCTTGAAGAGTGGTACTACTGCCAGCTGTAACAGCTTGTAAATTATTTGTCTTTTTATGCATTTATGCTGCATTCAAACTGCACAAAACACTATTTAGATGGATACAGATAAGCAACACAGCAAGCACTATGGAAAGAAACTTTTCTCTGTCTGCTATGTTGCAATATGCTTTGCCCACAGTTATAGTTATAGTGAGCAGGCTCCAATCAGGGAAAAGCCGTGTAATAAGCATCTCAAATCAAATCCCGACTAGGGTCTGCGCTTTTATCCGTCCACACTACAACATTGAGGCTGCATTTTCAGAAGTATATAACTCTGGTAAGCATTTTCAAAAGTCCTTGTTTAAAGGGGTTGAAAATGCCAGAGTAGTGTGGACGAAAGGTGAAAATGGGGAAAAATGTCTGCATTTTTAAAGGAAAATATAGCAGTGTGGAAGAGTCCTGAAGGAATCTTGCTTACGTCTTCATGTTGAAGGTGATGTGCTGTCTTTTTTAAATTGCTCTGACCAAATTAACCCCTATATAGACTCTGACATGAGAATAGTTTGCTGTTTATCCATTTGCACATTGTAAATCTATACTGTATGTATTTCTATGTACAGCTCCAGCTGAGTGATGCAGGCTCTGTGCTAAGGGAGTATTGTTTCACCTCAGAGGGCTTCAATCTGTGTTAAGTGTAAAAGTGTGATGTTGTGTCCTGGCACTTCTTGTAAGAGGGTCACACTTAGAGAATCCTTTCTAAACTTGTAAACTGTTAATTTGTGCTCCCTCTCCAGCTTTTTCACAAAATGTAAAAATAACTGATAAGTCTGATGAGTTTACATAACATTTTTAGCGTGGAAGACTGTTGGAGGGGTGTGGATTTGGGAGAGCACCCCATTTTTAACAGGCACCCACTGATCTCTGGGATTGTACATAAATTGGTCCGTTGTTCAGGCCATGGTGGGCAATAGGATTTCCAGGGGAGTGTTTAGGGTTTGAGAAGAGCTGTAAGAAATGTTAGGAAACCATGCTGGTAGAGAGGGAATTTTTACAGAAATCAGCATCCACTAGGGAGTTGCTGAGTAGTGGTGACACACCTACATGCAAGCTAGAATATTTTTATTAGTGGATGACATTAGCTGCCCTCTTAGAGAGTTGGCACCAACAAACTAGTGGTGCACAGTGTACCAGTAGGAATGAGATATTGGTAGAAATTTTCCTATATTATTTTTACTGAGATTTACCACATCAGGAAACTACCATTGTTGCTTGTCACAGAATTGAAATAAGGTGAGGAGTGGGCGTTCTGTAACCTTCTGGCACAATGTGGCATAAGGCGGTACAGCGATAGAAATGAAGAAAGAAGGTGAAGATGGAGTAGCTGAGGCTGCGTCACAATACAGAAAACGAAGAGCTGGACAAGAAAAAAGTGCAGGTTTCAACTTGTAATAGTTAAATTTGAATGTTCACATGCAATTAAGGAGTTCATAGCCTACATGTCCTAAAACTGATGTGTGTTTGTTTCATTGATTAAATTAACATAAACAAGTGCTTATTGCATAAATGCATGTTGTAATAAAAATAACTATAATAATCATGGATAGAGGAACTGGGTGGTAGAAGGGTTCTACTTTTATTTTATTAATGTTAAAATTTGTATTTTGTATTGTTATATTTTCTGTACTGTATGACTTAAAAATCGACTTTTGAAGGAGTCAGACCTGTAAGAACCAATCTTAATGCTCTAAATTAAACTTGTACTAGTGTTTGCTTAATTTGAATAGAATCGAATTTTCTTTCACAGTCATAGACAATAGTATAACCTTTTAGCCCCTGTAAGTTAATAACTTTCTTGCTATCAATAAGATACAGTGTGTTAATTGAGTCAGTTGTTGCTTAGAACAGGTCCAGGCCTTGCAGGGGCTAAAAGACACCATTTACAGCATGAAAATGGGATAAGCACACAGTTTTCTGAACGTTTAGAAATGGTTCAACTGTATAAACAAACTTAAAGAAATGAAACAAAGTTTTTAAGCTTTTAAACAGAACTTTTCTTAAACAAGAACTTTTCTTTTCTTTGCTATATCAATTTTTTCCATATTTTGTGTGAACTGTTATATTTTGAATTTTTACTAAAGTTTTTAAATGACGATATTTTGCCTGTGGAATCATTTCAACGCATCAAACTATTGCTGAATCCCATTTTGCAAACTAGAGCTGCTGAACTTTGGTAATTTTTGGTAAACGCAGCTACAAGACCCATGTGCGGTTATTACAATTAATGTGTTTTCTGCAGAATACCCTTGTATACATTTTACATATGTTAAAGGACTGAGCAACTCAAAATAATTTAGAGATGTGAAAATATTTTAGGAAAGTAAAGTACTACAAGCCAATGACGATTATGATGTGCCGGAAAATACATTTTTAACAGGATTTAATGTATGAATTTAGATACTTTCCACAGTCTATTAGAACAACAACAGTTTTTTCTTTAGTACATTTTCATATGATAATTTAGTTCAAAGTGATTTACAAGATATCAAAAAGAAAGTTACACAAAAAAAATAATTAAGATTAGGTAATAATATTAAAGAATAAGTAACAACAAAACAAGGTAAGGTCAGAAAAACCAAAAAAAAAAAAAAAATCTGCAGGGGATCCAAGGCCAAAAGACCACCCAGTCCCCACTAGCATTCTACCTAACATAAATGCTCCTAAATCAGTCCTCTTTGTTTTCATGCTTCACATGATAGGATTCTGATGAAGTTGGTCTCGTGGAGAGCAAAGACACCCACCGTCATTCCATCGTCTCAGGGGGCTGCATGGTGCTTTGATCAAATGGTGGTGGCGCAGATCGCCTCTACAGAAGTACCAGTAAAGACAGCAGAGAACAGTGGGGATTAGTACAGTATAGTACATTGTAATAATAATAAGGTAGCCGTGGATTAGTCATTAAAAAAATCACATACGTAGGTCACTATGGTAAAAACTGATGCAGTATATACACATTTTTGCTGAAATTGCAATATTATCATATCTAAAAATGACAAACATAAAATTTTAAATTGAGTCATATTTTCTAACTTGTTATAATAATTGAAAGGTCAGAACTCATGTATTTGTGTTGCCTTGCAAGTTAAATTTATTGAAATGTCTGAGAGGTGTGTGGGGTCATATTATTGGGTCAGATTTAAGTCTTTGCATAATTTGTAACGAGTTTCAGACAGAAGGATAGCACATTTAAGGACTGCCATTCCTAAAACCTCTCTACTGCTCAGTCTCTAGAGCTGCCTCCATTAGTGAAATGCAGTGCCTGACTAATTACGAGATTGTTTCTAAGTTTTCACGCTGATTCCAACACCACACATTGCTTTGTATTTGTGGTGCAAGGTGAGGGCCATTTTGGCAGCCTTCAATGTAAAAAATGTCAGAATAAAGACAGCAGCACCGTGCAAAAGCGAACAAACAAACACATTAGACAACTTCATAACAGTGTGAACTTTAATTCATTTCACTTCAGGATTGGATGCTGCAGTGTCTTTACCCTACCCTTGAAGATGGGGGGTAATGGAGGCCTATTGAAATTACACTGATTTCAGTGGTAAGGGAAATGCAGATGTGCTTAATGTCAGTGTGTGTGACACAGTCCTGAGTCAACAGCTGACTTCCAAATGTCATGGGTACACAAATGTCACCTGGAGAGTAAGATGCTAGAGTTTGGGCAGCCATCTGATAGTTGTGTCTATGACCTCTGATGTAAATGTGGTAGTAACGAGTAAAGCAGCCAAAAAGCAACACCAAATTGGCTGCAGACATTTTTGACAACCTTATTTAGCCTGCTGTAGGTGTGACATACAATCTGAGTTCAAGAGGGCTGTAAGTATAGTATGTAAGGTGTAAACATCTCTCAAGGTGGAATATACTGTAAGAGAGAAAGGAGAAGTGTTACCTCTGAGATGAGAGGAGAAGCCACAGCGGATCTTCTTAAGGCCATATCACATTACATAATTTTTCACAACATTTTCAGTGATAGATTTCATCTTTATTATCTAATCAAGTTGGGGGCAGCCATGGTGCATTCCATTGGCCAGCACTCATGTAGTTTGCCTTCTCCAGTGACTCGATCCAACCACTGGATCGAGATACTCGTGTTGACAAAATCAAAAAGGTTTAATTTGCCTTAAGTCGAAGGGACGGGTGTGTGAGTGTGAGATCTGACAGCCAATGAGTGGTCATGTGGAATTCAGCTACGAGGAGTATGGAACATGGATATTTGGGATCTCGCAAACGAAACAGAGGCTCATCTGTCTGTTGTGTTATATTGCGTATTTTGGCACAACAGAAAAAGAAAATAGGACAGAGATTGTGGGAGAACTTGCTATACCTCTGCAGCCTTCTAACAGCCCTTGCATAGTCAGGCAGCATGTTGTGCAGGGAGTGTAGCTTAGCAGCTAAGACCTGGGACTTCAGACCGTGAGGTCATGGGTTCAGATCCTGCTGCTGACTCTATGTGACCATGAGCAAGTCTGTGGTCCAGCTGGGAAAACAAAACTAATGTGACCAATAGTGTCTTAAATGGCCTTGGATTAAGGCATCACCCACTTAAGTAAATGCCAATGTTATTGGCTGTCAGTAAAAGGGGCACACGTATGATACTTTGAAAAGTGTGGGACCTCGTCACACAGGTGTGTAGTTTGTCAAACCTGCCATTCCTAGTTGTGTAATCCAATGTACTCAAGACGAGATCAGCAACTGCAGCAAGGCCAGATGAAGATCCATAGGACTTATCATACGTATACATACTTACATATTATGAACATCACGTATGTCAATGATGAATCAAGTACAGGAAATGACGTGGGAAAAAAAATCCCAAGCTTTGTGTTGGATCAACTTCACTTTCCTTTTTGTTCATTAGTCTATTTCAAGGAATAAAACAAACTCATTGATGAGTGCAAAATCATATCTAGGGGATGTCAACTTTCGTCTGTTAGCGTAATTAACAAGCATCAATTATTTTAAAAGGCCAATGGCAAAGAATTGATGTATTAATGGGTTGCATACTTACACCAAATAAAATAAAGAACATTTTGGTGTGTCTTATTTCACACAGTGGTCTCGTTATCCTCCACATTGTTGTTTACGTGTATGTCGGGGTGATGGGATGATGCAGAATCTGAGTGCACAGTGTGGCCAGAAGCTGCAGTATTAGCTTTTTCCTGACTTGGCTATGTGTAACGTTGATCTCGTTAGGCTCAACTACAGTATTTATGACTTGTTCAATACACCGTTTTGGTTTATTTTTTGTAACTGTCAGGTATAGGTTTCACTAAAGCAGTGCCTTTTGCTTCTGCCTAAATAAATTTTTTCTTTTTGGTGTTCCACGAGATTCTTGTTTTGAATAAACATCCTTTTTGGATCCTTTTCCTCTTTTGCAGCATTGTAAAATATCAAATGTAAAATGACATAAAACAGACCTATTAGACACCTGCTCTGATTGTGCCCCAACTATATTAATAAACCAGGACTCATCTTTTTCTTCTAAAAGCTTTTTATTTAGGAATGATTGGTTAGGTTTATAATTGTGAGGACTGAAGTGGGGTTGGTTTGTGTGCTGATCGCCTGGACTGTCATTGAAAACCTGGACTTTTTCATTATTAGACATTTTTTTCGTATTTTTTTGGCCCCATTGTGTACCCAAGTTGCTCTGATGGTAGATCTGGCCATGGCTTTCAGATTTTAAGTTTAACACCCCCTCTAACTAGAAGTAATGTACTGCTGGCTGGTGTCAAATACGTAAACAGAAATTAAACCTAACTGGTTAATGGTGGGGTGGCTTCAGGGTTCAAGGTTTTTATTTAGTCAAGT
The DNA here is from genome assembly GCA_026402145.1 of Polypterus bichir lapradei. Classification (NCBI taxonomy): domain Eukaryota; kingdom Metazoa; phylum Chordata; class Cladistia; order Polypteriformes; family Polypteridae; genus Polypterus; species Polypterus bichir. The sequence continues at coordinate 64,958,683 of JANRMT010062796.1, forward strand.
TTACAAAAGAAAACATGAAATTTGTCTCCTCAGTTACATCCAATAACAGACAGAAATAAAATAAAATAAAATAAAAAAAAAAAAACCAAATAGAAACAAGACAGTTTGAAACTTACACAAAAATTTAAAAAAATTAACTTCTAGGAGTTTGATAGTGTGTGTTTACCCAAACGAGAGACTCTGCATTTCTAGACATTTTTATTATCTCCGATATTCCATATTAAAAAGACATATGGCACTGGGAAGAAAGAAATGTTTGGAGCAGTTTGTGTATTTTTCAAAGCAACTGTCCTCCCTGATTCACTGACGTTAAGTTCTGCAGGTAATGGATGTCTGTCATCAGTTGAGGTGATTTCCAGTTTTTTCAGTGCTAACATCTGACACACACCTACCAAGTCATCCACGTCAGCCCCAATAACTTTAGCTGTACACTTGGAGCTTTTTGAAATTTTGGCTTATCAGACTACTAAACCAGTCGATGAAGCTGAAAGTGATGACAGACAGGATGACACTCTGATGAAAGGATACAATGAGGTCTTTCTCCACTTTAAATAGTAATTTAACACTTTTAACCAAGCTGGTATCCATCCAAATATTGCTATTAAGGAGTTAGGAATGATTTTAAATCCAAGGCTGTCTGAGAGATGTACAGAACGGTGTACTCTGGAAGCCCATTGAGGGTCACATATCCCAGGGTTACCAGACTGTTGTGACATGTGACACAAGTCACTCAACTACCTGTGCCAATCAAGGGAACTTAAGCACCTTGGACGTTTGACTGGACTCTTTAGTGGACAGCATGGGGCCACCTGTCCTACATGACTGTGAATAAAGTATTTCAACATTACAACATTAGAACAATCTAGACAAGAACAGGCCATTCAGCCCATCAATGCTCGCCAGTACTATCCACTTATTTATTCTAAAATAACATCAAGTCTAGTTTTTAAGTTCCTAAAATCCTACTGTCTAGATTATTCCAAGTGTCTGTGCTTCTCTGTGTAAAGAAAAACTTCCTATTGTTTGTGCGATATTTACCTTTAACAAGTTTCCAGCTGTGTTTTTGTGTCCTTACTGAACTCAACCGTCTCGATCCACTGTACTAATTCCCTTCATAATTTTAAACACTTCACAATCATGTCTCCACTTAATGTCATTTTGCTTTAACTGTATAGTCTCAGCTCTTTTAATCTTTCGTCATAATTCATTCCCTGTAGCCCTGGAATCGGTCTAGTTGCTCTTCTCTGGACCTTCTCCAGTGCTGCTATGTTCTTTTTGTAGCCTGGAGATCAAAACTGTACAGAGGACTCTAGATGAGGCCTCACCAGTACGTTATAAAGCTTGAGCAGAATCTCCTGTGACTTGTACTCCACACATCAGGGCACTATATAACCTGACATTCTGTTAGCCTTCCTAGTGTCTTCTGAACACTGTCTGACAGTTGATAGTGCCACTGCCATAATATGTCCTTTCCACCAGATCAATTCCTTAAAACTCTGGATTTAGTAGGGATGTTTGGTGTCTTTCTTTTTTGCAGGACCCTGGCTGTGTCTTTACTGTTGCCCTAGACACTGGCACAACACATGACAGTCTATACATAACACCTTTGGCACATTTTTTCTGTTATACAGATTGTTATCTTCCATTCTATTTCCTCTTTGTCCTAACTGAATGTTTTCGCTTCCCATCCCCAATGCTTTGTTTTAACTGCCACCACTTTATGTGTTGTACTTTGCTCCTCCCAGAGCCACTCATCTCCATTTTCATCTGCCTACTTCCTGGACTGAGGTAGGAATTGCTTTTGCCTTTCATCACACCCCAAGGCAGGTGGTTGCCTTCTTTCAGTTCCTTTCCAAGTCATTCATCCTCTTGTGCTGCACCCTGGTAACAGCCTACACTGATAACAGAGATGAGTTTGTAATTTCACATTGAGCCATCTAACTCCTGTAATTGGTGCTGAATGCAAATTGAACACAAAAACATAAAACACAGAAATCAAAGAGCTGAATGAAAATGGAATGATTACATAATGAAGAATATTTACTGTTTCACTTTCTGCAAATGTTTACAGACTGTTATTAACTGTATTACTGGAGCCTTCATTCCGTATTCTAATCATAGATAGTAAGTCACTATTTCTGATGTTGGCCATATGTTTGTTCATTAAATGTAATCATTGTTGTTTACAAAGCTAACTGATGACACTTGAATGGGAAAAGCACTGGATGACTGCCAGCTTCCTTATGGCAGTCGGGCTCTTTCGTAGACTTTCTAGAGGTCATTATGAAACCGTATTAAGTCATTTATTCAATTTATGAGCCATGAACACACATGATGACAACTGTGGAGATACTGAAGTCCTCAAGGTTCTTTTTTTTATTTCTAACAATTTGAAAGTAGGCAGACGGTGTGGTGACGTGGCTAAGGCATTAGAGTATAAACCTCAAGACTGCCAGTTAAAGTGACTCGGGGGGGTCACTTAAGCCACCAGTTCTCTTACTTTGCTGAAAAGCATGTAATGAATTGGACGTAGCCTGATTTTGCAAGTCAGTCTGGATAAAGGCACCAGCCAAATATTCAGATTTCTGTAATTACGTTTACAATATGGAGGAAGGCATTCAGTTATTCTTTCCCGGAGAATACTTTCTCTTGACCCCAAGAATAAAAACTAGCCCACCATCATCCATCTGTTATCATACTTCTTTATTCCATTAGTGAAACACATGGACCTACTGTATGTTCCTAAAATAAAATGCTACGAAAGGCTAGATATAAACAACAGTAAACTCTCTGTCCATTGTTTACAAATCTAACAAGTTATGCTTGATAGCTTCTTTTTTCAGTTCCCCCTGATGTCATAATGTTTCATTACTTCTCGGGGCTCATCTAGTAAAAGAGGAACTTTTCTATTTTGTTTTGTTTTCAACGTACAAAAATATAACTTGACATTGATCACATTGCTGATGTAACTTTGAGAAGTAGTGGACTTCAAAGAAACACTGAAAAACGCATTAGTGTGGGCAGATGTTTCGACTCTTTGACGATCTTCTCGATTGTCGCCATGCAATTCTGTATCTGGGGCGTAATTGCATTGTATATCCTAGACTTCTTCTTGCGTGTCTGTGAGCTGTTGTGTTTGTCTGCTGCTCAATTTTTCCATATTCAGGATGACATCTTGCTTGTCAATGTGGTTCAGCATCTTCTCTGCTTATTCTTTCTCTTTCTTCATCACTTAATCGACTTCTGTGATTTGATTGGTGTTCAGCAGATGTCTGCTTTTCTTTTTCTTTCTGACATTATGGTAGTTATCACTTGGTTTTGCTTTCACTTTGCCATAAATACATGGCCATGGGTTACTGGTCCATCCTTTATTGACATTTAATGAAGTTCAATGTTTGATGCTCAATAAATACAATACTTAGACTTGATTATAAATTCTGAAAAGGTTCTAACGTGTACTGTGGCATTATCGACGGATGGGGTTGTGAGGGTCATGGTTTTATTACAATAAACTTTTCTGGGCAACAGTAAAGTAGACACAAGGTTGGCATGACCTAAATTCTTTTGAATTTGAAGGACATATCACGTTATTGTCAGGATTACTTCTTACTTGTCTATATTCTTCAGTGGCTTGTCTTCTTGCTCTTCCTCATTCTTTATTACTTAATCACCTTCTGTGATGTGCTTGATGCCTTGCAAATGTTGCTGCTCTTCTTTTTCTTTCTTCCTATTATGGTGTTTTTCATCATGTAATCAGCTTCTGTGATTTGCTTGTTGCTCAATAGATGTTGTTCTAATTCTTCCTTTCTATTATAGTGTTCTGTATCACATAATTGGCTTCTGCAATGTGTTTGATGTTCAATAGATGTTGCTGCTCTTCTTTTTCTTTCTGCCACATCACTTATTTTTGTGATCACATTGCTGTACAGTGATGCTGGCTCTGCATCGGTCTGTCGTGGTGAAAAAGGAGCTGAGCTATAAGGCAAAGCTCTCAATTTACCAGTTGATCTATGTTCTTACCCTTACCTATGGTCATGAGCCAAGGGTATTGACCGAAAGAACGAGATCACGAATGCAAGCGGTTGAAATGAGTTTCCTCCGCAGGGTGTCTGGGCTTTCCCTTAAAGATAGGGTGAGAAGCTCAGTCATCCGGGAGGGGCTCAGAGTAGAGCCGCTGCTCCTCCGCATCGAGATGAGTCAGATGAGGTGGCTCGGGCATCTGATCAGGATGCCTCTTGGACGCCTCCCTGGCAAGGTGTTCCGGACACGTCCAACTGGGAGGAGGCCCCGGGGCATACCCAGGACACGCTGGAGGGACTATGTCTCCCGGCTGGCCTGGGAATACCTCAGGATTCCCTTGGAAGGGCTAGAAGAAGTGGCAGAGGAGAGGGAAGTCTGGGCATCTCTGCTCACGCTGCTGCCCCCGCAACCCAATCTCGGATAAGTGAAAGAGGATGGATGGATGAATGGATGTTGCTGTAATAAACGTATGACCGCAAGTCACTTTGCAGAGGTTGCTGCTACCTAAGATTTTTGAATTTACAAAACATATCAGTTTATACAGTAAATACATTTCATTGTAACTGTGCAATGACAATAAAGTTGAATTCTAGCCCCAGTAGTTTCTGAGCAAATGTGTGACAAGCAGACAGTCCTTAGCATTTAATATCAATAGATAATGGAGTCAAAACCAAGAGCTGAAAGAAACCTGAATGTGATGCCAGTCCACTGCTGGACGTAACACCCTACAGCCATTCATACTAACTAATCCCGAGTTGCTAGTCAGCACAGCTACCATGTTAATGAGTAGGATGCAGAAAGAAAAAAGAATACTTTCTCTTGACCCCGAGAATAAAAACTAGCCCACTATCATTCATCTATTTATCTGTTATCATACTTCTTTATTCCATTAGTGAAACACATGGACCTATGTTCCTAAAATAAAATGCTATGAAAGGCTAGATATAAACAATAGTAAACTTTCTGCCCATTGTTTACAAATCTAAGAACTTATGCTTGATAGCTTCTTCTTTTAGTTCCCCCTGATGTCATAATGTTTCATTACTTCTGGGGGCTCATCTAGGAAAAGAGGAACTTTTCTATTTTGTTTTGTTTTCAACATACAAAAATACAACTTGACGTTGATCACATTGCTGATGTAACTTTGAGATTCTAGCTCCAGTAGTTTCTGAGCAAATGTGTTAAAAGCATACTAACTAATCCTGAGTTGCTAGTCAGCACACCTACCATGTTAATGAGTAGGATGCAGAAAGAAAACAGACTATCTGTGAAAAAAAAACTTAGAATTTGCTAAGACCAGACGTGTAGTGCTGTTCCCTAAAGGCTCTGACTATTGAAACCCCAAGAGTTACATTCTAAAATCAACACTTAATTTGACAACATGAGTCTAAAGGATGTTGACTTGTGTTTACTGTATTAATTCCCTGTTGGATTTAGAGGTGATGTTTGGCAGACATGGTGCATGGAATGGCAGGAGAGCCATGGATGTAAAGAGAGAGAAGAATTAGATCTCAGTGTGAAAGTTGCGTGTCTCCATGGAGGTGCTGTGGCTCGTCCAGTCTCTTTACAGTTTTTTGAAGTACTAGGCCTGTCCCTGTCTTTAGGATTGTGGCAGATGACCTAAGCCCTTACATGGAAGGACCAGGGAAGAGTGTATCTCTCCTGGAGCAACAGAGGGCAGCCCCCTTGGCGTGCAATGGGACCACAGGTCTTGAGCATAGAAGGTCAACCCTGTTGGGTTGGGAGGAAGAAGACAAAGCCCGAGGAGTAGTGGAGGCGGAAGGACTGTATTGTGCTCTGTGCTTTGACTTGTGAGCTGTGAAGACCATTTGTGTAAACAAACCGTGTGTTGTGTGTGCTAGAGCTGTGTCCTGCCTGTCTGTGTCGGGGTTGACTTCACAGGACAAAACTTGAAGTGCTCTCTGATATGCATATTGGATTTACTGAGGTCTCCAAATGAGTCCAGTATGGGTGTGTTTGGGTGGGAGTGTGAGTGTGTTCTTTGATGGAGTGGCACCTGGTCTATTATTAACTACTTCCACTCAATGCTGGTGATGGTGGTTCTGGATGCTTAACCAAGTAAAGTGGGTTCAGTAATGAATGGCTGCAGTAATATGCTTTAAAGTTTTATGGACTAGGCTGGCAAGGCTCTGCGTTTTAATAAATGACAAGCCCTTCTTCCAAGTCTGTAAAGCAACAGATTGCTGATGTTCATCAAATGTCAGCACTGACTAATTAACTCAGACTGAAAGTGATGACGATGTAGCACCAGTACCAACCTACTAGTCTTCTATAGGCTCCCAGAGATGGCACAAGCAGAGATGACCATGTAAGCCTTTGTGATGTAAGTGAAGGAGACTCTGGTGCATTAGAGTAGCTGACCTCTTTGCTCATACTTGATTGAGTTCTGAAGGAGTTACAGTATATAGCTGGGTACATGAAACTGGTTTGAAGTGACAGCTCTGCACTGCTCCACAATATTCTGATGAATTAAATGTTTATATAATAAGTGACCAGACCTCACAGTGCCAAGTTTAACCTCTTACAGTTAAACAGTTCCTTTCCTTCAGTTTTTATTCTATCACATTTGGCACCCTAGCAGATTTGTTTTCAGATAGCAAACTGTGCAGTGATGTCTTTGTACATCTGACATGGATAAACTAGCAGCGCTCCAAAGGGATTAGTGAGTGGACAAGTTGTGCATGCAGTTCATTGATCACTCTGGCAGTCTGTTCTGCTTCTGCCTCGCCACTGACAGATCTATTTCTTGCTACAGGTTTGTTCCTTTTAAAGGCATTGTGAAGTTTGCTGTTTTAAGATGCATACATCATTTGAGCTTAGTGAGGAAATGTATTGCTTTGGCTTAATCAGCCAGCCTTCTGGAAGTGATTACGAAAAGTTTCTTTTAATAGCAGATTGCCAATTGGTGTCTGCCTGCACTTGGCATAATATCAGCCGAATCAATAGATAATATCAAGAATGTCAGTTGTTTATTATTTAGAACACACAAGGAAGGTGTGACTATATGGTGAGTATCAAAGGAATAGACAGAATCTTAAATAACGGGCCTAACTGGGCCTAATCATAGGGAGTTGTGATTCCCTTACTTTCCCATTTCCCAAATTATGACCAAGTATTCTCAAATGGCACAACTGTTTTAAGATAGAGTTCCCTTTAAGTGCAGTTTAGTTTTTTGTTTATTTACCAGGATGGCACACTGTTACTATGACTAGCACTGTTGCCTGTCTGTACTAGATTCAAATCTTGGCCTACTCGCAACACTTGGTAAAGGTCTTTACATTCTCCCTATATCTCTGTAGGTCTTTTCAAGATCTTTTGTTGTACTCTTGCATCTCAAAGACTTTCAGGTTAAGTCACTTAATAACTCTGAATTGGCCCTATTGGATATTGGATATACATTCTCAGTGGTGCATGGGCATCCCATCCAGAGTCAGCGTCTTCCTTGTTTCACAACTTCAGAGAATGGATTGATTTTTATTTGGTGTGTAACTGGAGAGTTTCTAATTTTGTCAAAAAAAAAAAAAACAGAAAGAAAGAATGAATAAAGGGAGAATTGAAAGTGTCAAATGAATAAACAGAAAACAAAAATTATTGTTCCCCTACTAGACCTCCATATATATGTTTATAGGTTATATATAGCTCCTTTAGCCTCTTTTTTGTCTCTGTATTAAGCACTCCCTTTCATCTTCTATCTCTACTACCAACACTAGGAACACACTGCTTGATCCTTATCAGTCAGGCTTCAATTGAAGCCATTCCACTGAGACGGCTCTGCTTACCATTGTAGACATGTTATGGCAGGCTACAGCTACCAACATGTCCTCCTCCTACTAGATCTGTCCTCTACCTCTGACATGATCAACCATCAGATCCTCCTTGCCACCTTCAATCACCTTGACATCACTGGGACTGTCCTCAGGTGGTTTCAGCTCTGTCTCATGGGGAAATGCTACCATGTGTCCTGGAAAGGAGAGATGTCAAGTGTGCACAAGGTAAACACATGGGTGCCCCAAGGATTGGTACTGTGTCCTCTCCTATCTCCTTTATACACCTCCTCACTAGGCCTGTCATCCAGTCTAATGGTTTCTCTTCATAGTGCTATGCTGATCATACCCATCTATACCTGTTTTTCCCTCCAGGGGACCAAAGGTATCAGCTATTATCTCTGTATGTCTCAGTGTTGCAACCTGGATGAAGGAACACCACCTCCAGCTCAGCCTGGCAAAGACAGACCTTCTTGTAATCAATCTAATCGGCACCTCATCTCTGTTCAGCTCAGCTCATTATTGCTAACACCTGCCATGTCTGTACGCAGCCTTGAGGTGCTGATCGATGACCAGCTGTCCTTTACTGACCATGTTGCAACTTTCTTTTGGTCTTGCAGATTCAATCTATACAGCATCTGTAATCTCAGACCACATCTGATGGAGTATGCCGCACAACTCTACGTTTAGGCTTTGTTCTTCTAATGTCTGGACTCCTGCTATTCTCTCCTGGCAGGAGTACCAGTATGTGTCACCATGCCATGCAGATGATTCAAAATGCAGCAGCATGTCAGATGTTTAACCAGCCTAGGTGGGCACATGTCACTCCCCTTGTCAGCATTGGCTCTCTGTAGCAGAATATATTAGGTTCAAGTCTTTGATGCTTGACTACAGAGAGAACAACAGATCAGCACCTACAGTGTATATGTATGTATGTATATACGAGGGGTGTTCAATTATAAACAGGAATTTTCATGCACTGTTCTTATAAAGAGTGCAAGGTAGACATTTGAACTTGTCGTTAGTAGTGCTGCTCTTTCCCCCTTTGCTGTCAGTTATAATCAACATTTTGGAGCAGGAGGTACACGGTAGTGTTGCGCAGCAAATTATTTAAAGATTTTTGATAAATGAAGGAGTCATTCCATGCCAGATTTATTCGAGACTTAAAAATCAGATTGGGGATATGTGTCTCTCTCGACCTAGAGGGACTATCATCTCTTCGGCCCACTTAAGGAATTTTTAGAAGGGAAGAAATGAGGAGGTTATTGACGCTGTACAAGAATGGGACAACATGCAGTCAAAAAACTTATACTCTTCTGGGATTAAGATACATCCTGAGTGCTGGGACAAGTCTATTGCAGTGGCAAGAGACTACATAGAAAACCAGTATGTAAGTCGTTTCATTGTATTCAATAAATAAATTGTTGTTGTATATATATACAGTACACCCCCAAAATTCACAGGGGTTACATTCCTAGAGCACCCGCGAAGTGTGATGTGGTTAATAAATGCCTTTTAATGCCTTTTAAATGCCTATTTTTATAGTTTAAACCCTAAATACATTATGCCCCCAAAGCACTTTAATTTCGTTGCAAACTCAGCTTAATACATTGATACATTACCTAAAAAATACTTTAAAACATTACCTAAAAACAGAATGTAAAGGTAAACCCGTATACTGTACAGTACTGTACTGCTATGTCTCCTGCAGTGCTAGAATGTAAAATACTGATGTTACCGCTATACTGTAATTCATGCAAGTGCATTTTCTTTGGTATGCACTGTCATTTTCTTTGTTATAAGTAGAGTAAATACATAATAATTTCATTTAATTAAAATACAGTAAAATGTACGGGTACTCACCAATGATGAATGATGATGATGATATTGATGATGATGATGAAGTAGCTGTGCAGTATGATGCAGAGGATTTAAAATTCCTCGGGTGGTGCCTCTTCTTCAGGCGCTTCAGGAGGAGTCGTATCTTTGGACAGGTCTTCTTCTGGTGGGGTTTCGTACTGGTTTTTCTTTATAGGTTTCAGGAACATTGTTATGGAAAGTTGCTACATTGTCTCCTGTAGCGAACTGCTGGTACAATTTCCGTGCTTTCTCACGGATGATGTTACCGTCCAAGGGGATGTTCTTCTTCCTGCAGTCGGTGATCCACAATGCCAAGGCAGATTCCATCCTGATGATATTTTTATTCCTTACCGTCATTACCTTTTTGGCACAATCACAGAAACTTAGAGATACGGTACTCCAGATCTCTGCTTTGTTCTTCTTTATGTAGCGTATGGTGCTTTCATTAATGCTATAGTGGCGTGCTACTACAGCATAACTTTTTAGTTCCCGGAGCAAATCCAGTAGTTCAACCTTCTCCTGGAGTGTTTTAAACTTCTTCTGCTGCTTAGGCTCAGTGCCAGAAGCTTTAGAAGGTGCAGGGCATTTCAGCAACATCTTGTGTGTTTAAGAATAACAAAATGAATACAATAACAAAATGGAAAACACGAGGACACTCAGCTGGAGATGCATCACAGAACAGCAGTCAATCAGCAGCAAGGAGAAATGAATAACGCTCTCGAATTGGCTACTTTCAC
>JANRMT010062796.1:64969484-65001434 GCA_026402145.1 Polypterus bichir lapradei
TGTAGTACGTGGTTGGGCGATGTAACTAGGGCTAGGGCGATCTAGTTACACTCCTCACAAGTCAGTCTGCCAAGTGCCATCAGTCTGGAAGGTTGTGCTTGTGTTCAGTGAATTTTGTAAAAGTAGTTTTGTGCAAGCGTCGTTTTTTTACGATGGCCGATTATCGTGAGCAATGCGCGGCAGTGAAATTTTGTTTTCTTCTTGAAAAAAGTGTTGCAGAAACTATTGTTATTGAAACGGTATGACAACCCTGAACCACCCACCCTACTTACCAGATTTAGCTCTGTGTGATTTCTTTTTGTTCCCTCGGATGAAAAAAGACTTGAAAGGAAGGCGTTTTGCTGACGTCGAAGAGGTAAAACAAGAAACGACCAGAGCATTAATGGGCATTACTTCAGACGAATTTAAAAAATGTTTCGAACAATGGAACAAACGGTTAGATAAGTGTATTTCCGCCAGTGGAGAGTACTTTGAAGGAGACTAATTGTAGTTTGTACAGAAAATTAAATTAAACACGTTTTAAAAATATTTCCGGTTATTTTTGGGTCCCCCCTCGTATATATATATATATGTATATGGATTTGGAGACACTTGTGAGGTTCTATGGTCCTTCCCAACCACTCGGGTCTGCTGATGAATTGCTTCTGGTGATACCACCTACTGTACGTGTGACATATGAAATCTCAATCCAGACTCCTAGTTGGTGGAAAGAGCTGCCCACCTAAATTTTAAATTCAGATTCCCAAAATGTATTTAAGATACATTTCAAACTTTTATTTTTATTTCTGTCTAATTGATAATAATAATAATAGCCTAGGAATTACAACTATCTTGTATTTTATTCCAAGCTGTTCATTTGTGATGATCAATTTTGTAACCTTGTAACACTTGTTCCCATATAGACTATAGACTGGATAAAAATTAAATGTAAATCTCTTCTCTTTTTTCCTGCCCTGTCTTCTCTCTTGCCTGTATGTGAACCTTGGTTTAATTTACCAGATTACTCTAGACTCAAGTGACCTTTGGTTAGGAAAGACCTTTAAACTATGGATATTTTTAATAATGTGTGGTCTTGCCCAGTGTTGGTCACCAGTGACTCCTATTATATCAGAAACTTTATTTTATCTCCATTCTGCATGTGAACCTGAGATTAATTCTTTCTCAGACATCTCTACAAACACCATGGGGTAAGTAACATGAAATAAAATGAAATTTTTGGGGGTGGAGTATTTATTTTAAGCATGTACATAGATTAGTGCCCCCGGCAGTCCCCTTCTGTTGACAAGTTTTTGTCCTTCTACAAGGTCCTCTGTAGGCCTGTCCTCAGTTTCTTGCCACCCTTGTGGCACCTTTTGCCCTGCAATCCAATAGGAGTTCTCTTGAATACCTTGCATGACGTCAATAAGTCCTTTTCATCCTTATAACCTCAAATAAATTGTCAACTGTTGCAGCACAAGTACATCTGTGTGATAGCGCCAGGTAACTACAGAAGTAGAAGACACAGTTTCAGTGCACACTGGCAAGCTGCACGAGATGTGAATCAGGTCACTGCATGAGGAAGCTAAATTTGGAATAATGCAAGGTAAATGTATTAACCCTTTAGCCTCCCAATCACTAAAGCTTTGCCCATTTCTCAGAGATAACTTCCAGCCTTAAGGTTTTTCAGTATCACAAACATGCTGGTAGGGTACAATAACAAAACTGACAACACAAGGACTGATGTGAGATGCAGTTACAAATAAAAGATGTTTCTAATACACCAACTTAATTCTGAATAAATTGCTAGCCTGGGATAGATTGTTAGAAGTAGTAAGTATGAATCTGAATAAAAACCACAAAAGCTATTAGGTAAGTAAACTATTAGTAGTACCAGCACTAGGCAGCAGGGGGTAGACCTGAACAGAAAGACAAGCCCATGTGGGCTCAGGCTCTCACACAGCATCCCCTGGACCCTGAGCTGTGACGTAGCAGTAGCAATCTCATCATTATATGTTGTATATGAAATAAACACACATGCACTACATTTGAGGTACCAAACTACTGCAGGTGACGGTGACTCCTGAATGAGCTGATAGCAGTAGTAAGTGGGGTTGTAGAGGTGGCACATTATTGAATGCTTTTATTCAGAGTGAATTATAAATTACAGTACAGTGCAATGTTATTTTGTAGCTTTCACATCTTTACAGTTGTAACAGCAGTATGTTAAAGGTGACACCATGAATTGCTGGCAGCGATTTTCCAAAAAAGGCAGTCTGTAAGATTTTAATTCTCAAAATCTTAAACTATCTAAATGAAGGAATGCTTCTCTAGATATTTAACCACACTTAAAGTTAAGACTGATGCTCCCCTTGAAACTTTTGTTGACATGAATTTCTTCGAAGAGGTCTCGTGGTCTGGCAAAATTTGAAAACAGAGTGTCTGGTATTATAGGGTTATCCAAGTAACACAGTTATTCAATTTCTGATGTATTAGCAATGACAACTTCCAGCCTTTGCTTTCAGTGATACACTGAGCAAATCCTACCGTGATGGCTTTGCCTTAATCTTTGTAACGTAAAGGTTACATTTGGTATTTTTCAAGTCAAAGTTATTTCTTCATAATCATGTGATGTATTCATTTGCCACTTGAAATTGTTTTATAAAGTGGAGTGTTAAAAATATCTATCATGCACCTACGTCTGTAATGGAGGTTAAGGATACTGGGGTTCCAACATAAAGGCAAAAGCCTTAAAACTTAAAAAATATGTATCCGTATAATTTACTTTTTTTTCTATAGCAAATTTTTATACACAAAGTGTAGCTCAATGTGCTTTACAAGATTTAAAGAGACAGTTACAAGAAAAGTCAAACAAATTAAATTAGGTAAGAATAAAAATGAATAAGTAATAAAACTAAATCAATATTTGCTTAAATAAAATAGATATTTAATTAGTAGAAAAGTAGGGTTCTTATATATAATGTCATATTCTAAGTATCTAAAGATAAGTCTGAAAATTGGATCAGATGGCCAGGTGGACAAAAAAAAAACTCCTGTTACTTTGGATTAAATAAATAAATAAATAAATCGGCAGGGGTCCCAAGGTCAAAAGACCACCCAGCCCTGAACTTAAAAGTTCTTAAGTCATTCCTAATGATTTCCAGGCTTTGTCCCAAAGTACCTGATGCAGTGGTTTCAGCACAAAGTAATTTTTTGTGAGATTCATCCATTTGAAAAGGATACTTGCTGTTCACTTCACCTCACTGTTTCCTCCAGCATATATTTTTCAGCTCATAACATCATCTTCAAGTGCTGTTGTTGGCATTATTGAAAACTGACACTCAGATGTGAATTGCTGTTCCTGTTCTGTAGACAAACAAACAGTAGTCACTGAATATGCCACACTTACGATTAGTCACAGTGTTTCACCATATGGAAGCCTACTCCTGCCATTAAAAAAAAGGAAAAGAAATGATTGCATTATTTCACAAAGACGTTGCCTGCTGTTGTCAGTATTATCATGCATGCATGTGCTTAGGTGGTCTAGTGATAAAAAGTTTGAGTATATGCATAGTGTGCCATCAAGTGACAGAAACTGAATCAGAGTTTAAGGCATATATTTAGTTTTAATCAGGATGAAGTTTATTAAGTTTAGTACAGAAGTTTTACCATTGATGGTAGCACAAAGCTGTCATTCCTGCCTCACAGAGCCAGAGTCTGCAAGTTCTCCCTATGTATTTATGGATTAGATGGTATCAGTGGGTGTCAGTGAGTTTACGCACTCAAATGTATTGTCCTCAGTTCTTTTATTACAATCCTCAGCAAGAACAACTTTGTATGCTCTATAAAATTTGTTAACTGGTTTGCGATGCTTAAACCTCTTTTATCATGGTTTAGCTCTATCGTATTCTCTGTCCTTTTCATTTTCTCAGTATTTTAATCGTGTGTGCACATGACATGGCACAAAAAGTATAGAATACTGAGTGTTGACTGGCACTGAAAACGTAGTATTGATGCATAAGTGATTTGGCTCTTTCAAAAATCTAAGGCATTTATTAAAAATGCAATGCAATGTAATCAGTTCAGATTTATTGTTAAGTGTACAGGGTACAATGAAATTCTTCATGCGTTCTTCTCCACCATGATGACACTCTACTTGAGTCACTCTCTCTGTATAATAACAGCTGTAATTGGCGAAAAGTATTCACTAGTTAGGAGAACATAATCATAAGATTTAAGCAAGCTCCCACCTGTTCTTACAAGCCATGAAAGAATATAACCATTGAAGAAACATGATGGCAGAGACACAAATGAATTTGGTAGCATTGGTGTCAGAACCCCACCTAAGATGCCTGCTGCAAGCAAGAACCATACCCTTGCCTCAAGAAAATAGTACCAAGACTCTATGATAAAATGTATCACTTACAGTTTACTTTTGTTGTCATACGTGTGTCTCAGAAATGCAGAAGGCCCATTTTCAAAACCTTTGTGTTACTTCAAAATGAATATATTCAGTAAGTTTTAAGGCTTTTGTTTTCACACTGAGACTTTGGTACTCCTAACATTCATTATAAATACAAGTGTAGATTGGGCGTTTTTTAATAAAATGTTTCACTTTAAAATAAAATTTCATGTGGCATGGAGTGATAACTTCAACTTAAAAAATATTGAACTTATCCTTGAAATTGTTCCTTTAAGTATGGCTCTGTCATGTAGCTCATAGAGTTGCTGTGTCACAATGCTTTGGAGCCTTCTGAGTGAAGCTTATGTGTTCTCATGGAGTTCCGTAATTTTTATCCAACCGTTTTTTGGATTTACTTCTCTACATTTTGCCCTAGTCCCTATGCTTGCGGATGGCACCCCATTCTATGGCTGGCTCTGGCCTGGCACCCATTTATTCTGCAAATAGTCTCTGACTCCATGTGACCATGAACTGGGTAAAAGGCTGTGAAAATGGATGGATGCATTATAAATGGCAAGCACCTGCCACACATGTGTAAAGATATATAAGGCTTTTAATTGGTTAAAAAAACAAATGTTGATAACAGAGTATCTATAAAAATTAGTGTCTTTTAGTTATGCACTTATTGTAGCACTTTGAGTTGTGAGAAAAACCGCTATAAATGTAATGAATTATTGTTATTATCATTATCATGAGTTATTCATTCATTTGATCAGAGTCACAAGGAATGGTGCCTACCCAGCAGCAGCATGTTGGTGTAATCTTTTTCTTTGTAAACAGACTCATCAATTAAGTTAAACTTTTCATGGAAGAGGGCTGCTGTAGAAATGCCATGGTAATAAAGATGATACAACTTCAGCATTGTTCTCAGCTTTTATTACATCTCTTTTAAGCTTTGGGTCATAAGGGATTTGGCAGGTCATGTTTTGCATACCATATCCCAGCACATTTAGGGTGGCTGTTGACTCTAAATAGGTATGTGCCCTGTGATGGACTGGCACCCCAGCCTGGGTTGATTCCTGCCCTGCACCTGGTGCTGTGCCCATAACCCTAATGTTCTGCATAACTCTTTCCAAATTTCATCAACTCAAGCAAAAGCCCTGTACTTTTTAATTGTAAATCAGCAGTCATTAATGCCAGTAATAAAATTCAGTACGGCCATGAGTTATGCTGTATAAGTAAAATGCAGAAATGTTTCTAATTGGCCACTGATAAGCAATGACAATAAGATGGTGTGATATTTCCCAAAGTACATTAAAACTTCCCACTGTTGAGAACTGCAGCTTTACTCTTGCTTCCGTGCCACCAGCCATTTTACTGTGCACAGGCCTTCACTGCTGGTGGGGTGCAACATTCGATCTCTAATTTTGCAGAGTGTTATTCTCCTTCTAGTGCCTATCTCTTCTGCAATAACTGTACAGAAGCTCATGAGCATATCAAAGTTTAAAAAATTGTGTACTGCTTTGTTGTCCAAGCATCCAAAGGTCACAGCTAGCATTCTGTCACTTTTAAAAAACTCAAAAGATACAACTTTTCCTCTTCTCTGCCTCATTGTCTACACCATAGGTTCCCAACCTTTTTTGGGTCAGAGACCACTTTTTCAATAGAGCCCCTCTTGGGTGAACTATACTATACTATATATTGAAAAACAAGGACAGATTTTAAAAACCCTAACCCTAACCCTAATTTTATTAGAACATATTAACAATATTGGTATATTGTTCAAAGTATGATTAAAAAATATATATATTATTAAAAAAATGAATATACAGTAATATTATTAGTGAGAGGGCTGAGCTTGGTGTGATGACACTAATTTTTCGATGTTTGGTGTCATTTTTGTCAACAGCAGTCTTAAATTGCTGCATTCCACTATTGACAATCTGTTTCTTTTCTTTGTTAACAGATTGTTGACCATGCTAAATCCTCTTTTGGCAAAATATGATGATTGGAGACTTGTAGATCGTCTAATTCATGTTGCCATCAGAAAAAAGTAGTGTTTCTTCCCAATGAAGAGGCCTATCCGCGAGAATTAAAAGATTTGTTGTTTGGTGAAAGTGAAATCCACATACAGGTACATGAGTGAAAGAGACTTGAAGTGGCTGGTGTGTAGCGCAGGCAGGGGGTCCACATAAGTTTTTCTTTGAATATTATTTGTAGGTACCGCACTGTAATCTTAGGTTTACACTTGCTCTGAAGGAATCCCGAAACAAGCTGGTATTGATAAAAAAACTACTCTCGCATTTATAGTAATGTTCAATGAACCCGTCAAAACATGCATAGATTCAGTCCTCTGCACATGCGTTAATCTTGTAAGGACTTGCATGATCTGAGAATGCTTGACTTATGCAAACTTATAAATATAATGTACCAATACCTACTATTTAATACAGACGGGTCTTTCTTAATGGACACTTAGAATAATTGGTTGAAACATGCGTTTGATGATTTTTAGTATTAATCAAACTTTTCAGCGCGCTCTTGTGAGTATTGCCTAAGGGGGCAGCACCTGGTCCTCAACGCCCCCTTAATATGTCTTGGACCAGAAATGCCCCCTTAGATTTCTTCAGCGCCCAGCGGTGGGCAGTTCCAACCCTGTTGGGATCCTTAGGTCTACACCATTGTCTAAAGACCAAACACTTGGATTCATTAAAGTAGGAAATTCACCCTAGTATTATAACACCTGTACATTAACTGCAGGAGGTTCCTGATCATACTAGTCAGGTCATGTTTAGAACTGAAAATCTTGTGATGCTCTTCATTGCAACAATCATCAATCATCAGTACCTGCTTTGACCAGTTCACTATTACAAAGGTCAGAGTGTATCCCAGCTGAAAAAAACCCAAGACAGAAACCAACCCTGGATGGAGCACAAGTCTACAGGGCCAGTTTAGAGTCACCAGTTAACAACAGGCACATCTTTGGGATGAGGAAGTAAAACAAGAGGACCCAGAAAAAAGGATGTGCAGACACTGAGGAAAACATGCAAAATTCCTATAGAAAAACTCTCTGGGTTTGAACCCGGGAGATACGAACCACTAACTGTTGGTCAACCCATTGCATCAAGTGACACCAAAAGACAAGCACACCCCACAGGACCTTCACTTAGGCATAGGAACTTTGTTACAAGAAAAGATAAGATCAAAGAAGTAAAATAATCATTCAAACCCCAGTCTTGCACATTTCCTAAAGTGTCAGAGAGACTGTGAGGCCACGTCGAAAATGTGGATCAGATTCAGTAGGTGCGTGCAGGAGACTGCAAATGGACCAAGCCAGCCAATAGGTCACGCAGGTTACTTGCTATTCTCTCCCCCAAGCTGGAGGTTAAGGACCATGAGGCAGTTGTAAAATGTCTAATCTGCCACCGCTACATGTGTAAGACAGTGCAGTCAGGCAGTTTGTGAAGAACAAGGCTTTGAATTCTCAGAGGTTCTTATTTGCAATGCCAAAACCTCAAATCACAACGTGATGTTGTGACCCATGCAGTTGAAGTGAGCCATCTATGTGGTCTCAAGAGGTGCGTCAGGAGTGACACTTCAGAGCCATCGGCAGCCACACAGCTGCAGTCCTTTTATAGTACAGCTCAGGTATACTGTTTTATAATCTCAGTAATGTGACTTGTGAGAGTGCAGGCTCTTTACAGCACCACATAAAAGGAAGATTGATTAGAAGAGCGGTATTTAGTTAATACTGTGTTCACCATCGCCAAATGTGAAGAGATGGCATTTGCTCCTTGTGTTTAACAGTTAGCACAAGTTTATTCTCCTCACTGGGTGTGTCTCTTTATTAATAAAAAAAGAGAAGCACTTGTGCTCTGTCAATGAACCCACTAAAGCAGGCAGTGGTGTCTAATAATGGCAGTCTGTGCATGACCATCCATAAAACTGTGAAAGTCACCAGGTGCATTTTGGCATACTGGCCAAGCAAATGGAATTTAAACCACCAAATAATTTACAAATTTCACATTTGACCTTGTGTGCTTACGATTTCAAATATATACATCTTTAAGCAATTATACTGTGTTTCTAAAGGTTATTGAGATAGAATTCACTTCATGAAGTTGATCTGTTCTTCCATTATCAATCTCACTTAAATTCAGTTCATTATCTCCTGGAGCTTTGAGCACAGGGCAGGGACCAAAGCACAGTATATTTAGAGTTAACCTACAGGGCTTTGGCATTTGAGAGACAAACCCATACAGACATGTTAAGAAGATGTAAACTGCACACAGGGTGTCTGGGACTACAGAATGATGGTTGGTTCGTAACACCCGACTTTACTGCTACAGCATTCAGCCCATTACAATGGTGTGTTTCATGGTATTCAGCGACACTGTAGTTCGTTCCTGATCACAGAATTTCATATGTCAGCTTTTCTGTCATTCACTGGAGGACCATACACTTGGACTGCTTTGCCACAGGCCAGCAGTTAGAAGTTCATTCTGTTGTAGAATTGCTGAACATCTTCAGCTCAGAGGCAATTAAATGAAGAATATGGGAAAAATGATCAGTGAGCTCCATCATTCCTTCAGGGGACACCAAAGCACTTTGTCCTCTAAAATTTGTGTTTCATGTCAGGCCATAAAAAAAATCAGCAATGTAAAAGAGCTGCGATTTAAAATAAATAAATAAATAAATAAATAAAAAGGCAAAAGAAGAATAGGAAAAGTAGGACGCTGAACTCAACCTTGAAGACCGTAATATTTGTCATTCTGTTTCTGAAGCTGATTTAACTGAAGTAGCAAATCAGGCATCACATGTATTGTAGCTTGGTTTATTATCCTAGGTGGACGAGTACAACGAAATGCTTACGTATGATTTTCCTTGCAATAAAACAAGGTAAACATTTAACAACCGATCAAAAATAAATTTTCTTCTAACACCACAACACCACACATTCCTCCATTTCTAAATTCAGTTCAAATTCATGGGGTCACTACCCCCACTGGGAAACAACACATGTTGTCTCATTCAGAGAAGTTCAGGTTAACTGAACACTTACAGCATGTCTTTGGGATGTTGAAGAAAAATGAGGTAATGCAGAGGAAAATCACAATGCAACATTTTACAGACTTGCAGCCTTAAATGTGTGTATAATTATCATGAGACAGACCTCTCTAGACAGGGAGGTGAATTACAGTGTTTCATTTAAACAACTGAGAAAATGCTGCTTTTGTTTGGAATTTTGAATTTTTATACTCCTGTACCACATTTAAGAAAATTTCTGACCTGGCGTTGAGTGATGTCCTTGGTCATGTCGTCTGACATTCTGTAGCAATGATATGTTCTCAGGGTTGAAAATCCTTTACCAAAATTTGAACAAGTGCTATACTAGGCCGTGATACAATTTGGAAAGTCCACTTTCATTGCACTTTATTAGAAATTCCAAATCCACACTGAACTACAGTGGGGTGTTTTTGATAACTTGCTTAATGCTGCAGTCATGACAATTTGGAGCTCCAAGTTGTGATGTTTCACCTTTCCACTTCAGTGTGTTCATGTGAATTTCCAGATGGACTATTCGGAGAGTGCAAAGTCACTATTGACTTGTTACTTGGTCTTTAAAAAAAAATTTATATTGTTTGTGAAAATAAAGAGCAAACTAAAGAAATCAAATGTGTATCCCTTTGCTTCAAATGCAATTCGATCACAATGATGACATTTTTGACTGGCCAGGTTGTATTTTTATTTTACACAATCGACTAAGGTGAAAGTTACGTCACAACTTAGTCCAATTTAACTCGAAGGTATGACTTCATTGGGCGTTCACAAATTTCCAACTCAGGAACGTTCTTTTATTGTCTGTCTGATCACACGTGAAGAGCAGTAAAAGCTTAAATGTCAGTGATAAGGGTGCCCAAACACAGCTTAGTGAAACTATCAGCTGTTCACTTCCCATTATGACAGCGAACAATGTTGCTGTCTATAAAAAGTGCAGTGTCGCATCTGAATAGACGTGAAGCCTAGAGTGAGCTCCAGTCGTGAAGGATTCCTGTTGTAGCCCACAGATGAATGTCTAAAACTGCCAGCTTTATTCTTTTATACCCTTTTATACCCACACCATGCTGACATTTTTCACATTAAGTGTGCTGATGTCACACAAGCTTTTGTCATTATACCATAGTGAGTTGTGTTTTTTTTATTTGAATCAAAACCCAGTTAGAAAATATTTCATCAAGAAACCCAAAAGAAAGCCCTAACATCCTTCCTGAACACAAGGCACTGCACTAAATGAGAACTCCTTAAATATCCCAGGGCTTTGACGCAGTCCCCAGAAATGGTAAAGGAAGAGTTTGGCCTGTCATTGAATCTTTCTGGAGGAGCAACCCCGTGAATCGGCCCACTTTATGCAGTTCCTTTTGCACCAGTCGTAAAATCAGCTGGTTTGCGTGCAGATTTCTGAGAAATGTGAACCTGCTTAGCAGGCAAACTGTTTTGATCAGTGTAATCTATGGCAGTGGTCCTTTTACGTTCACTCCTGGGGTCCCACTGTCGCTGAACGTTTTTGTCCCAATCAATTTTTCCTTTTAATTACTCAAGCTGTTTTTTTCCACAGTTTCTCTATTCTGTCAAATGTGAAATTAAAGAATTGAGTCTGCTCAATTTTTATTTATCTGTAGCCAACATTTATGCATGTTACATGTGGATAATTACATTTTTTTATTTTGTTTCTTTTTTCAGATTTTTTATCATCATCACTGTTCACCTTTTTTCAGGTGTTTAGTTGTTTAAGCCTTTATTCACTAATGAGCTCGCTAGTCGGTATGACAGTGAAGTAGCTTTAGCCTTTCACCATTCAGGGTTGTTTGCCCCCCGTGTCTGCTCCACTCATTGTTAATCATCATTATTAGGATACAATTAAGGGAGAAAACTCTGCAGAACGTGTGAATCAATAGGAAAAGAACAAAAGAGAGTTAACCATTTAAAAAGATGGCAAAAATTCTAAATTATATATCTATTAATCTTAAACAGCTGCACTTTTGTGAATACAAAATAACAGGAGAAAAAAGATCAGCTAATTAAACAATGAGTTCAGTTTGAGATGAAATGATTATGAAAAGGGTAAAAAGGAAAAAAACAAACAGCAGCCCTGGTGGACCACCAGGTCTGAACTTGAGAACCACTGAAGTATGGCGACTTTCTTAATTATTAATCAGAAGTCCAACTTGTTATGTCATCTGTCCAACTCCATTCAAACGTGAGCTGAGCTGATCTTTGTTATAAAAATAGTGAGTCGCCTAAAGGTGTCTGCGTCACAGGCCATAGGACAGGCTATTAAATGACATACTGTATTATTATGGGGTTAAGTGGAATTCATCAGGTTTGTCATGGATTGGTCTACTTTCACTACCTAAGCTTAAGAGCTTAACGCACACACACACACATAGGCCATATCTACTTAAACACTTATTATGAGTGATGTTTATCCCTCCATGGTGCTCCACATAGGTATTCACTAGATTTAGCAAGAACAACAGAGCCATGTCCCCAGATTAAACTTAGACCTAAAGGCTACCTTAGTCCTTGAGAATAACCTGGACACATAAAGGCTGACATACATTAACAGTGTCCCCAGATATAACCCAAGGGTGAAGGCTGACACACTTTGTTTCTGAGAATAGCACATGGAGGCCGAAACACTTTGGGCAATTCCACTTACCAATCAATGATGCATTACTTACATTTCTTGTGCTGTTGTCTGTTGGGGCGTCCCTCCTCAGCTTGCTAACCCTGACACCAGGTGCCTCATATCTACTTTATTACTTTATTATTTATTAATCACACAAAATATGCAAAAAAGTGTAAGAAATTAAAAGCAAAGCAATATTTATTAAGAATAGAATAATATCTGACCCCCTAAGGCCCTGAGAAAAGACAATTTCAAATAAAAAAAAACAAAATGCCTAAATGAAATAAATAATAGGAAATAATGAGCAATAGCAAAGTTGGATGTAAAGTCCTAAAAAAATTAAACTTTTGGATCAAAGTCAGAAAGCCTAAACAATACTTTTTATAAAGATAAGGGGAATATCTGTGCCACGCAAAGGTGGCCTTATCTTGGGCTGCTCTGAGTTTTAACAGTCAAGCTGATGCATGGATGGTGTCTTCGACTTTCCAGATGGATTCTCTCTGATGGAAGGTAGTTTTTCTCTCTCTGATGTCTTTGTTGTCATCTTGTTTTACCTCCAGAGTCTGGAGAAACTTAATCAGCTGCTCCCAGCCCCCAGCCCAGACCACATAACTTCCAGATGACAGGTTCCTGATGTCCTAATATCCCTGTTGATGTCTACCAATCTCTGGCCGATGACTGTGGTTTTCCTCAAGTGCCTCGAACTCCAGTGATGCACCCTTCTATTACTTAATGCATCCCCCAATTTCTTTTTAGTCAGTCTGTACTGGATGTTCGATGTGGACAGTGACCCAGGTTTAAGCCCTACCTCTTAAGACTCTACCATATGTATGAGCAAGAAAAGATGTCAAGGGTGCACCAGGCAAGCACAGGGTCCACTCCTCTTTTTTCTACCCACCTCCTCTCTATCATCCTGTCACATGGCTTCTTATATCAGTGCTATACCAATGATACCCAGCTGTACTTGTCACTCCCTTCAGAGGACCACACAGTATCAGCTAGAACCTCTGCATGTCTCATTGATATTGCAGCCTGGATAAGGTAGCACCATCTCCAGTTAAACCTGGCAAAGATGGAACTTCTTGCTATCCTGGCACATCCATCTGCTCAGCTTCCCACCTCCATCTCACTTACAACTGCTAGGTCAGTATGCATCCTTGGGGTGGTAACCAGCTGTTCTTGGCTGACCATGTTGCTGCATCCTCTTGGTCTTGCAGATTACTTTTGTATAACCTCCACAAGATCAGACCATACCTGACGGAGTATGCAGCCCAACTCCTAGTCCAAGCATTGGTCTTGTCACATCTGGACTACAGTAACTCTCTGCTGGCAGGAGTACCAGCATGTGTCACCAAGTTACTGCAGATGATACAAAATATAGCTGCATGTCTGATTTTTAATTGTCCAAGGCGGGCAGATGTCATTTCTCTTTTCTGACCAGTACACTGACTTACTGGAGTAGCACGTATTAAGCTTGCTCCTTCTCAACCACTTAGGTCTGCTGATGAACGGCGTCTGATAACTGCAACCTCAGTCCAGACTCTTTTAATGTGTAGCTCCTAACTGGTGGAACAAGCTACCCACCTTCATTTGACTTCTGTTGACTTCCTCAGTGTGTTTAAGAAACATTTGAAGCCTCTCTTGTTAGGTGAATTTCTGTCTAATGGATTATGGCTTTGATAGGTTCTTGTAACTAAGGAAGTTTAATTGACTTGTATTTTTTATGAGCTCATCACTTGAGATGGTCTGTTTTGTAACCTTGTCCTGTAGCACTTGTTCCCAAACATTCCCCTGACTAATGGTTACTAGATTATGTTGACCTTGTTTGTAAGTCTCTTTAGATAAATGCATGTGCTAAGCAAATAAATGTGTTAAGTATGTTATAAAGCTAACCTGTTTTTTTATTGTTTATATTAAACTAGCCATCCCCCATGGCTTCAACTACGTAGTAATGAAACAGGACAAACTTTAAAAATCAATAAACAAACAGGTATCGCTAGCTAAGCGGAGGCAAGGTCCACTCTGAAACGTGGTGAGAGGTAGAGCAATTCAAACGGAGGCTGGTGCGTGAGTGAGGAGGGCCCCACCCGGCTCCCCACTCCTGATGTCACACTTCCCTCTCCCCTCGGCCCACAGCTTCTCTCACAGATTCACATGAATAAATCACTCCTGCAAGCAAACTATGATACTTAGTGCGATGAGAGAAGTCACAAAATCAACTGGAATGTTCAAGCAAATTATAGAAAAAAACCCGATCTAAATCCATTAAGTAGTTTTCTTGTGAAAAGCGGACAGACATCCATACTGACAGACAGACTGATGTTGTATTTTATATATAGAGAGATGATAAATTATGATGCACTACATATTGTACTCCACAATTAATATTCTGGTCTCGCAACTATGGCTGCTCTTTGGGTCCAGATCCTAGCCTGGTCACTAACTCTGTGGTGTTTCTCTCTAGGTAATCACAATTGCTCTTCATAACCCAAAGACATGGATGTTTAAATGACAAGACACTCTAAATTGTCTCTTTATGGGTTAGTGTTCTCTGAATTGGGTTCAATCATTGGGTTGTGTCCAGTTCTGCCAGAATGGTAGTCAGCTCTTGCTCCCTGCAACAATGTATGGAAATGAGTGTGGTCATAGAATGGATGGATGAATCTAGAAAGCATTCCATGTATTAGTGCTGATGTGTTCCATAAAGCAGATCATGAATCTGTCCTGGAACTTGTTCTGTTATTAAAAGCACACATACTGTACGTGGAGATCTCATAAATTGTGATCAAATTACTATTTGTATCCATGAATTTGGTCTTCTATGTTTAATGATTCCAAAAATACCTCTGTCTTGAAGAAACAACCTGTCTAATGATTTCTAGTCTACAAATTGACATCTTTTATTGTCCATGAGTCAAGAACTCACCACTCCAATTAAATTTCTTCCTATAGGCTAATGTGTTACCTTTTAAGAGTTCATATTTCTTATCATCAGTACCTATGAACTTTCCTGGAACTTGTGACAATTATGCTCATGTTGTGTTTTTCATTCAGGTGGATTTTCACAAGTGTGATCCTTGGACTTGAGGTGCCCAGTTGTTTGCATATAGAGAGCTGCTTGCCAAAGTCATTGCTGGTCTGTTTACTCAAAAGGTGTTTACAGCATCACTAAGATGTCAGAACAAATCATTTGCATTAAGGCATGTATTCTGGAATTTTTTTCACAGTGCGAAATTTCTAAGAATCTGATATGGGCATTATAAAGCTGGGTATCCATCTTTGTGTTTATATATATACAGTATATATATATATACATATTATAAAGCTAAACCTCACGTCTTCAAAGTTTTGAGCTTAAATGCCAGCTTGGTCACCATCTGTGAGCAATTTTCATGTTAACGTCATATTTTAATAGTAACCTGTGTATACACTGGTTTTCTTCCCACATCCCTGGAGTGTGCAGGTTAATCATTAGCTCCTAATTGACATTGTAATAAAAAATAATGTTTTACTTATATATGTGAGTGTGTCCAGCAATAGATTGGCACCCAGAACAATATTTTTTCTGCCTTATGCCCACTGCTGCTGGGATAGATTGTGGTTCTGAACTGGATCAAGGGGATTATATAATGAATCTGAAATTAAACAAATGATAAAAATGCTTACAAAATCCATAAACTGTTAGACAGATAGAGAGCAAAGGAATTTTAGCCTCAATAGGTATTTTATGAGACACCTTTAAGGTTCAGAATTAAAACGTTTAGCAGCCAGTTTTATTCCAGAAATTCCTACATCCTGACAAAGAATGTAATCAGCTGCAATATGGTAGCTTTAAAATGGAAATTTTGGGGATTCCACAGATTGAAAAGAAAAGTGTACATTATTAAACAATCCAGGTGCTGTTTATGTGGCGTTTGCACAGTGCTGCATGTTTTCTTTATGAAGCACACTAGCTTTCTCCCTCAGCCCAAAGACATGCATTTTAGGTTGTTTTTGATGCTTACTGGCCCATTATATGTGTGTGTAGGTGTGGAATATGTATGAGATGGACTGGCCTCCCATCCAGGGTAGGTACCTGCCACGCTTGCTTTCAGGATGGGTCATAGCTAAATGAAAACTTTGTATCAGATAACTGGTCCAAGCCTGTTGCTTTCCTTAAATTAGGTTAACCTTTATTTGTCCCCAAGTGGAAAGCTCCCAAAAATAAATAAATAAATAAATATATAATAATAATGTATGTAATAGATGAATAGAAGAGAAGGTCTGTGACACAGCTTGCATATTTGTAGCTAGAATTCACCAAAGGGAGAGAATGAGTCACGTATCTTAAAATAGTTTTTTATTCCTAAGCTTTCAACCCCTACCAGGAGTCATCATCAGAGGAAAATGATTAGACATAAAGGAATCAAAGGCAATATATAGCAAATGAAGAAGGGGGGTAGGTGGGTGTAAGGGGGGTGAATTAGTAAGGGTGGGTTCAGAGGATGTTAGCCTTTTTATTATTCGGATGTTCTTTTAGTATTAGTCCTGAATCTCACTTGCACCATGTCCCAGTTAAACATCTGTGCCGTTGAACTTGTATGTGCGTACATCAGAGACCGTGGGTCCTTCTTTCTGACAGCATTGCAATGTTCTTGTATATGTGTTGCAAGGGTTTTTGATGTTTGTCCCACGTATACAGCATTCCGTGCCTCTGCTACCAACTTCCTGTTTTTGGCAATCAAAAGGACTAGGTGCAGAATGTTTGCCAGGTTATGCGCATAAACAGGCTTGTCGGTGGCAGTAAGACAAGATCAGACCTGCACAGATTGCGCCACAGGTTTATATTTAAATTCAATAATACTTGGATAGAGCAGCTCCGGTTTATAATGTCCACAAATGGAAAACACCTAATAGACACTTAATTCCTTGTTTGAAGTCATCAGCATTCAGAATGATTCATGATTAAGATACTTGTACAGAATTAATAATCATTTCTGTTTCTGAGTGAGCCAGGATGATGTAACTTACATTCTTGGTCAGTGGCATGGAGAAATTCAGTCTGAATTGCAATGTCTTGATCACACATTTTAGTTTTAATTGCACTATGCTCCCTTTTTAACTATTGCTACTTTTTTTTGAGTCTGGTGAGACTCATCCGGCATTAAAACAGTGTGTGATATAAGAGGAGTAAGTCAGTTCTTCGCAGTGCCCAAAATATCACAGTATGTGAACTTGTCAACACTCACTATGAGATGTAACGGTTCATACAGCATATATGAAAGTCAAGTCAAGTTGGAGAGCATGCACTGGTACAGTGCGTTGCCGCACCCACCACACAACAAAACAACTCAGGATCCAGGTTGGCAACCCTCCAGGCAGACACATGGTCCAGTCCCACCATCCGGAAATGACCCTCTGTCTGCTGCAGCCAGGTGTTACGTGGTCAACCCCTTGGTCTGGTCCAGCCACTCGGGTCCCCAACAATGAGGATCCTACGAGCTGGATCACCTTCAGGGAAACGTGCCACATGGCCGTAGTGCCATAACTGATGCTCCCTCACAATGCAGGTAATGTGCCTCATTCGGGACTCCATGAGCAACCACTCATTTGCCACAAAGTCAAACCAACGGTACCCAAGGATTTTCCGGAGAGACACAGTACCAAAGGAGTCCAGTCTTCGTCTCAGGTCACTGGATAGCATCCATGTCTCACAGACAGGAAGCACCAGGGGCCTCATGCAATGCCGTACTTAGAATTCACACTATAACATGGTGTATGGGCAAAAGTGGAAATGTGTGTACACACAAAAAAATCCAGATGCATAAATCTGTGCGAATGCCAACTTCCACGTTCTTCCGCTCCATAAATCCCGGTCAGAGTGAAAAGTAACACACGTGCACACACCTGCTGCCCCACCCCAACTCCTCCCAGAATTATGCCTCTTTGAATATGCAAATCAATATAAATAGCCCTTAGTCTCAGCATTCCATGAAAAGGCAATGGCAAAAGCACGGGGGAACACAGAAGAATTTCAGTGAATACCAAGTGGAGGCAAAGAAAAACGTACAATTTGTTTGTTTAAACAGTGGTATAAACAACAAAAGGAAGTTGATCGAGTGACATAGAGTGCTGGAGAAACTCGAAAGCTCAAGTTCACAAAGACGCGCAGTGTCTGATATAAAAAAGAAGCTGTCAGATATCAAAGTCGCTGTGAAAAGGCGAGTCATAGCCCACTGTCTGAGTGTCATATGAAAGCTTATTAGGTTACAGCGAAAACAAAAAAACATAAGGGCATAGTGAGAAAAAAGCTTGAAATGTCAACTTTAATCTTGAAATTTCCATTTTAATCACGTAGTTTATTTTGTCATTAAAGTAGAACATCTTACACTTCATTTTTAAAATGTTTAATTTACTAGTTTCTCAAATCCCATCATAACTAAAGTAGCACGTGAAATGCTTTGTTTTGTATTTGATCTTCTATGTGCTCTGTGTGTGTGAATCACTATGTGCTTCTTAAACCGGCTTTCTATTCCTCCAACTGGACACAGAATCCATTACATTCATGATATTACAGCTCCCTGAATAATTTAAATACTGAGATGTATACTTGATATCATTTTTATGAATAGGAGTTAACGCATGTTATTACACATGGGAACACAGTGGCGAAGTGATAGTAGCTGGCACCCTGTTCAGAGATTGTTCCTGCCTCCCGCAAGATGCTTGTACTTTTAAGGAACATTGAAATATCTTTATAGTACATGTTTAATTATTCTATCCATCTATCCTTCCAGTGTCACGCCAGTCCCAGCAAGAATACAGCGCGAGACAGGAACAATCCCTAAACTAGCTAGCGCTGCGACACCGTGTCCCCACATGTTTAATTATTAACAATATAGATTATTTAAATGATTTTAGCATTTTATCTTTATAAGGTAATAAACATATTTTGCTGCATTTCATCTTGAAAATGATATTGTCATCATATGTACATAAGTGCTTTATAAAGTGTCTCAGGTTGTGCAATATTATAACTGTATCGCAACTTTACAGTGAGGTGATTGTTCTAATAAGTACAAACAGTTCTACAAGGAGTACTTCATGGAATGATTGAGTGTGTTTATAATTCTTGGGATGAAACTGTTTCTGAACCACGAGGTCTGTACAGGAAAGGCTCTGAAGTGTTTGCTATATGGGAGCAGTTCAAATAGGCAGCATGGTTACGTGTGCTAGATGCTGTATACCGATAATTCTCTTTCCGATCAGCTGCTGTAGAGCTGTGATTCCACACTCAGATACAGTGGGATAAATACTCTGAGTGGTGCATTGAGAAGAATAACGCTAAAGCAGCTATGGTATTTGAATAGTTTGGCTATTCCATGTACCATTATATTGTTACAGGTTAATTACAATCAGATGCCTTAAACTGATAAACAGTATTGCGGTTAATTTCAGTGTATTTGATAAAGCCACATGAGGGGTGTGGATCTAAAAAAGAAAGGGAAACCACACTGGAACAAAAGCACTGCTTTGACGCTGGGTGCTGCTAGTTTGCAAAACCGAGTGGAGAACTTGCATACGCCAAGCATTTAGCTGGCGTGAAAATGTGTGTGGTTTACGCCAGGTTTAGGTTTTCTACATTGCAATTTGAATGTGAAAATGAGCTTACGCAACATTTTTGTGCATACACACCATTTATACATGAGGCCTCTGGACTCTAAAGACTTGGACCTTTGTTCTTTTTCATAAATATCAGGAGCGCCACACACTCCTTTCCAGTGACCTCTTGACCCCCCCATGCTCTCCCAATCCGTCTACTGACTTCATAGGAAGAGTCACCAGAGACATGGATGTCACTGCCAAGGTAAGCAAACCTCTGTGACGATGCGGGTTCTGGCTCCACACTTCCATTGCTGTTTGGAAGCTCTTGAAACCAACACCGTCGATAATGTCACCGAGTGAGCTAGTCAGTGAAGGCAATAACAATCGAGCAAGGGGATGGTACAAAAAGTGCAGAAGTGCTTTTATTTAAAAACAGTCCATCAAAACAAAAACAAAGAGTCCATAAAGTGCAGTGATTCAAAAATTCAATAAATAATCCTTAAAAAGGAACGTGGAGGTAAAATCAATAAATAGAAAAAACAATCCTTAAAACCAGAGGTTAAAATGTTTCTTTGGAAGCAGTCTTCAAAAAACAACAACAACAAGCCCGGTGCTTTTTCTGTGCTAGCGTCTCACCTGCTTATCCCGCTTGGGCTTAGCAGCAGGCGAGACACTCTCTGCAGCTGCCCTTTTTCCATTACACATCCAAACGAGACTGGAGACCTCCCGATCCCTGGCTTTGGTCTGGCACTCATCCCAGTCCCCGAGACTTGGTTCACACCAACAGCCAGGACGCACACGTTGGGGAATCCACTACCAAGCCTCACGACTCCCGCGGCCTTTCCGGCCTTCCGCGGCCAGTCATCTTTCCCATGTCACTCCCGCTACCTGCTCGCTCAGCAGGGCGACTTCCAACTCCTACGCCTGGGTGTAGGCCTAACACCCAGGCCCTCGCAACTGCCCACGAGCGCTCGTTCGCTCGCTCACCCACACGCTACGTGTGTCTCTCTCTCTCTCGCACCGTCCTGCTTCCTCGTTCGTTCCCAGTAACCTCCGTCCTCTTTCCTTCTCTTTTCTTTCGTTCTTTTTCTTCCTCCTTGATCCGACTCGCGCTTCTTTTTTTATAATGCGAGGGGCCATAGCAGCTGTAACAAATTAGCCACGGGAATAATCACGGATGTGGGCAGTCCCTCACCTGTGCACTCGGTGAGAAACGCCCACACCTCAGATGGCCCCACAGCTTGCTACAACCACTACGCCCCCTCACGAAACCGCGAGCGCGGTGATCATTTATTTAAATGGCCTTTGCTTAGCGAGCTGTGGACCCGCTATACCACATATGAAGAGGTCGACACTCTCTCTGCAAACAGACACACTGCTGATGGCTGTGCCCAAGAGGTCATTAAAGGCCTGGATCTTGGTTTTTATCAGGACACTTACAAGCCCAGACACAGACTCCTCGCTCAGTCTCTCGAGTGCCCCACATTTCTCATTATTTGAAGTAAGGCCAGGTCTGAATCCTTTCCACCTTACTTTCATCCTTGTTCCAGATCTTTGCCTTTTTCACCTCCAGATGAGCGTGTAACTTTTATCCTTGTTCTGGATATTCACCCTTTCACCCTTTTCATTTTCAGATTAAATTAGTGCATAATGAGACTCTTTAGGAAGTGGCAATGCTCCCAGGATAGGATCCAGCCCCCTATAGCCACAAAATGGGGTTGATGGGTGACGTTGTCATGTTACACTATGTTAACATATGCCACCCCAGTACAAACAGACCTGTGTATAATGGGCATCCACAAAATCAAGTCTCATTTGAATAATAAATATGAAAGCTATGTACATTGCTCTGAAATTACTTCTCATGGCAGACATCAGATTTGAGTTATGACACCAAGAATGGAGTGAATTTAAAACTATTAAACAATAAAAAATGTTTCCAGGAGTTTTGTAGTTGTTAAATTGTTGCCCTTCTTACAGTTACAATTATCTCATTTTGGACTGGATGACGTGTAATCTGATGGATTAATCAAATGTGAAGAAGAAGCCTGAGTAGAATCAGTCACAAGCAACCTGCCAAATATATCTTAGATCTGGCTGGCATAGTGGTTAAGGCTTTGGGTGCCACATCCTGCTGTATGATCAGGTCACTTCTCCTGCCTGTGCTGCAATTGGAAAAACAAAAAAAGTGTATCATCGTAAATGTTGTAAGTCGCCTTGGATAAAGGTGTCAACCAAATAATAAGTAATGTTAAAGTCCATCCACATTCTGAACTCAATTGTCCAATTGAGGGTGACAGAGGCCAGTCTATCCAGACCAGGTGACAATCTGTTGGTGGGCACGCTCACACACCAACACACACTTGGTCATACAGGACCAGTTTAGAGCTGCAGTACCTATTAACCTGACCTGAAAATCTGTAGCAGGACAACTGGAGTGTGTCAAAGGCAGCTCGTAGAGGTTGTCACAACCACCAAGATCCGTCGTTGTGTTTGTGTCCATGGTAAAAACAACAATAATTTTAAATACATACTGTATTTCCATTTTATTTAAAAGATAACATAACTTAGCTTACCCAATGTACTGTTTACCCCTGTTCGGTACTCCTTTTTTGGTAGAGTTCTCGGTTCATTAAACTTTTGTCGAAGGATAGAAGGATAAATAGGTGTTAGATGTGACAGGCACTGTATAGTAGGCGGATAGATACTTTTTACATGTGACTAGTACTTCCATCATATAGTTCACAAATGTTGCTTCATAGGTTTGGGTACTCCTGGTGTTTGCTGGGTCTTCTAGCATATTCTAGTAATGTTACAAGATTCAGCCTGGACCAACACTCTGTTTTCTGTACCAGTGCACTTGGCAAAGGCCCTTTAAATGCATCTAGCACGTGCACACACAAACACAAATACAAACACACACACACACATACAGACACACACAAAACATATCGACCCGTAGTGGTCTCTGCATTCAGACAATGCTACATTCAGAATCTCTCCTCCTGTCAATGTGTCTCTGTCTGCCCTGGTGACATTATGCTGGACTTCATTATGCCCCGTGGCATCCCATTGGTGTTTGTTGCCTGCGAGATGCCCCTTCTCAAAGCTTACTCGACAAGAGCCATTGAAGTCTGCTTTGGAATCCAGCAATCAATGATGGTGTCCATGGTGAAAGGCACTCTAAAGTCTAATTGACTGCCAAATACTCTCCGGGCCGCCTCTTCTGTTTCTCTTCTGTGATTCACTTTAGGATCGGAGAGGGTGGTGGAGGGGTAATTGCGGGTTATAGCAAGAAATGAAATCAACATATAAATGAACTTTTCTTGAAAAAGCAGAATGGAGAGGCAGCAAGAGACTCTTGCTGCAGTAGACGTAAGGCTGCAGAGATGAGCACCGTGACTCTTAAAGCTTTGTGCTCCACTGTTCAGAATGCAAAGCAGGCGACTTGGCCTGTATGGCCCACAATTAGAAAATCTGTGCGTCACTGTGGGATTTATCTTTGTAAAACAAATAGCTTTCTGGTCGCAACACTCTTCCCTCCCCGGCACACTCCCCACCTTTGACGTATGAAGTACAGCATTTCTGTCAGTGCCTTGAAATGCTGTTTATTTTCAGCTTTGTGGGACGGGAAAACACCAATCAGACCTCGCATATTATCCCTCGCCTTTAAGGCAGCACACTCTAAATGGCTGGGCTTGCCAAAACCCTGTCACTCAAAGTGTCTGGAACTGTTACCACTAAAGCGAATGAGGGCTGATTAGATAAGAAAGAAGACAAAGGTGAGCAACAGCTTTACAAGCACTCCAAGGTACACTCACCTACCTCAGCATATTCAACTTAAGGCTATGGCACATTAGGTGATTTCTTCTAATGATTTTTAGTTGTAGCCTTCATTTACATTATTTTAGCCAGTTGGAGGTAATTGGCAGAGCTCTCCCCAGTGAACTCAATTGTATAATGTGACACACCCAATGACTGAGACCAACGAGTCTACAACTTGCTAGGATAAAATCAAACAGATTTGATTTTCTTGTTGTTTGAAGGGATATGCAGGAGAGATGACAACCAAATGAACCAATGAATGCTCACCTGGAAGTACAATATATTGAGTGTTGTGATGAGGAATAAGAAACACACATGTTTTGAACCTCACAAATGGAAGAGAAGCTTGTCGGTCTGAATCCTCATATTTTACATATCAAAGAGAATGAAAGGGCAGAGATTGCTGCTGAAGTCGCTGCAGCTGGTAAAGCTCGTAAAGCACTACTCCATCAGGCAGCTTGCTTTTGTCTGCCTGCGCTGGAAGATACATGTGACATTGGCTGCAATTTTCAGTCATGTAATTTGAAATGGTGTAGAGATGAGATCAGCTACTGCGATCGGCCAGTCTAACATACACCATGACAAAAAGTCACGTAATATGACATTGGTTTTAGGTAAAAGCACTGCTTATGCACCTTATGCCAGCAGTGCCATTTCTAGACCTTTGTTGACCCTAATCATTATACCTATTTTGGTACAGAAGTGCTGAAACACTGACCTGTCTATGGGGTGAGACTGGTCACATGGCCCCCCATATGGTGGCTTAACTCACTTATGCCAGGAAACAGCACTGCATACTTGTAGGGAGCACAGAGGATTGTGGAGATCAGTTCTGAAAGGTGTTTAAATGGATCAAATAGACTTAATAAGCAAAAGTGTGGTTGTGATAAAGCAAAGTTTATACAAGCTGTGTGAATGTGTGGTTAAGGTGTGGCGCTGCACATTTAATCTGCACTATTCGCACAATTAATCTGCACTATTCACTCCCTGTTTCACTCTGTTTGATTTCCTTAACTTGCCTGCTCTCAACTGTAAAAAATGCAAACTATGGTTCTTTTTATTGTATATTGTATAATATATATTGTGAATTGAACAGCCTCAACACACACAAAAAGGTTTGGGGCAGCCACCCATATATTGTCCCTGGCTACAACAGGATTTTGTTGAAGCACTCATGTGCAATGGTTTGAGTCCTGAACTGAACTGTTGGGATGTTGAAATGATGGTGACTTTAAAGGCTAAAACCGGAAGTGACGTCATACATGGCACCAGAACTAGAAGTGACGTTGTCCATGGCACCGAAACCAGAAGTGACGTCATTGATGGTGTGTCTGGTGCGTTTTCATGTATCTGGCCTGCAGACATATCAGAAGTAGGATTAGTGCACCCTGCTACCCCCTGCCTGGCGGGTAATTACCTCCACTTGGTGCACTCAGCTTCTTCCTACTCGCACATGTGTGACAATATATATGAAAGAGAATGGGCATCCTGGCCAGAAAAGAGAAGAAACCGTTACCCTGACAGCAGGTCAGCACAACAATGCAGACGGATTGGCTGGCCGAACAAATAAATAACTTTGTACCTGTCCGGTGTACATTAATCGAAGGACCAGAGATTGTTGGGAGTCAGGAGCAGTTCAATCCTCAATATGATAGATGGCAGTCGTCCTCCCATGGGAATCCAATTGGGACATCTGCAGGGATGCTTGGGAGTTGCACTCTGAAAGTGCAGCCCTGTCAGGGTCCCTGGGTATCGTTAGAGGGTGCTGTCAGGGGAGGACCGCAAGACTATCTTTATGGCCAGGAAGTGCTTCCCAGAAGATACAGCATGACACCAGAAGCATTCCTGGGTCTGGCTTAAAAATGAGGCCACTGCCACCTGAGGATGAGTCAGAGCCAGGAGGCAGTGGGCAACACTCAGTGGAAGAGAGAAGAAGAGAGATATGGTGATTTATTGTTGGTTGATTGTATAATTATGGCTAATTGTTAGAGAGGTGTTCATTGGAAGGTGCTTTTGGAATAAAAACCCTTTATTCTATTTATATTATGGGCTGTATTGCTGTGTCTGTGGTTTGGGGATCTTTGACACCCCCTTGTGGTTACAGTACATAGATATTCATATGCTTGTTATGCAGCTCTGTATGGGAAAGATGATTGTTATTGTTTCACTGCTTTAGGGACCAGGGTTCAACACCTGGCCTCCTGCTGTATGTGTGACATTTGTTTGTCCCTTTTATATTCTTTGGAGTTTCCTGCACATCACAATCTGTACATTTTAGCTTTATTCCTAGTTTTAAATTAGTCTAGAGCAAATGGACTCCCCCTTCACTATTGATTGTGTTGTGCCTAATGTAACTGGAATAACACCCAGCTCATACCATAAGATTTGCATTGGTTTCTCACTTCTTCGTAGAGTTTGCATATTTTCCCCAATGTCTATAAAAGTTTCTTTCTGGACAATGCTGCCTGGTTATGTGGTGACCCTAACACTAACCCTGTGTAGATTGGTTCTCTGTGATGGCTGCTATCCATGACCTTCAATTGAGTTGTGTGGATAATAAGACAGACTAATGGATGATAGTTTGTAATTTCTATTTTAATTATAATGTGGTGCCAAGGGCCCTGGTGTGGCCAATTTGGGGTGAAGCCTAAAGGTCTATGAAAAGACTCAAGATCTGAGAAATTAGGAAATAGCCAATTGCTCTTGTAGGAAAATGTTAAACATAAAAGAATTAGATTGCAGAGCTTCGACATGCATCATTATGCACATAATACAGTAGCTATGGTCGAGGGTCTGCAGGGGCTTATTTGTTATGTTTCCACCCATCCATTTTCTGAACCTGTCTTATCTATTACAGAGTTTTAGGGAGCCAGGACCAGAAAGCAGCCCCGAACATACATTCTTGCTGGAACAGTGTTGGGAGTGATACATTAAAAGTATTGCATGTTACATAGATTACTTTTCAAAGTAACGCAATATTGAAAATTAAAATACCTGCATCAGTTCAAAAATAGAGTTGTATTACTGTGTTGCTTTTCTTTCTTTAATTAAACATTCCATGCAGATAACAAAATATTGGCACAAGCCAGATCTGGGCTTAAGACTTAATAACAAATGCTAGCCAGTCCAATGTTTACTTTTTCATAGAAAAAAAGAAAATGTAGCACAAAGTACCACATTGTTTATAGCACATTACATTTTATAATAAGTAACTATATAACATATCTAGTTATTTTTTTTATGTAAGCAACATATACATTCAAAAGTAACACTCCACAACAGCTGCTCAGAATTGCCAGCCCAATGGGTTACAACTGATCCTCCTGCTAGGACATTGGACATCTCTGGGTCCACAGTTCTGTGAACCTCCCAATGTCACTGAGATTGCACAGGTGGTGAACCAGCTGAGGGTAGGAAGGCTGCAGGGATTTGTTGTATCTGGGGTGAACTTCTGCAGGCTGATGGTAAGGCTGCCCTCCTGGCATTGCAAGCATATCTTTGCTTCCATTTGGAAGAAGGGCATGATCCCATCTATCTGGAAATGATAGGGTGATCACCTGGATTGTGGCAACTACAGGGGGATAACACTGCTCTCTGTGCCAAGTAGGTCCTTGCTGGGGTCATCCTCAATAGGATTCGTGATCACTTGCTCACCTACCAGCGACCAGGGTAGTCTGGTTTTATGCCTATGAAGTCTGCCATTGACCTCATCCTGGCACTGAAGGTTCTCATTGAGCATAAATGCAAATATCAGCAGAGTTTCTTTGCAGCCTTTGTTGATTTTCATAAAGCATTCGATTCAGTTGATTGAGTTGCCTGGAGACACATCCTGAGACTTCATGGGATCCCCCAGAAGTTGCTGGATATCATGGCCAGCCTGTACACTGGCACTGTGAGTGCTGTGAAGAGTTGAAGAAGAACCTCTGCATTTTCTCCAGTCTGAGCATCTGGGCTTGTGAGTGTCCTGGATAAAAATAAAGAGCCAGGCCTTTAATGATCTCTTACCCACAGCCATCAGCAGTGTATCTGCAGAGAGAGTGTTGACCACATTGAGAGGTGTAATTACTTTGGCAGAGACATTCATGTCTCTGGTCACTTTTCCTATGAAGTCAGTAGACGGATTGGGAGAGCATGGGGGGTCATGAGGTAGCTGGAAAGGGTGTGTGGCACTCCTGATATCTCTACAAAAGGTCAAATGTCCAAGTCTTTAGAGTTCTGGTGCTTCCTGTTTTGCTATATGGTTGCGAGACATGGACACTATCCAGTGACTTGAGACAAAGACTGGACTCCTTTAGTTCTGTGTCTCTTCAAAGAATCCTTGGGTACCTCTGGTTTGACTTTATGTCGAATGAGCGGTTGCTCATGAAGTCTCAAATAAGGTACATTACTTGTGTTATGAGGGAGCATCAGTTACAGCAAACTATGGCCATGTGGCACAATTTCCACCAAAGGGTGATCCGGCTCAAAGGATCCTCATTGTTGAGGACTTGAGCGGCTGGACCAGGCCAAGGGGATGTCCATGTAACATCTGACTGCAGCAGATAGAGGGCCATTTTCAGAGGATTGGACTGGACCACATGTCTGCCTGGGGGGTTGCCAAACAGGATCCCAAGCTGTTTTGTCATGTGGCGGGCACAGCAACACGCTGTACCAGTGCTTGTTCCCCAACCTGTCTTAACCTGACTCCCCAACACTAACCTGGAGAAAATCCACAAGCTAAAAACCCAAAACATAGCCGAGAATTGAGCTCCTGTTCTTACAGCTCAAAGGCTGTGAATCACTCCACTGTGCTATCTCCACTGATTAATGCATAAGGTCATGAACAGATGGCATATTTTCCACCCTCAAAGCAATTACAGTGCCAAATATACACATTTTTTCTTCAAAAAACTTAGTTCAGGCATTGTGTTTTATCAAGTCATCAGATGCATCTAACATGAAAGGTACAAACTAACCTCTTGGGTTCTTTTCTTAATGGAGAGCAGGAAGAAATGCTGTAAAAACATCACATGTAGCCTCTTATCTGTCTCACTGTCCATATTGTTTCTCGCATGTTCTACCCTCGGGATCTCTAAAGGCAGGCTGTTGCTGGCTGGAACTGTCATTACTTCAACCCAGTTTTACCACCAATGGAATACTTCCCCTTCAGCCCTTAAGGGATGGCAGCTAGACAAGGAATAGACAACCTAGCTCGTGGTAACACTAGTGGCAAGTCACAGAGAGACATTGAGATTAAGCTTTTATTTGCTTGCATCAGAACCAATAGCATCAGATATAAGTAACGCAAAGAATTATATAACTTGGATGGGTGCATGCAGTCTTCATTCAGTCTCTTTTCTGAAAAAAGCCTAATGAAAAGAAACTTTAACTCCACCCGCACCAAATTAACACACATACACATAAAATATCTGGCTTCTCAGTTAGCATGGAGCTTACATTTTCTCAAAACACATAGAATGTAACTAAATCATTATCACAGGCTCAAGGTTATATTCTCATGGGAACTTTATAACAAAGTAAACTACTCTGAATTTTGCTTTGCCTTTCAGCTTTCCCAGAATACACAGCACTTCTGTTCAGCATGACAAGACTTTCAGGGTTAATACCTATCACCCAAAATCTGTCAGGGAAGGTTAAAGTACAGTATCTCCGATACACTCTGACCTAAATCTTTTACTATCACCATAAAGACACAGCGATTTTTTTCATTACAGAATGCTTGTGATAGTCCCAAAATTTATTACATTTTTTTACATTTTACTGTCTGGTGTAGCATCCTGTTAAGCACACAAGGCTTGAATTTCAGAGTAGAACTGCTGGAGTCACCCAAGGGTATAGAGAACACTGCAGGGCTACTAGATCCATACCAATAACTTTTGAGATAATTAACTACATTGATTATAATAAAAATTGAAAAAAAATGCTTAAGAAGGCCAAGGTCATGGTTGTTATAAGTATTTTAATAATAAGTTAAATTTCTAAGGGACTCTTATTTTTTGCCCAACATTTGTTGTGGTTAATGTAAAAAAAAAACCCTTGTTATGTTAAGTATCTTGAAAAAAACACGACAAAGACATTTTTATAACAATTCTGAAATAATAATAATCTTAAACTGACAAGTCTTATTTCAGAAAAGCAGCCTTAGGATGGAGGGAGCAATTTGGAAAATTAAAGTTGCAGTAGTTTCTGACATTTTGAAATTTTAATTAACTTCACTTGTCTATTAAATGTTACTTTTGAGAGTTATTAAGCCGCTAGTGTTTCCTGATTGGACTGATGCAAGCTGCAAATGTGACAAACCTGACAAAGTGGCTTGTTGATGAACCTGATCTGAAACGTGTGCTGCTACAAAAGCAGCTTTAAAGAGTTTTTGTCTATGAGATGTTGTTAATGTAAACATAGTTAATTATCTTGTATTTATTCACTGTGGCATTCATATAATAATGTTTGGATGTTGATTTTGTTAATATTGACTTTAAGTTATATTAATTTTCTGCTACCAAATAGAAAATGGAAGTGAATAAATTTGATATGTGCACATAGCAAGATAAATCAGATTCAGTATGGTAACCATATATTTTTTAAAACCCTTGCTGAAATCCCACAAGTCTATATAGTCTCCTTCATTTGCAGTGACTTGAGAGTCCCCCATTCAAAATGCACTCTTAACAATAACGGTTCTTTCATGGCAATTTATAGGGTTCCTCATAGACCAAGTGCATGACAAAGGGCAATTTCATTCTATCAAGGTTTCTTTGCTTATCTAATTGGTTACTTGCGCTTTGAAAAGATTTTGAATATGTGGGCAAAACAGAAACTTTTAATGTATATTAGGCCACCATCAGGATAGTAACATCAAGAAAACCTGAACTGAGACTGTGTTATTTAGCAAGAACTCTTTTAATATCATGAACCCATTAGTATTTCACAAATCAGTTACAATCTGTTCATTTATATAAATAAAAATGAATGTGGATGGTTCTTTTTGGAACCAAAAATGGACTCCCCTATGGCATTGCTCAGAAGAAATACTTTGAAACCTTTATTTTTAAGAGTGTGATCTGCTCATGTTATTGATTTTGGGATATTCTTTGGCACTTTGCTTCTTCAAATGACTTGTCTTCCTAAGAAATGCCCCTTCAGTGAGTAGTATCCTTTGTTGCTTGGCACAACCACAAGAGTTCTTCTTGTGCACTCTTCACTAACATCTGTTCATACACTTGAGCACCTTTTCAAGCTATACTAGAACATTAGGCAGGTTCCTTCTACCAGCTTGATATGAACATCTCTTGGGGTTTCTAGTCCTTCCTCACAGTTTTTCCAACACATTTTCATCAGGAAAACCACTCAATGAGGAAACATGAAGTAAGGAGAGCATTTAGGAAATTGAACACGAGGAGGGCAGCAGGTCATGATGACATTCTAAGATGTGTTTTCAAGATCTGTGCTGATCAGCTTGCAGCAGTGTTCACAGTAATATTTAACCTGTCCTTAACCCAGACTATCATACCAA
Organism: Polypterus bichir lapradei; assembly: GCA_026402145.1. Classification (NCBI taxonomy): domain Eukaryota; kingdom Metazoa; phylum Chordata; class Cladistia; order Polypteriformes; family Polypteridae; genus Polypterus; species Polypterus bichir. Next base: position 65,000,475 of record JANRMT010062796.1, read on the forward strand.
GTGCTTTAAAAGATTCACCATTGTCGTTATACCTAAGAAAACAAGTTCAGCTTATCTGAATGACTATCAACCTGTCGCACTAATATCTATAGAAATGAAGTGCTTCTACAGGCTAGTCAAGAATTACATATTCTCTTCTCTTCCCTGTGCACTCCCTGTCTTCGAGGACATCAACACCAAATGATGTCGGACCAGGGCAAAAGAAATGATCGATGATTCCATCCATCCCGACAATGACCTATTTGCTGTGCTGTGGTCAGGTAAACGCTACCACTGCCTAAAGTCCAGCTCAGACAGACTGAGCAGGAGTTTCTTTCCACAGTCTGTGCACGTCTTGAATGAGGAACGTATCTAGTACTATATGATGTCCTATTGCTAACTCTCTTTCATTAAGTTATTTAACTCTTTAAGTTACAGTATGTATGTAGTTATTATTTATTACTATCAGATACTGTATTTCAAATTATTTTTAATGATTTTTTTTATATTTAAAAATCATGTATTTTGTTATTGTTCTTCTGTTGGAGTTGAGCAGCTTAACATTTCACTACACATTGTATTGAATGTATAATGTGTATGTGACAAATAAAGTTTGATTTGATTTGATTTTTTTTACTGTGATTTGCCATAAGCCAGTATCACATTACATGACATCTAGTTGGAAAGGATGTCAGACTGGATGAATGAGTTGCTGTTCTTGTAACCTGATTATATCAGATTACATGACTAAAAATTGTAGGGAATGACAAATAAGCAACTGCATGATGACTTCCTAGCACAGTTTCACATTTCCAAATTATCGCGAGCGTGCTTCTTGTTCTGACAGCCAATAATGTGCTGCCTGAGAAAGCTGGAAATGTATAAATACTTTCTAATCTGGCAAGTTCAGCTGCAGTCTCAGTCCTTTTCTTTCTCTTTCTTTCTTTCTTTCTTTCTTTCTTTCTTTCTTTCTTTCTTTCT
>JANRMT010062796.1:65005814-65032178 GCA_026402145.1 Polypterus bichir lapradei
AGATAGATAGATAGATAGATAGATAGATAGATAGATAGATAGATAGATAGATAGATAGATAGATAGATAGATACTTTATTAATCCCAAGTGGAAATTCACATACTCCAGCAGCAGCATACTGATAAAGAACAATATTAAATTAAAGAGTGATAACAATGAAGGTATAACAGACACAGATCATTTAAATGAAAATTCAGTAGTGTGGATTTACCTAGTGTCACCCAGCAGTAATTAATCCATCCATTTTCTGTGCTTACTTACATTGACTCAAGGAGGCAAAGCCTTCCTTGGAAGCATTGGGTACAAATCAAGAGCAACTTTATGTCCATATCCACACTAATCTATAGAAATCCAGGTAATGATCTCTCAGTTACCTTCTTTAGACATCTTTGGGGTATAGGAGATAATGCACATAAACAAAGAAAGAATGTACAATACAAACTCTACACAGATACATAACCTTGACAGAAATTGCACCAAAGTCCTTGGAGTTATATGGCTGCAGTATTATCCTGTATGATGACACACCACCTAGTAGTAAAACAGCTCACCAGTTTATGAACCTGCCTGTCATTAATGGGTCCATGAGAGGAACCAGCACTGAACTGGATGGAAGTCTTATAAAGAGCTAATTTAAAATCAACAGTTCTTTACAACATATCAGTATTTACATATACAGTATGTGTAAGGTAGTCATTTAAGGTAAGAAACACATGGATTTTGAGGTAAGGTCTTTACAATCATTTTTCTTTACTCCAGAGGTTGGTAACCTGCTGCTCAGTGATTAGCAAGTGCAAGTAAGAATTTCACTGGACTGTGTGCACATGACATTATTGGCCCAATAAACCCATAAACCTGTAACAGACCTATCAGGATCAGAGCAGTATCAGGAGGGAAACCCACACAAACATGGGAAAAAGTGTTGATTCCGCACAAATAAAAACAGATCCTTGGGCCTGTGAAGCCATAGTGTTAACCAGTATGCCACCCGGTAACAAAACGCCAATCAATCCATCTGCACCCACCTTTTCCATACTGGGATAGCTGGTGCCTATCCTAGTTGTATTATGCAAAAGGAGGAGTGCTCTCTGGACAGGACACCAGTTCACCATAACACCCGCCCTTACACACATAAACACACACACACACACTCATTTACCAGGCCTATTCAAAGTCACCAGTTAACATAACCCCTGCGAAAACAAAAATATACAGGAAAAAAACGTAAAAAGATTCAGGGAAAACATCACAGTACTTGGCTGGACTGGAACTGTACTCAGCCCCTTGGAGATGTAAGACACTAAAACTACCCCCTGTCCCACCATGTCTCAACAATCTGACAAACTGGATAGGTGAAGCAGCTTTAAGACCTGGCTCCATTCCTTTGGCAGTAAGGAAAGTGCTAAAGCCTTGAGCCTGCCTGTCTGACGCCCACACCTCCTTCCCCTTTGTTCTTCCCCTCTATTCTTCTCTGCCTCAGTTTCTTCTCCTCACTCTTTTTTTTGCTGCATGCTGAAATTTCCCTGATGCCTTAGACATCTTTATGGCAAACATGTTGAACCGAAAAACAACACCTTACAACCTTTTACTGATGACCAGTGTTTCTTATCTTGTCTCTTAGCCTCTAGAGCTGGTCTGTTTGATTATTGGGTTTATGAATGTTATTCTCTTTCAAATTTTTGTGTGCATTGCTTACTTAAAAAAAAAAAAATGATACAGCCTTTCCTGCAGGCAAAAAGTGATGTATATTCACAAGGGCCGGCGGATTAAAAACAGCCACCCAGCCAGAAGATAAGGAATACCATTAAAGAGTGACAAGCTGTGACAAGAAATGTATTGGAATTGCTGTGGCTGAGCATTTACTGTGCGTCCCCCCACCTCCACCCACACCAAAGCAAAAGAGAGCCAAAAAACCGTACGGGAGAATAGTCGGGGGTTTTATGATAAGGCTATGAAGCATATCAAAACGTAATTTAAACATGCAAATGCAACATAAGCTAACGCCATGAGTAACATTCTGCTACAGTGTGATGGTAAAGCTGCTTCAGTTTCCATGGAGGTTTACTAATTCATAAACTATTGCTGCAGTGCCAGGTACCCAAGCCTGTGACGTTTTACTGTTTTTATTCCTACTGAGCAAGTGGATGTGCTGGGCATACGGCTGGTAGAATGATAAGTAAAGCACCCCAAAAGGTGGCCTGCAACACAATCCTCAGTTGAATACCCTATAATGACCAGTGTGGGAACACCTTCTGTCATTCCAGATATGTGGTGCTCGTTCTTTTAAAAATAGCAGCATGATGGTAAAGGAACTGAGCTCAGTTCAGAGCCTGGACATTGTCTGTGCCCAAGTAGATTGTTGTGTCTCCATACATACACTTGCTTAGTGGTAGATTCACTCCTACCTTCCAATTGACTTCATGTGTTTGAAATTTTTAACCCTGTGGCTTCTTATGAGAACAGATTATTTTTTGAGAATAGCAGCCTGAATTCTGAATGTTATATTGCAAGTACTGTTAAAGAGATACAACACAAAATTATATTTTTTTATATTGTACTTACCCCATGTACTTTGTGGTGATGGCCAAGAAAAAATCGAATCTCATTTTTTTACACAGCACAAAGATAAAAAAAGATTCTGATAGAACAGATATCTGTGGAGACCAATGCTGGATAACCGCAAACAATAGCAAAGCCATCCATGGAAAAATCCCACATTACTTTTCTGGCATAATCCACTGGTCAAGTCATCCAGTTGTATGCATAGATTGACCCAAGCTGTTTTTTTTTTTTTTTTTTTTTTACTAAAATATTGTTAAATAAATTACCCTCTGGGTAACAATCCATCCATCCATTATCCAACCCACTATATCCTAACTACAGGGTCACGGGGGTCTGGTGGAGCCAATCCCAGCCAACACAGGGTGCAAGGCAGGAAACAAACCCAGGGCAGGGCGCCAGCCCACTGCTGCTGGGTAACAATTCCTTTAGTGAAAATGGAACACTCTCAGACGTGACCAAGCATTTGAATTGTATTTTGTTACACATATGTTTATATTGACACTGGAGTACCTCTTGATTTTTTAGTGGTGGTCTGTGAAACTGCACAGGTCAATGAACCTTTTACTTGCTGGAAACATGTAAGTATGAGGCATTGTGGCAAGCCGTGTCACAGATTTAAATGCTAATTAAGTTTCAGTTGCACTTTTTAGTTTAACTTAAAAAAAGAAATTGTTTTGAGAGGTAAATATTCTTGTCTGGTGTCTAATGGTAAATTGCTCCCATGAGGGACAATGTGGTGGTGGTGTGGCGAGCACATCAGTGTTTTGGGGAGGACACCAGCCATTCAGAGGCCTCCAGATAATTCACACATGCCTCGAAGTTCTAAACGGACCACTGCTGAGGCGGTCATAGAGCATTAGTTTAATTACAGGCACATACGTGTATAGAGTACTCAGTTTCTCTCAGAAAGTTTGGTGATTTACTTACCATTAGGTCAGAGTAAACGAGTGTCGTTTGAGTAGGCATGTGTGAGCGTTTATGCGGAAGGTATATACTGTATTCACCAAATTAGTAAGTGAAGGCATACAGCAGGATTCGCCCAATGGAAATGGTTGACCATATAAAATTGAGGTGTCATCCAAGAGAGGTCGTCTTTTCACCATCTTTGAATTGCATGATTTTTTCTGAGCTGCTTGGCACATGAGCAGTGAGGAGTATAGTGCTTGCTTTTTGTATATAGAATTATGAATTGATTCACCTCTGATAATCTGTGGTATAGGTGGTATCTTTTTCTTAATCATTGTTTACATCTATTGCTGATTCAATTTTTGATTTCTTATTGTTTTATTTATATCCTTTGTGAGTCATTTTATTTGAATTAGGAATAAGATTCTATTTGATTTTTTCTTTTCGGCACTCTTGGATTTGGAGCCACTGTATATATTGCATATAGTACCTGCACCTATTTTTGCAGTGGATTGTTTGATTAGTTGTGGCACAGTGTTTTGCTGTAATGAACAGTAGTTTCGATTTTTATGAACAAACATTTTGGTCTGTGACTCACTAGCTGTTCTGTCTGAGTACGACTCCAGATTGCATGGAGCATCACATACATATTCAATTCCTAGTAATGCTTTCACTTTTCTTTTAACTTTTAATCTTTAGTTATACACAAGTTAGTCAATGAATAACTGTTGATGAGCAATGATGGGGGATGTTCAATTCAAATGTTGCATATGTTCTGTTTTAGTTCAAAATACTTTTTTTCTAGTGGTTTACTTAATAATATTTTAGTAAAAATGAACATTTTTGTGACGTTGTGAGGATATAATTACTTGATTTGTGGATTATGCGACACGAGTAACATGGATGTTGTGAGAAGGAGTTTCAGACCTAACTAAATGGGTGTGAGGACTCCAAACTAAAGTCACAAAGCAGGAATGGACTAGCCAGCCCAGACAAGGCTCAACCAGTCAAGCTTACCTATCACTGAAATCTGAAGGTTTTGGCCTAGCAGGCCTCAAACAAGAAGTGTTGGCAAAATAATTAGAAAAATCCAGAATATATCAAAAAACCTAACAAGATGAGGGATAGCTGTAAACCCCAGGCTTGTAGATCGAAGGAAAAACAAAATAATGTATTCACAAAAAAAAGTAAATGACGTAAAGAACAAAAAAGAGAAACCTAAAGGGTAATCTGAGAGCAAACAAGTACAAATCTACAATCCATAATTAAAATTCAGTGACAGAGCAGAAAATAACCAAATGCCGGGGAATCCAATAAGAAAACAGCAATACTTACAAAAAACACCAATACAACACAGTGGCCTCCTGATATTAAGTCTCTCTGCTCCGATGTAAATAACCACAGGGAGGGCTCAGGGATGTTGATGCCAAGGTGGGTCCACCTTCTGGGGCTCCACCCACAAAGTAACAGAACATAATGAAACATACATTTAAATATGAAAAATAAGAAATATAATATGAAAATAACAATAATACCTAAAATACACAAAAATAAAGACCTATGCATACTGTAACAGTGAGATTTTTTTTTATGGACGGTTTTGATATTGTTTGTTGTTCTGCAGTGGTAGTTACTACAGATGCCTATTCTATCAGAAATTTTTTTCCATCCATTTTGGATGAAAATGAGATTAAAAGTTTTTCTCAGCCATTACTACAAACTAAAAGGGATAAGTAGCATGTAAAAATTTGTTTTTGTAAGGAGTATTCCTTTAAATGTGTTTCCAGCATCATGCAGATTTTCTTGAATCCATCAGTCAAGGTCTGGGAGTGCCAAAGCATATAAGTCCCAATAAATACCAAAAGCCCTTCCAATAATGTCCACTAGAGGAGAAGATCACTATCTAACCCTGGTTATTAATAAGGGCAAGCATGGAATCTTAATAAAAAGGTTTATTTCACAAAAAGCTCTGTAAATCAGTAGAGCTCAAAAGTCTTAAAGGAGTTGCCAGCAAGGGCAATCCAAGGAGAGTAATTCCCAAAACAAAATCCCCTGAATAGTCAAAATACAGAGCAATATGTCAACAAATGTAGTTAATCACTAAGCTTTAGAAATTCACAAAAAAAACAATAATTCACCATTACAGAGCGCATTTAAAATGAACCACCAGAAACTGTGGGAGATCCTCCAGATTTATAGGGTGGAGAGAATCCTGGCAGTGATTGGCAGGTGGCCAATCCCCTCTTAGGGGACCACCCACAAAACACATGGAACATTATATAGTTAGCTTACATACCGTACATAAAATCAAGAAAAAGAGAATAATACATAGAAGCAACATAATTTAAAAAAAATCAAACATGAACAAAAGAGATGTAAAACTTGAATCTGAACCCCAGGCTGAGACATGACAACATCTTCCTCTTCAGTGGTCCTCCAAACTCTAGTTGGCACAATAATGCTCTAATCCACTGAAACCTACAGCTGGCCTCATGATACTGGCTTATATGACAATATTGAAGTCATAAAATATGAATTGGAGGCGTGGTCAGTCAGGAACTCCACCCATCTCTGTAACCACAAACACAGTGACAAAGATATTAGAGTTCAGGTAAAGAGGGAGAGTAGCAACTGCTGGACATTCTGACTATCTATAGGGGTCACTCATCTTCTTTTTGTCAATAACTCCCAGATTTATCTACCCCCCCCCCCCCCCCCCCCCCTTCTGGCCATCTTTCTCTGGCTACACCTCTCCAGAAAACCTTATTCATGTGTCATTGTGCTGTTGAAATCTAAGTAATCAAAGTAGCCCTTAACGTTTACAATCCACCATGCATATACACTCTGTCATATGCCATTTGGTATGGGATTCATAAAAGCAGTGTTAATGTTTGTGATGTATCATTTATTGGAATGACAAAGGCACTACTAGTATGTTTGTAATGCACCATCTTTTGGAATGACAGGGACATGGCAACCAGACAGACACTTATTCTTTTATTAAGGTGGATGCTTTCCTGCCATACTTGTTGGCAACCATTGTTAAAAATCCTCAACCCCGACTGTCATTTAAGTGTTTGGCGGTTTTGCGGGACAATCATAGTGACTGGAGAAATGTTTAAAGGGAATCCTGAGACAGAGAACAGGCTAGTTAAGAACAAAGATGTGCATGTAATAGACAGTGAACAAATAGTGCAGGAAACATGTGAAAACCAAAGTTGCACAACAAAAGAAAAGTCACCAGGGTACAATGCAAAAAAGAGGTCACCGAACACTCCACAGCAATATGTAATCTGTGCATTATGCAACCACTGACTACTTGGCATAGATATTGCAAGTTGTCATAGCCAGTTAGTACAAACCAGAAAAAAAAATGTTAAAAAAGCAAGCCATTTATTCATGAAGGACTTTAGTGGCAAAGAATGACGCAGCAATAGTGCAAAAAATCCCTGATAGGCCCCCTTGCTAACTAAAAATAGAGTTAATAGTAGACAGAACTGCAAGGGTCTGCTTCTCTTGCCCTTTTCTGCCTGTCTATTATTATCCAGGTGGCCAAAGAGCAAACAAATAATACCACAGAGATGTAATAACAGAGTAAGTAGTTTGCTCCTTTAAAATTCCGTTTTTGCCTCCTACATTCCTTCTCCAGGACCTCTCTGCTCTTACGTTCACCTTTATCCACCAGAGGCTATATTTTCTGGATTTGATGGCTGCAAAATTAATCCCTGCCTCTCACTGGAAATCTCCTGATTCTCTCTGTCTGTCTGTGTACATTTCAGTAAATCATTTTTCTTTAACTTAGTCTTACTTGAACTTTCAGTGGCACAGACAAACTGATCATCTGGCTCCAGTATTAAGAAGTGGCTGTGCGTTTAGTTGGGCCGATGATCAGCTACACGTTCCCAGTCCTAATTCCTAAATTATCCTGTTTGTGGACTCTCTTCTCAGCATTTCAACATGCTTTGTCTGTTGTGCCTCTCTCCCTGCAAATCAAAGGCATCAATATATTTCCACTCTTGTAAAATAGGACACAAATAACAATAAAGAGTTGGGACACCACCTTGGTGACCCTGTATAACTGAAATGCTTAAAGCAAAGAAAAACAGGCAACAATTGTGGAAATATCTTCACAGATGCAAGTTTATAACTGACTCAAGATGGCGGATTGCCACATTATGAGTTCAAGTGGCAGTAAAGGGATGGTCCAGACAGACAGATGCAAAAGTAATGTGAGAGATGGAGTGGCTGTCAGTCTTTGATTGTGCAGAGGAAGGAGAAGAGAAGGCATTAGCAGATAGCACTAACCTGTGGTGATGGTACGTAATTACCATCACTAAAGAACTTAAGCTGTGTCCCATGTGGATGCCTCTGAGACCCTCTAAGGACCACTTTTACAGGGTAGTTTGTATTGGGGTAGATTTGAGTTTTGGGTTGTTTTACTATGAAGTTTCATTACTAATTTTTGACTTAGATTGATTTTCATGTTGTTTAACTTAATTAAAAATATAATGACAAAAAGGGTGTACATGAAACAGACTCAAACACAAGAAGATAAATAGTGCCATACAAAAGCAATAACTGCCTGAAATGATACAAACAAGCAAGGGAGAAAGTAAGAAATTGCTAAGGAAAAGAGAATCAAAATGATCACATCCCTCCAGCACAAGGTCAAAATCTCCCAGCCATCTTGGACACTGTAAACATTGCAAATTAGGCAAAACAATATACACGGATAAAACAAAATAATGACGTGAATTGCCACAATCTGTGTTCAGCCACACATGCCAATAGATAGATAGATAAATACTTTATTAATCCCAAGGGGAAATTCACATACTCCAGCAGCAGCATACTGATAAAGAACAATATTGAATTAAAGAGTGATAAAAATGCAGGTATAATTAAATTATAGAGTGATAAAAAGGCAGGTATACTAAATTAAAGAGTAATTAAGAGTACAGTGGACCCTTGACTTACGAACTCAATTCGTTCGCGAACTCGTTGTAACTCAAGTTGGTTGTAAGTCAAGACTATTTTTCCAATAAGAAATAATGGAAATACCCATAATACGCTCCGAACCTCCCACAGCAACACTTACTTAACCTTTTCATAATAAAAAAGTGTTGCATAATGTGCATAATTTACCAAAACACCAATAATTTTTCTAATGTACTAACCAAAAAATTATAAAAAGCGCGTAGCCTACCAGAAACAACAATTTCACACTGTACTCACCTTTTAATTTGACATCTTTGGGCTGCAGGAAGGGAGGAGGAGGAGAATGAAACGGAAGGTGGTTATTGTTTAGAAGGAGCCTCCTTATGCAAATCTTTTCTTTGTAAAATTGTCGAGATGGTGGATTTCGACATGCTGTACATATTAGCGAGATCGGTCACACGAACACCACTCTCATATTTCCGCACAATTTCCTTCTTCGTTTCGATTGTGATCGCTGTTTCTCAAGTTAATAATGACAGTAGTAGAGCACTCAGTTAAAAGCTGGTCGTGTTGTGAACTGCTGTAATAACACACTCCAAAGCAAGCTGGTGCTGACTCAGCCTGATGACATCATCATGTGCCACGCAAGCCCGCTAGCTAACATCCCTTTCTTTACCTTTGTTACCTTCTCTTCCTTCCTTAGCAATTATGCGTCTTGCTTTCCATGGTCTTAATGAATTATATATATAGATAAATCACTGCACTGACCAAAATTACATCCACAAACATATGTATCTGGGCTCCGACTGACGCTTACGAACACTCTCAGCTGTTTGTTTACAATCGCACAAGCGGATACACGTGACCGCATTCAGGTCGGAACGCAAGATGTTGGTCGTAAATCAAAACAAAAATTTTGGTCGTAAATCAAGTTGTTCGCATGTCAGGCCGGTCGTATATCAAGGGTCGACTGTAACAGGGGGAACACTAATAACATAAAACATAAAAATCATATTAGTTTCCCAGCTCCTTATTCTTGATTCCATAAGTGTCAAGAATGCATATGGTAACTAACTTTTCATTGTTTGTTTCTCATTTTACCCATTTGCTGGATGGCATTCTGTTTCTGGAACATTTTGTATTTTTTGTTGAGGACACCATTTTGTATTTCTGTTTTTTAGGGTACAGCCATTTTGCGTGTCTGATCGTTATAATGCCATGTGACTGTGTAGCATGTGATGCATGTGTTACAAAACCTAGCACATCATGGTGGCCAAGTTGCAAGATGGTTTTGTGGTTAAGTAGTGTCTGATCTTCTTTTAGATACCATACAGTATATACTCGTAGATAAGTTCTCCCATGGATAAGTCGGGAATTGATTTTACAGTATAATTTCTGGTATTTTATAATGTCACTTGTATAAATCGAATGCAGAAAACTCGCAGTATTGGTCCAAGAGATTATGATATGCTAACACCCACCTGAGAGAGTAACCACGGAGCACACTGCCTTTTTTTCTATGTGTGTGGCAATGCGCTGTATTAGCATGTGCTCCTAATCTCTCTCTCTCTCTCTCTCTCTATTGTGCCTACGTGACCAACGGTAATACCCGAACTATTCCGAAGCAACGTTTGAACTGATTTTTGTTTTTGTATCTCACACCCTCATACACCTTTATAGTAAGATGTTTCCTGAAGAGGCATTAGCTCTCTTGGAAATGTGTTCTTTTAAAATTGTGGCATATTAAATAATTAAACAATATCATAATATACCAGAAACGTCAATATCCCTCCCATCGTGATTACGGCGGTACAAGAATCACATGAGAAACAATATCTTTTAGCTTAAATTTACTGACGATTAACGCGGTTATAGACAGAGAGGCGCATGGTACAGACTAAAATCCAGGTGGGAATCTGGATCAACACAGTCAGCCATTTTCTCGTCACCACGCTGGGAGGTTTTTCTTCGAGCTTTGTCGATTCCGCCTCTAAAGGTCTGGCTGTTGTCCAAGCTTTTATAATGTCTTGCTTCATTTGCTGGTCTTCTCTGTCTCCAAACAAGGGCTGAATTCCTCCTCCACAAAATACAGAAATATCATAGTGCTTACATGCCGGTTCTCATTCTCCCAATAAGGAAAGAAGATTTGTGCTGATAGAGGACAGAAATACCCTAACCTGTGTTTAAGCTGACTATACAAGCCTCCAGTTGTCTTTGGCTATCTAATCCAATGCTTGGCTAGCAATTCTAACTGCTGAGCCCCTGTGTGCCACAGTTAACATGCACATGTGAATAAAACTCATAACAGTATTGTCCAGATATAGTGACATAAATAAAAATGTAGTATTACATAAGAGCATCCCGTATCTACAATGGAGCGTTCGATCAGAAGAAGCTATGAAGCTGGTTTTAAATTAAACATCGTTGAAAGCAAAAGAAATTGGTAACTGCGCTGCTGCAACAAAATTCGATGTGTCTGAGAAACTGATGCGAGATTGGGGGAGGCCAGAAGATGTAAAAAAAAAAATTAAGTGTCGCATTTTTGAATGGGCGTAGAAGTCGGGGTCTGACTTTATGCTCGATTTTTTGGGTTTCAAGACCTGACTTATACGTGTGTATATACAGTAAAATAAAAGAGGCACTTAGAGAAATACTTCAGTTCTGAAGTGGTAATTCTGACTACAACTAGACTCAGCCTTAGAGGTACTGTGAGGATCACAGACACTTGGAAAGTAGCTCAAAGTAGGACCACTGCTTCTCTGCATTGAAAGGAGCAGGTTGAGGTGGTCCCGGTATTTGATTATGGTGCATTCAGGACCAGGAGGAGAACTCAGGACAGACTCAGGGGATGCTATAGAGATTATATCTAGCAGTTGTCCTTGGACTACCTCAGTAATCCCAAGGAAGAGTTGAAGGAGGTGGTGGGATAAAGGGATGTCTGGACATATTTGCTTAGAATGCTAATCCCATTACCTGGACTGGATAATCAGTAGATAATGGATGGAGAGGCTATAACTAAGGCTTTGTTTTGCGACTTCAGCACTAGTTATCTCCTGTGTATTTGACAATGATCTTGGTTTTTTAGTGTTTTCAATACTGACATTAATGGGCAGTTCCTGAAAAGCCTCAGTTTGTGCCATTCAATTAATAAAATTAACCCATCTGAACTATTTAATGAGTTCTTTACAGAACAATGTTGTGTTTTTTTCAGAATGGTTTTTCATGATTTTTTAATGATTTTAATTTTTTTTCAATTAACCTCTAAAAATGATTTAAGCGTAGGTTTTGGGGTTTCTGAGTCCAGGGAATCAAGTGGTTAAATGTATTTTTTGTTTCTTTGTCAAATCTTTGACAATAAAGTCTTATCTATCTATCTATCTATCTATCTATCTATCTATCTATCTATCTATCTATCTATCTATCTATCTATCTAAAATGATTCACATTCTCTTGTGGTCCTGTCTTGTTTTCCTTCCAAATATCCCCATTTTTAGAGAAGGGTTTCTAGGATGGGAAAGCTTCCAAAGGTCTCATATCATAATGTCACTAGCACAGTTTTAAAGCCGGCGTCTTACATTCTCTACCGTGTTACAATACGGAGTAACTCTGAGTGTTATTGTAAGCTCAACAACGACCAGGAAATGAAAATGTACTCCGAAATTTGTAGTGAGGTACAAGTGAATTTCAGAATCCGCTGATCAAAGTGTTAGTCAAAACCAAAGGCTAAAACAAAAATCAGATGTCAACAACAAAAATAGTTCAGAAATGAAAAACAAAACCTGATTCTTGAAGAAAAGCTGACTACAGTACCTCAATTGTCCTCACGTGATGAAAAAAATTACAATTTGTAACAAAAAATAAAAAAGGAATGCAATTGAAATAAACTGTATCAATAATAATTCAAAATAAGTAGAAAAACAAAAATCAAATCACACAGTAAAGAAATGTTAGCTAATCCAAAATACATGTATGAAAGTTGCCAGTTATGTCATCATTCAAGTCTGGATTCACAAAGGAGAAAACTTTTGTGTCATTTCATTTTATTAGTTTTGAATTTACTTGTTACGAAAATATTTCTCTGCCCTCTGATTATAAATTATGTCTCGCATTTTTCAGCTCTGGTTATGTGTACCCTTTTTGGCTTGCGACTTACCACTCTGTTCTCTGACCACAATTCTGGCTTCACGTAGTAAAATTTGTTATTTAATTATAGTCTTTTGACCCCTGTATGAATCTGACTTCTCTGTGACGATTACTGATTCTATTCCCTATGAAAACTGCTGTTGCCTTGTGCAAGAAATACAATGAGAAAGCCAAAACCTTGAAACCGCACCAAAACTCAATACTTAATAAATTATTTAAATCAATAATCCACTAAATAAGGACTAAATGTTATAACTAACTAAACAAGTGTAGTCAAATAAAAATACAAATTAAAAGTACCAAATAATTAAACCTGGTATAAAATTAAGGAACAGAAAACTGGTGTAGGGAGAATTGAAAGGCCAAGGAAAAAAACAAATAAATAACACTAAATAAGCAAAAGAAATTAAGCAGCCTAAAGAGAAGAAAAAAACCATAATAAACTAGTAAGTAAACTGTATATTGTAAATCCAAAACAAGAGCCAAAATCTGGAAAACAGGGGAAGACCCAACTATAGACTAGAAGCAATGATTCCAAGGCATAAAAGTACAAATGTAAAATTCAGAATAATAAATTTAAAACAGATTGGGAAATGTCCAAAAAATCTGAACTAAAGTTTTGAAAGACTAAGCATAAGCAAAATACTTAAACAGTACAAAAGGAAAAAAAAACTCACAAGAACTAGCCAAATGATCAGCAAACTAAGTTTGCCAATGCAGCAGTCATATCTTTAATAGACCTCTCAAGTAACTGCGGCCCTAATGACTGCAGCACATGGGAGCCTTAATTCATAGTCCAGCCCTGCCCATAAAAACACAGAACATAAATGAGGGGAGGAGACCAGGGAAAAATTACACACAAGAAAAAACATAAGCAATATAAAGGTAAGAGATCAGGAGAAAAAAAACATATGAAGAAAAGCAAACAGGGCAAGACACTACAATATATCACCATTGCACCCCAGCAATTTTCTTCTTCTGCTATCTAGTTAAAAGAAAGATTTTTTTTGTCTTTTGCTACTTTAAACTGCATAGATTCACACAGCCCTCTCTAACATTTGTCAAGGTCTCCTCCTGTGCGATATTTCCTTGGTGGTTAAACACAGGCCCTTGCCCTGGTTCACTCAAATCCTTCACTACCTACTTTGGAATTTAAGCTTCCTGACAGATAGACCCCAATCTGTCCGAATTGGAAACAATACAGTAATCCCTCCTCCATCGCGGGGGTTGCGTTCCAGACCCCCCCGCGATAGGTGAAAATCCGCGAAGTAGAAACCATATGTTTGTATGGTTATTTTTATATATTTTAAGCCCTTATAAACTCTCCCGCACTGTTTATAAATATTCCCCGCAGCGTTATACAGCATAATCCCTTTGTATTCTCTTAGATATTAGGTAAGATTAATTGAAATTATGTATATAAACACACACTGTTTATATACAGTAAAACCTAAATATTATTTTAAAGATATTGAGTGTCTCCGATATCACATATGTTACAGCCATTACGATAGACAGGTCACCAGCAATAAATACGTACAATGCAAGAAAAATAGTATACAGTAAATGTGTGTACAGTGACACTAAACGTACGTACATGTACTAAGCACTGTAAGAAGAAAATTAATTATGGTTACTCACCAACAATGACACGATGACTTGTCCGATAACAATGAGTTTAATTTTACTGCACAACAAAGGAGAGCGTTACAGCCCTTGTAAAGGAGCCACTTCAGGCGATTGTGTAGCACTGCCGTTGTTCTTCTTCTGGCAGTCTTCAATCCAAATCCCTAAAGCAGATTCCATCCAGACTACTGCCTTATTACATCCACTTACAACTCGTTTTTCACCCTGGTTAAAAGGACGCTGCAGCCGTAGATCTTATATTCCTTCCCTACTTTTTAAATAAAAAGAATCGTAGCCTTCAACAAATCCAAAACGTTTACCTTTTCGGCAATCGTTAACATCTTCTTCTTGCGCTTGGGCACGGCACCTGAAGCAGTAGCAGATTGTTTTGGAGCCATAATGAAGGGCTTGACTATGCACAAAGATAAACACTAAAGAGCACAACTCTTTACACAGCGAAGCACGTTGATGCTGAATGAGCGAGATGAGACTTCCTGGTTAACACTGCATAGCTCCTGCGTGCTCTGATTGGTTAGCTTCTCAGTCAGGAGAACTTAACTGCGTGCTCTGATTGGTTAGCTTCTCAGCCATCCGCCAATAGCGTCCCTTGTATGAAATCAACCGGGCAAACCAACTGAGGAAGCATATACAGGAAGTAAAAAGACACATTGTCCGCAGAACCCGCGAAGCATCGAAAAATCCGCGTTATATATTTAGTTATGCTTTCATATAAAATCCGCGATAGAGTGAAGCCGCGAAAGTCGAAGCGCGATATAGCGAGGGATTACTGTACATCAAATACCATTTTTGTGAGCACTGGTGTCCCCCAAGGCTGCATCCTGAGTCCTCTACACTTCACCCTGGTGACCCCTCCTGACTGTTGCACTAGGTACAGTGTGTCTTTCATCATTACTTTCGTAGGCAACACAACAGTGATAAGTCTCATCAGTGTTGATAATGAGATGGGGTCAAACAACTCATGGACAGGTGTAAGAACAAAACACTAACTGACCCAGAATGTTGATAAATCAAAGGAGATCACCATCAGCTTCAGTAAGAACCATGCCCAACCGCCTTCCTCTCTCTGTCAACAGCTCTACTGTGGGTCAGTCAGGAACACAGAGTTCCTTGGAGTGGAGTGAACAAATGATCTCTCCTGAACCAAACCCATCTCCTCCCTAGTCAAGAGAGAACAGAAATAACTGAACGTCTTGGGACACATGAGTAGAGCTAATCTCCCACCCTCACCACTTTCTACAGAGGCAACACAGAGAGTGTATTGACCACCTAGATTTATGCCTGGTATAGGGGTTGTACCGCCTCAGACCGGATTTCCCTGCAGAGATTGTTAGAGTAGCTGAGAAAATCATTGGACCATCTCTCTTCCCCATTTAGGAACTCTACAGCAAACGCTGCAAAAAAAGGACCACCAACATTATCGGAAATCACACCTACCCCCACAATGGCTATTTTGCCTTTCTGCCTTCTGGCAAGTGGTTCCAAAATATACAGTTCATTAACTTCGGAAAAGTTTTGTCCCACAAGCCATCAGACTCTTAAACAGTGATCAGTCTGATAATATGGTGCTAGTCTATTAATAATAACCCATCTGCGCAATATATGTTGACGATTCTCTGCTGTTTAATCTTGTTATTCTAGTTATTATTCTTGTTTATTCTTTTTTTAGTTTTGTTGTCTATTATTGCATGTAATCAGGCCTGGTGACGCAATTTCATTCAGCTGTGCACTGCTGTGTGGTTTTAAATGACAAATAAAGTTAACCTTGAACCTTGTCCCTTATGGCTGTACAGTGTACAAATTACTGCACCCACCATCCCGCTAGCAACATATTTTTCTTTCCTTGTGCTTCCTTTTCATTTTATATAGTGGAGCGAGTGGTGTTTATGCTTTACAATGTTAAATTTTGAGTTCAGGAGCAGTGTCTTCTAAATGCTCTTTATTAAGTGATCATAATGCTTATCCATCCTTACCTGTGCTAAGATGCCTCTGCTTTACTTCTACTAGGTGTGTGGAAACATTGCTGTATTTTCTGTGTAAGACTCATTCTGCTTTGCCATGCCTTATCTGTGTTATTGAGACCCAGTCAGGAGCACAAAGTTTTTTGGAGTGGATTGAACAACTGATCTCCAATGAGCGAGCTAAGTGGCCAACGGTGGCATAATTGTGCAGGAAGTGATAACTAACCCACACATCCCCTAACTTCTTTACCTGGGGGGGGCAACTAAGATTTGCTGTAGTGCTGAAATTAGTTTAGTGATCAGTGATATTAGACAGTACAGAAGCTAAATGTGACATTATGTTTTGAGATGACTGGATAGGTCATTTTGGACTGATTTGCACTCATTGCTGCTGGGATAGGCTTCTGCTCTCACATCTACAACCAGTTAGAACAAATGTGGATGTATTCTGAATGGAAGCCTGTGCTTAAATTGAACTTTTGGGTCTGGTTTTCAGGTTCATATCTATGGCAAGACTGCAGAAAACAATGTCACCTTTGACAAGCTTCCTAAATCACAACCCAGACCTATCCACTACTTCATCTTGATTACTGAAGAAAATGATCAGATACAATTTAATATCTAATCATTTTGCTCACTAATCAGGCTTAGTGAGCAAAATAACATATTAAATATTAAATAAACCACCTGTGCAGCTCTGAGATTTATTACAGTATACAAAAAAAGCTAATAAAAACATAAACTTTCATTCATATTAATATATTGAAGCTGTCAGGCCAATTGGTCCTCATCGTGTGTTTGTGTAGCCTGAGGTGATTCGAGGTCTCCTCAGGTTTTACTGCTAGAAAAGACTCTAGTTCCTCACAGCCCTGAAGAACAACAGGAAACACGTCAAATCTGCATCACCTAGTGTCTCCAAAATGTGGCTAATAAAGGGGTCATAGTTTTAGGGACATGAGGCCACAAAATTAAGCAGATAAAGAAAATGAATGGACCAATATCCAAAGAGGTTCTGGAAAAGAACACCATGCATCACAGCTGTCCGTGCTCTTTACCTTCCTCCTCTCCTCCTGCCTGCAGACACACGTCTCCCCCCTCTTTTTCTCCTTCTTCGGCCAACAGTAGCCCAATTTCCGTAAGCACCCTGTTGGCTAACAGTACTGGTGGCGGCCATTGTTAACCTGGGCCTTATCCGATCTGGTATGGAAATCTGTATTGTCTGCATATTGATGTGACAAAATTTTACACCAGATGTCCTTCCTGATGTAACCCTCCCCATTTATCTGGTCTTGGGACCGGCACGAAGAAACTCACTGGTTTGTGCATCTCCTGTGGCTGTGTTGATTGGGAAAATAGATTAAGTAACAAAAAAGAGGCAAAAAGTAGCATAGAAGAGCTACTCACACATATTTTCACATGAAAGAATTTCTTTAATACATGTGCCTAACTGGATTATTTAAAATTTCATGTATTCCACCCTGCTAACTGCTGATGACTTCTAAAACACCTTCTGATATTCCACTGCTGGAAAGTTCCATTCATACAATTTTAACCTGCTTATTTAATTCTGGGGAAACAAAGACTGCTTGATGCACTGGGCGGTCCATCTCAGGGTGCACTCATGGGCATAGGCATCATCTTTGGGGGGGGGGGGGGATTATGGGCAGCTGGCCCCTCAGTTCTAAATTTAGTGGGGCAGGAGAGCAGAGCTGGAGAAAAATAATGATAGGAAAAATTAATTGAAAACTCCACACCTGCTGTGTTTGTGCCCATATGCTGCTACAAGCTACTAAAGCTATGTTCAGACTACCGGCAAAAGTGACTCAATTGCCATTTTTGGCTTAGATCCTATTTTTTATTTGAATGTTCAAATTAATTTTGCAAGTGATTAAAATCTGATAAGACTGCCTTGATTTGGAAAAATTAGAACATCAGACAGATGTTATCTGTTACAGAACCATGAATACCAGCTACATGCGGACTGCATATTATTCATAGTGCAGGACATCTGCAAAATTCTCAGCTTAAAATGACAAGTGCTGAAGATGCATTGATTGAAATTATCCCTGACAGATTAGCATTAGAAACCTGATGACACAACAGAAGAGCCATTCAGCAAGACTCTGGGAAATATGAACATTTTGGAAAACACATAGAAATGAGCTGTTTGGCAGGCTTTTGTTCATTTTTGCATTTTACGTTTCTCTAAAAAGACAGAATATTTGTCACATGAGTGAAAGCAAAATTGCTCTTTAACAATTGTATAAAAAACTACTTTAAAGGTAAGCTAACTATTTAATCCACCAACTGATCAGGAAGGTTTACAGTGACGGTTACAACATAATCATAATATTACCATAGCTTCATAAACATATAAATTAATTTTACATTCTTGAAATAAAATGACTAGCCTAATAAAGTCTCAAAATTCAGTGAAACTAAAGTGTCATGATTATCTTTAATCCCTATTTACCGTATCCTAGAACACAATCTGACCGTCCAATTGATGCATCAGAGCTTTTTCAGTTAGTGACTCACTATGAGGAACTTTTTTAGTGTGCCAGAAGTAAATTTGAAGAGTGTAATCAATTAAATCATAGGTGTTGATGAACAACAGAGGGCGATATTTGTGGAGCTTTAACACAAATTTAATGAAAGCTCATTCGAGAGATGCTAATACTTGCCATCTTTTAGCAATGTATTCATATTCTTGGGTTGCATCTCTGTTACTGTGTTGGTAGTTTAATTTGATCCTGTGCTACGCTCTGACAGTTTATGAATGTTTCTGTTGAATTTTTACTTTTGTTGTAGCCTATAATCCCCCCCTCCTTATGCTTATGACAAATCAACACCAATGATCATGCGCACCCACACCCAGCCATTTTAAAATATCTGAAAGGTGTCGCTTGAAATCAAATGCTGATTGATTAATTGATATCCAGGATACTGTTCAATGAGCCTATAAGAGCTGAGCAACCTGATATTCTTAAAATATTATGTTTTTATTTTTAATACATCTCCTATTCTTTCTTCTTTCACATGTGAACAGCTGGACTTGCACCAGGGGTCTGTTATTAACTTTGAAGCTTTTGTAGGTATCAGGTGCTTTTCTGTGTTTAAGGAGTGTAGGCTCAACTAGCTGAATGTGTGTTATGCAGAATAAAATTTATAGTAATGTAGCAAGAGCCAGTCTCAATTCGGTAGCACTGCAGGGCTAAAGCTTTCATGAAAATTAATTTCTGGCTTTCTTGTTAATCTCTGAGCTATTCAGAAAACAAAACAGGTACAAGCTGCTCTTTTCTGAGATGTCTATGGCCACCTATCATTTTTGAGGACACGGTTGTACTTGGTTGTCTCACTTTGAGGCTCACTGCCTGCTTGGAACGTTAGACAAAAGTAAAAGGTCTGACCTTAGCTATTTCTAATGGGCAGAACACCAGCAGCTACAGAAAACATCCAAATGGTAAAATATAATAAAAAATAAATATGATAATTACAGAAGATCTACTTGTGAGCTTGGATCTGTTAGTGGCAGCCTCCCAGCTCCAGAGTCATGAATGCAGAAGTAAAGTGTCGTGTCTTGTGAACACCGGCTAGTCTGAAATGATCGCGGTCTAGGCTGGTGTCAGTAAGCTGAAGTGACAGTCTGGTGATGTCACATGCAAGAATAAAGATGCGTGCTGATATATTCTATCTCAAAAATGAAAACTGCTACTATGCCAGGGACTACTGAATACAGAAATAAGTAAAAAAAGAGAGGGTTAGTGAAGCCATGCTTAATTTAGGGGCATAGGTCCGTCATTGATAGCAGTAGAAACTGGCCGCCACTGCCACACCACAAGAGATATGGAGGCTCGTTTCATTTCTTCACAGCATTGCAATGGTTGCAGTAACTTGCAGGTGTCAATCCAGATAGCTGTATAGTGCAAATGGAAAAAGTGTGTATAATAAATGATTTAAATGCAAATTTTCTGATGGGTGATATAAGCACTGACTCTTAAACTGAAATATAAATGCACGCTGGCACACCACTGGCACAATTGGATGCACATACAGTAAGTACATCAAGCATTATGATGTCCACAGAGGCTCCAAAAAAGACAAAAGAAACAAGAGAACATAAATAATTAGCATCATACCTGAATTAAAAATGTAGGGCTGGCAGAATTACAGAAGTTTTAAAAGCATATGGATTCTCTCCATTGTTGTTTAGTTGTATATTATGGAAGTTTTAGTCACAAAGAGTCTGAGATAACAAAGGACAACCAAGTATGGTGTTTGTTTTTTTGGTGTACAGGGTGAGCAAGCATGTAAAGTTCAGGTACGAAAATGTTCTTATAACCTCAGTGATCTCATCTCAGTTTAACAAAGGTCATTTGGTTGAATAATTTGATTAATAATAAGGCCTAATTTAGGCAGCCCACATCAATATAAATCTCACTGTCATTTGCTTGTAATATCATTTATTCTGGAGGCACAGCATGTCACAAACAAACAAAATTCCTGTAAACATCTGTAAAAAAACACACCCATGCCTGTTAAGTTGAATGTTTGTGTTCTACCTTATTTCTTCTTATCCTTTCTTATTCTTTTGTAATTATATTTATTTATATTTTGACACCACAGAGACTGCACCTAATTTCGTTGTATTTGTTACAGTGGCAATAAAGATATTCTGATTCTGAATTTCTCTAATATTCTGATGTCACATTAAGTGACTTCTGCTTATAAGGTATGTCAGACTTGCTCGTCTGATCTCGTCACCAGACCATGTCAAGTTAAATAACTAAAAATTGCTGTGCATGTCCAATTTAGCAACTGCATGCTGACCTTCCAGCACAGTCGTACTTCTCCCTTTTTGTGACAAGGAATAATCTGCAGCTGTATGAAGGGTTAACAGGATCAGTGAGTTCAGCCACAATCTCTGTCTTTTTGTTTGTTCTATCATGGAGAGCAAAACATGAGACATCAGACAGATGAGCTTCTCTTCTGTTTGTGGAGTCCAAAAAACCTGCATTCCTTGCTGCTGCAATCTATGTATTGTAGTTCCAGATGAGTATTCTTTAGTTGTCAGCTCTCATGCACACAGAGCCCACCCTTACAGCCAAAGACAAAGTTTGAGTTTATCATAGTGAAACGTGGACTAGTTGGAGGGAGGTGCTGGATATGTGTGGGAGCATGCTGCTGACTGCCTAAGATTCACTAAGATTTTGTAAAAATTGCAGGAAAAATCATCTAATGTGACATGTCCTTTATTCCTGAAACAAATACAAAGTCATTTCGAAGACTCTGGGGCTCCAGTGAACCACAGTCACAACCATAATGTTCATCTGGAGAAAGACTGGGACAATAGCCATTCTTCTCAGTCATGACAAACTCTTACCAAGAGCAAGGCAAAAACTCTCAATTAATCGCACATAGTGGGCTTTGTAGGCCTTATTCGCCTTGGCTAAGGTCAATATGTGGAATTGTACTGGCCAATAATTGTATTCTTGGCTACTCAAATGCACCACCATGATCATTTAAGCCTGGGCAACAATGTTCTATGAAGAGATTAGTCATAAGAGGAACTTCCTGATTAAAATCATCCTGATAATGTAAACTCTTTGTTGTACAAGAAATTGGGGTGGGATCTCTGATGGACCACATAATAAAATATTACCATGATACTTGGTCCATAGCACAATTATCTTGTTACTTGTTTATGTTTTACAATGTTAAGTTCTGAGTTCAGTTTTGCAATACATTGCAATTTATTATTCCTCTCATTTTAAAAATGGAATCATAAGCATACAAGAATGTGTCAATCTATTACACTAAATAATGAATGATTCAATTCACCCTTCCTTAAATGTTTTTTGGTTGTGCAAAAGCATTTCAAGCATCTTTGCAGTCTTCACAGCAAGACTGGGGATAATCATCTGCAGTGCAAGCCACATACACGAGTACATATTCCACGTTTAGCTCTGGGTGAGCCCCTAGGTTTGTTATAGGGGTGTCAACCAATTATCAAGAAAAGAATTGTTTAAAATATTGTTTGAATATACAGTACACTGTACAAATCTGCATTTAAAATTACTGTGGGTACATAAATGCACATATAACACCATTGTCATGCTTGTATGACAATAAATTATTAAACGTTCATACACAAGGGAATGTGCTGCAGACACAATTTCTGTGTTCACTAACTAGACTGAAAAAACATCATGTGATGATTGTCATACTCTTTTATTTTTAATGTTACTTTTTCTCTTTCTCTGTGTGGCTCACATAGAAGAAAACAAAGTGTCCTCAAGAGTTTGCGCACACTACAGCCCAATGTCAGTCAACAGACATCGCCCCTCGTTGTCCATAGCGGGAAGTCGGTATTATTAGACTTCAATGGCCTGTGTTGCCCCATCGGTGTGCAGAGTGCGAACTCCTTTAGCAACACCAGCAGTGCCCCTTTCTGTATATACCGTGGATTTTAAAGAGCACTTGGTATACGGAGCATGTGCACTTTTACTTTCATCAACGGCTCAGTATCATCAGAGTTCAACAACTGTTCTGCGGCAATGGTAATATTTGTGGGGGTTGAGAACCACCTGTGGGAATATAGAAGCGGCACAACTGCCATTAAATTGTTTTGCTTCTACATTAATGCTGACATTTTAACACTGCAGCAGAGATTTCTACAGAAAAAAAGAAATGCTGATACTTGTCTGCACTGTATTGCTCATATATCACAACAAAAAAATATTGTAATACTTTATTGATCTTTTTTGTTTTCACTCACCTCCCACATCAAGTATTTATTGTTCTGGGCATGCATTTCTGTTTTAGGAGCTAGAGCACTTGGCATCTGTTGATGGCACTTTGAGGTTTAATCTTTAAGATCACTCATAGCCATCTTTCCATAATTAAGTTATGCTGTAAAACAATGATCAGAAACAGACTAGCAGGTCTATAATTAGTATGGCTGAAGAAAACAAAATAGACTTTGGAATGGCCTCCTCAAATTCTAGACATACATCCCAATTTTGATTATGTTTTAGACCTGAAGTGAACACTGAAATGAAGCAATTCTACTAAGTTGAGCAGGCCACATCTCCTACGCACTGCTATGTGAGCTTGATCAATAACTATTATAGATATCTGGCTACACTTTTTGCTCCTAAAGTGACATAACCAGGAAATGAATCCAAAAGTGGAAATTACCTTTTAAAGAAATCGTATAACTAAATCTACATTAAATTAATTTAAATGAGAAAGCATCAAAATTTTGCTTTACTTTTTCAGCCAGACTGTTTTATTCTAGTGTTACATTTTGGCTGATACTCTGGTAACATTCACATTAAAATATGCAATAGTGTACAAGGGAGCAAAGAGCAGTAAATAGTCCCAGGGTCCTCTGTTCCATCATACTCACTACAGCTTTAACACTGCAGCTTTGCCTCAAATGTGCTATGTTCAGGAGTCCTTAACATGGCCAAATGGGCTGTGAGTCCTCTCATATTGCTCCAAAGAGCAGGACACGACCCTCCAAAGCCTCTGTAAATAAGGCTTACCGAAAACCAGTCAGTCCCCAACTACTACTTGTAGGCTATGGCCTGCACAGGCCCAGAAGAGGGAGCTGACTTTAAAGGTTTAGTACACAGCAAATGTCCCGGAAATATATTAAAATTCCCTAAAACAAAATGTGGCTGTAAACCTCAGACTTGTGAATAAAAGGGTAATGTTTAAATTTTAAAAATGAAGAAATTTATTAAGAAAATGGAAAAAAACTATATGATAAAATTATTCATAAGAGCAAATGAGGATTTTCCAAGAAAGGCAATACAGAATGAACTAGTCCCAATACAAGATCTAAAGATCCAAATCCAGAAAACACAGCAAATGAATTATATAAAAAAAAAGAAACTCCATTGAAACAGCAATATTCAGACTCCTGCCAAACTCAATGATCTACTGTTATAAAATATAAGAACCGTCCATTCAGCCAAAAAGGCTCAGAAATCCTGTTCACTTAGATTGTTCCAATTAACATCAAGTTGAGATTTGAAAGTCTCAAAAGACCTGCTGTACCCCAGACTACTTGGTAATTTATTCCACGTGCCTGTAATTCTCCCCGTGACCTTGTGTTAGGATATAGCGGGTTGGACAATGACTGACTGACTGTCTGTAATTCTTTGCAAGAAGAAAGCCTCCCTAACATTTGTACAAGTTTCCAACCGTAGAATTCCAATCTTGTACAATTTATTTGACAGCAACTGGGATCTACTGTACTAATTCCTGTCATAATTCTAAAAAGTTCAGTCATGTCACCTCTTAATCTCAGTTTTTCTTAAACTAAAAATATTCAGCTCCTCATAGCTCATACTTTCCAGTGCTGGAATAAACCATGTTACGCTCATCTAGACTTTTTCTAGCACTGCTTTGGACTCTTTCCTTGGACTTGAACTCCACACATCAGGGTGCTATATAACATGACATTCTGTTAGCCTTCTTAACTCTAACTTAACCAACCATTATGTTTTAGTTGGACTCTCGTTGCTAGAAGGAAAGTTAGCTTCATTGGTTTGACCGAGATTTCCGGCACTCGTGTGAGTAGTAAGGCGCAAGCAACAGCAAAAATGGTACTGACATAATGGTGAGAGATCAAAGCGAATGGATAAAGCAAAATACTCCGTGGACAACGTTTTGCCTATTATCTCTGAACTGGACTATGAGTTGTCAGACTCCAATTTTGATAAAAGTGATCGAAAACGAACATGAGGTTCCAGCTTCAGCTGACTGGTCCCCAGCTAATCATGGTGCTGACAATGTTCACCAGGTAGGACTGCCACTTAACAATGGTAAGAGGTAGAAACCAGATTGCAATGCACTGCAACTGTGACCAGCCACATGAAGACAGCCTTTCAGCAAGCCTGCCGCACATTCTTGGCAAACTGGCAGCCACAGCATGTGGCAACAGACGTTTTATGTTGATTTCTGGGTGAAACCATTGCTTTTCAGAAACTATGTTTTTTGGAAAACAAATATTCAGCCCTCAAAGAGTTAATGGTTTCTGAACACTGTCTCGAAGTCGATAGCTTAGAGTCCACTGCGACTTCTAAATCCTCTTCATAAGGTATACTTTTGATTTTAAGATCTCCCATTGTGTATTCAAACCTAACATCTTTACTTCCTATGTATAATACTTTACATTTACTTCCATTAAAATAGCATCTACCACAAATCTGCTCAAACCTGTATGCTGTCTAAATCCCTCTGTAACAATGGCATCACATTTAAACTGACACAGCACAAATTAGAAATAGTAAACAAAACTAACAGAAATAACACAAAGGCATTAAAAGTGAAAATACAAAAAAGCAATGAAGCAGATGATAAATAAAAAACAGAGAAAATGCCCTGCCTGTAACAGGACAAGGTGGGTGTTGGCTTTTCTTTTCTGCCTTATTTGATTTTGAACAGTCTTAAATCCCCCATTTTGTGGTTGATGTGGCATGAAAGGCATAAAAAATCCTTAGGTGCTGCCCATAAGATGCGGGTGTACCAAGGTTAAGAAAGATCTAGTGTATCTGTGGATGTCACAAAGGTATGAAATGTGAATGAGCTGAACGTAGCAGTCAACTATTACTACCAAAAGCTACTTCAATAAAAAGCACCCAGCAGTGCTGGGGATCAGAAACCAGCCGGATCATGAAGGAGAGTGTGTGAGGACTGTTGGATGTCCATTGCATTGATGTGTCTGAGCAAGTGATTACTCCGGTTTTATATCTGGGTGAAGTTGCTAATGGGGCCAGAATGTCAATCCCAAAATATAATAATAAACTGAGGGATTTTATCGATGTGGGATGGCTTTCAAGATAGGTTTTATATATTTTCATCATAGATTACTTAATAAAACTTTATATATGCACATATTTACTTTATAAATTATTTATTTTCAGTAATTGATAATTACATAATATAATATAACATCAATAATATCAAATCCAAACATCATAATATAAATGCCACATGAACCAGTTAGTACTGAGATTATTCTGAATACTTTCAACTCTGTAAAAGGTGTTTTGTAATAAAATGTTGGAAAAGTACCTGGATATAAAATACACAGTCACAGAGAGATCGAGCGGACGCCACACAGAAGAAGCGAGCCAGCATTTGACACCAGTGTCCTGCAGCAGTAGTGTCAGCACAGGACCACCATGTTACCCT
>JANRMT010062796.1:65032188-65072337 GCA_026402145.1 Polypterus bichir lapradei
TATATGCAGATAGATTTTTTGTGTTACTTTGAAATCACTTCATATTTTTTGTCTGGCACCTCCTGACTCACCCCAACTATGATATACACTTTGACTCATCTTGATGTCTAGTTATGCAAGACATCAATACTTTTGGGGTTATCCCATATTTCTAGCCCTCTAGACCTAAAAGCCCCTCATTTTAGTCCATTTTGTGTGATATTTTATGCAAGAAAATACAGCCTTATGATAGACAGTAAACCAATAGGTGTCCTCAAGAAAAATGATCAAAAAGACTTGAAATTATCCATGTCACATCAAGTGACCCTAGGAGATCACCCCCTAATGGGATAAAAGCTGTCAAAAGTACTTCTTTTCACAAAATATTTAAAAAATGGGGATAGGTAAGACAAGAGATGAAGAGTGTCATTTTATGCTCTTTTAAGGTGGCTGATCCTGAATATGAATTTTTTTTTATATTTGATTCTTTACCGGTGGTCCTAGCTCTCTGTGAACCTCTGTCAGCAGATGTGTCACCTTGTATCGATTGCAGATACTGTGTAACTTTCAAATTGCCTTTACTTTTTGATTTATCCTTGTATTTCAAATATTTGATGCAGCTATTCTTGTTTATTATGCACAGCTGTGGCCAAACATTTTGGGAATGAAACAAACATTAATTTTCACAAAGTTTGCTGCTTCGGTGTTTTTAGATCTTTTTGTCAGATACAGTATACTGAAGTATAATTACAAGCATTTTATAAGTTTCAAAGGCTTTTATTGACAATTACATTAAGTTTATACAAAGAGTCAATATTTGCAATGTTGGCCGTTCTTTTCCAAGACCTCTGCAATTCGCCTTGGCATGCTGTCAGTCAACTTCTGGGCCAAATCCTGCCTGATGGTAGCCCATTCTTTCATAATCAGTGCTTGGAGTTTGTCACAATTTGTGGGTTTTTGTTTGTCCACCTGCCTCTTGAGGATTGTCCACAAGTTCT
Organism: Polypterus bichir lapradei; assembly: GCA_026402145.1. Taxonomy (NCBI): domain Eukaryota; kingdom Metazoa; phylum Chordata; class Cladistia; order Polypteriformes; family Polypteridae; genus Polypterus; species Polypterus bichir. Next base: position 65,033,166 of record JANRMT010062796.1, read on the forward strand.
CAACGAGATTATGGTCTGGGGAGTTTCCTGGCAATTAACCCAAAATTTCGATGTTTTGTTTCCCGAGCCACTTAGTTATCACTTTTGCCTTATGGCACAGTGCTCCATCATCCTGGAAAAGGCATTGTTGGTCACCAAACTGTGCTTGGATGGTTGGGAGAAGTTGCTCTTGGAGGATGTTTTGGTACCATTCTTTAGTCATGCCTGAGCATCTGGACAGAGAGGTAAACTGAAAGAAGGGGCAGAATGTCAGGTTATGTTAAAAGCCTTCCTGAATAGATGAGTTTTAAGTTGTTTTTTTAAAGAATATATGGAGTCAGGTAATCTAATTAATTTCTGGAGGTCATTCCAAAGTCAGGGCACTATACAGCTGGAGGCCCTGTCACCCATAGAGTGAAGGTCAGCATGGGGCACAACAAGATTGCCAGAATCAGAGGACTTTAGTGGGCGAACAGCAGCACAGTGATGGAGAAGGTCACTGGTGTAGTACGGTGTGAGGCCATTTAAAGCTTTATAGGTTATTAATAGAATCCTGTAAGACACAGGGAGCCAGCTAAGGCGAAGCAGGATGAGTGTTAAGTGCTCGCTGTTGCTGGTCTGTGTTAGGACTCTTGCAGCAGAGTTTTGAATTAACTGGATCTGTGATATAAGATTAGAAGGGACACCTGCCAGTAGGAAGTTGCAATAATTGATGCAGCATGTGATAAAAGCATTGACAAGTTTCTCAGTTTCAGAAAAGGAGAGGAAGGAGTGAACACATAATATGTCACAGAGGTGACAGTAAGAAAGTTTCTTAATGTGGCTTATGTGGGCGGAGTAATAAAGGGATGAATCAAAAATGACCCTAAAATGCTTTGCATTAGAAGAAGGTCTGATGAGATCACTGTCAAGTGAATGAAAAGGAGCTCATTTCCTTAAATTGTGCTTTAGTGCCAATTAGCAGGAGTTCAGTTTTGTTGCAATTTAATTTTAAAGAGTTATGTACCATTAAGGTTTTAATTTCACTGAGGCAAGTTATGAGCTGAGAAAGCTCTGATGAAATTTCACTTTTAACATTGAAACAGAGTTGAGTATTATCTACATAAAAGTGATAACCCAGTCCATAGCTACGAATAATATGGCCAAGGGGAAGCATATAAATAAAGAAGAGCAGAGGGCCAAGCACAGAGCCCTGAGGAACTCCTTGTGTGACTGGTGCTGAGCTGGATCTGCTGTTACCAAGACTAACAAACTCTTGCCTATCAGTCACTGGAGGGCAGTGCCAGAGATACCCAGCATGTCAAAAGCTGCACTGAGGTCTAACAGAATTAATAAATATTAGTAGTTTGTTTTTTTCTCCAGCCTAACTGGAGTTTTTTCTTTTGTTGTTGTTTTTTCTACCCTCCTGGCTCACCCGACCTTACCTTTTTCTTTGTTACATACTGTATAATATTATTTCCTAATCTTGTTTGTTTATGTTTTATATTAACTTCCTTTTATTTCATTTTGTAAAACACTTTGTGCTATATGTGTATGAAAACATGCTATATAAATAAATGTTGTTGTTGTATTCAACACATGAACATTTTTCTCACTAAACATATTTAAAATACAGCTGTGCACAAGAAATTTAGAACAGACATTCGTGTTACCTTAATAAAACGACCAAGACAAATAAATCATAACATTCCAATCCATAAAAAAGTTATCTGCAATAAAGTGAAATGACAAAGGGAAAAAGTATTGAACATGCTAATTAAAATTATTTAATACCTGGTGGAAAAGCCTTTGTTTGCAATGACAGCTTCAATATGCTTCCCTGACAAACTCTTTCATAATGTTTAGGTGGGATGTTTTACCCATTCTTTCAGACAGGCAGTCTTTAATCCTGAACATTCTGTGTGATTCACCAGTAAATCTTGATTTTAAGTTCTATCCACAGATGTTCTAATAGGTTTAAGTCTGGTAATTGACTCAGCCATTTCAACACCTTTATTTCTTTTTTCTGGAACCAGTTCAGCGTCTTCTTTGCAGTATGTTTGGAATGGTCCACCCACAGCTAATCTTCATCGTCCTAGAGCAGGGGTGCCCACACTTTTTCGGCTTGCGAGCTACTTTTAAAATGACCATGTCGAAATGATCTACCTACATTAAAAATTATATATATATATATATATATATATATCTCAATCATTCAAAGTCTGAATCACATTCTGATTGTATGGGTGGTTACCTACCAGTTAATGTGTGTGGTTGGTCTGCAAGTCAGCAGACATGCGCCATGGATGCCCTCTCAGTTGCGAGAAGCAGATCATAGAATGTTACATAGTTAACTGTCAAATAATGCAAAGAGTATGCGACACGTGTTTCACCCTATTTTGGGCTGATCAGGCGTACACACTCCACTGCACCCCTCATCGGGGATCGAACCTCGGATGTCAGACAAATGCACTTCGATTGTGACATTGTGAGAAAAAAAATCCTCTTCCAATTCCACCTCCAGCCCATACCCTCCCTAAACAATTTTTTTTTTAAATCCCTTCTTTAGTCCATAGAAATTGGAAGGCTAATTAGATCACATCCGGAGTTTTGCAGTAGCTTGCGCATTTGATCGTGCGTGCGGGATGACCAGTGTGTGAGAAGAAGAGAGATGTCAGACTGGCCTGTATGTCAATCAAGTGGAAAATGGCATAGGGAGGATATATGATAAACTAACATTTAAAAAAAAATTTTTTTGAATGCAGCGCAATCTACCTGCACTACCTTTGCGATCTACCGGTCGATCGCAATCAACGCATTGGGCATCCCTGTTCTAGAGGATGACAACAGATTTTTCTCAAGAATTTCCTGGTGCATGGCTCAGTTCATCTTCCCTTTGATTGGAATCCACTGGTAACATGAGAAGAGGGAAACAGCCCCATACCATGATGCTTCCACCTCTGAACTTCACTGTAGGTATATTATTATTAGGGTCATATACAAACATGGCACGTCATATTGTTGCCTAATCTTTAGAATTTTGTCTCGTCTGCTCACACTACATTCATCCAGTAATCCACAGACATTTCCAAGCGTTGTGCAACAAACTTGATATGAGCTTCAACATGCCTTTTCTTCAGTAATGGACTCTTCCAGAGAGCTCACGCAACGGAGACCATGGTGGTGAAGTGCATTCCCTATTGTTCTGTCTGTGACAACAATACCTGTTGCTACCAGGTCTTTCAGGAGCTCTTTTCAAGTGGTCAGCAGCTCATTTGCTACTCTTCTGAGTAACATTCTGACTGCCCACTTGTACATATTGTGAGCAGTTCATGGTGAAGTGATGTTTCTTCCACTTTCAGGCAAAGCTCCTTTGGTGCCTTTAGGAACATTTAGGAGTTGAGAAATCTGTTGGTTACCAGTGCCATTGCTATTTGAAGGTCTTGGGAGAGCTCTTTGCCTCTACCCATCGTGATATGTTTCTTGCCTGACAGCTTGGTAACAAATGATTTGCTAACTTGCATTCATCAGTAGGTAATCCTGTTTCTAACCTACCAACATGCACTAACCCAGCTATTAGCACACGTAGAAGAACTCTGGTGGAATCGGCTGCTTTAGTGCTTTTTCTTGCTTGTGTTGAATACATTTTCCTGTGTCATTCCACTTTATTACACATAACTTTATACATTGTAAATAGTGAAATTTCCTTGCCTGTGTCATTTTATTGTGTTAATACCAATGTCTGGTCTAAATTTAATCTGTAGAGCTGTATAGGACATATCTTTAATGAGAAATATGTTGATGGCTTGACTACTTATTTCTCTCACTGTAAATGCTAATAGAGAAATGAAAAACTGTCAGTTTACTGAGGTAAGGTTAACTGCCAATGGAAAAATAAAATTTCATGCTACACAGATTCCATCTGCCCATGGCCATCTGGTTGTCCAGCCCCTACCTGGGCAGTTTACAATGCCCTGTGATGCTGGCGAATGCTGATGACGAAAGACCAATGTGGAGTGGATCATTATGTCTCAGAGCCAGGATCAGAATGACCATGATGCCAAGTGTCATTATCATTTGGTCATCTGCCACAACCCACAAAGTGTAAAGATACAGACTGTAAGTATTCCAGTATCCACTGAAGGCAGACCTGCAAAGTGGTTTCAGTCATGATAATAAAGTAAAGGTCACCTGTAATCTTAAAACACAAGACCAGAAAACAAGGACTTGCCATTCACACACTTATGAACTTCAGAATATACTGAGCTGCTCTTTTAGGAGCCTGATCTCCTCAGGGCACAGTGAAGACCACCACTATGTTGCCTGAAAAAAAACATGGAAAGGAGGCATCCACTGTGCTTTGTTTTTATGATTAATTGCATTCCCTGCTCACTAATCCTTCCCATAGAGGGTCTCCATTATTATCCATAATCACCATCTGTGGTTCCTTTATATACAATGTGTCTTATCTTCAATTGTAAAATGACCAGATAGTATTGGTGGGCCTACTGTCTCATATCTTCATAATAATAATAATAATAAGTTGTTTTTATGTAGCACCTTTCATACACTCAAGGACACTTTACAATTCAATATACACATTAACAAGACAATAGAAATTACATACAAGAAAATGAATAATACTCATTGAAAAGATGTGTTTTTAACAGGAGTTTGAAATGAATAATAGATTTTTCCTCACGAAGGCTGAGAGGAAGAGTTTTCCAAATTTTAGGGGCTATCACACTGAAAGCTCTGCCACCCATAGTTACTAACCTGTGTTTAGGTACAGTGAGTAAGTTAACATCCTATGATCATAATGCACGGGCAGGAGTGTAAGGAAGCAGCAGCTCAGACAGATAATGAGGGCTTTAAAGGTGAGAAGAATAATTTTATATTTGATTCTTGAAAAGACAAGTAACCGATGCAAATCATAAATGCCAGCAGTGATATAAGCAGATTTTTTAGTGTGTGTAAGTAGACGAGCAGCAGAATTCTGAACATATTGTAATCTATTGATATATTTAGTTGGGAGGCCATAAAACAATCCATTTAAATTGTCCAGACGGGTAGTAATGATGAAAGCATGAATGAGTGTTTCAGTATCCTTCACACCGAGGAAAGAATGCAGATGAGCAATGTTGCGAAAATGAAAACAAGCTGTCTGTACTACTGAGCAAATGTGTGGTTGAAAAGTAAGAAGCTGATCAAAGATGGCACCCAAATTATGGACTGATGTTGAGGGTTCAACCAGGATCCCATCAATGTCAATTTTTAGCCCACGAAGGGTAGAGAGGACAGATTTCGTACCAACTAATAAGATTTCTGTTTTATCAGGATTAAGTCGTAATAAATTATCTGTTATCCAATGATTTCTTTCCCGAATGCAATCAGTCAGTGCAACAGTTTGAGATGTTTCAGTTGCATCAACACTTATATAACGTTGTGTGTCATCGGTATACCAGTGAAAGCTTAGACCATATCGACGAATAATCTCACCTAATGGGAGCATATAGATGATAAAGAGAATTGGGCCTAGAACTGACCCTTGAGGAGTACCTTGTGTGAGTAAAGTAGTGGCAGATTTGTATTCCCTAATGAAGACATAATACTGGCGATCACTGTGGTATGATGTGAACCAAGAAACAGCAGCACCAGAGATACCAATAGCTGAAAGTCAGGACAGTAAAATGTTATGGTTAACCTTATCAAATGCTGAGCTTAAGTAAAGGAGAACTTGAATAGCGGCCATCCCAGAATCTGCAGTTATAAGTAAGTCATTGATTACCTTAAGTAATGGAGTTTTGGTGCTACGTAGGGCATATTCATGGTCAGTCTTAAATCACAGCTATTCCTGCTGGAAGAGGCATCAGTTCCCAACAACCTTGCATTGGACAAAGTAGGCATAAAAAGTGATTGGATAGGTGGAGGAGTATAAGTTGTTTTGTAAATTATATAAAGTTAGTCTTATTTGTAAATAGCACAGTATAAAATGCAATTCATCAAAGTAAGTTACCACTTTAAAGTGGAAAACAAATGATTAGCAAATATGAGTATACTGCCTATACTAGAAGAAACTAAATTAGCTGAATTGGTCTTTTTTATTTTTATTTTTGGCCTTTTCTACGGTGAGGACTCCTTAGAAGTGATTTATGGAATAAAGAAATAAAACAATGGATTGAGTTGGCAATACACTGCTGGCCAGCAAGACATTTTTCCAGTCCCTGTGTGGCATTTTGTTATGCAGAGCTGAAAGCTGAAAGGGCCTCACTTGAGACACGGCACAAGATAAAACTGCCTTACTGCCTTTATTCAAAGTCACCGAAGCCTCGGGCTCTGCCTGGGGAATTCATTTGTTTCAGTTTTAATTTCCTATTTTGAGAGGTTCACCTTAAATAACTAAGTTAAAAACAATCCAATGTGAAGAATGACAAATGTGCTGATCCTCTGCTTGAAATCAGTTGCCAATGAGCTTCTTTTTTTTTTTTTTATAATTTTTAATCATTGTTTCAGCCCTGGCGGGGAAGATTAATTTGGTGCAATGGGCTTGATGCGAGCAGTTTAAAAATCGGTTCTATTTTTAGATACATTTCCTAATCTCCTGGTTTTCACAGACATTCTCTTCAGTGAGTGTCAGGAGTCCTACAGATTAGTGGTAGACTCCGGATTAGGGGTTAAGAACATTTAAGAAAAATGGGAAAAGTATATACCTAGGGTATGTGTGGGATGAGGAGACAGTGCTGGTGTGAAGCAAGCAGTATAACTTGTGCGGGTGCTCAATCTCCCTGAGAACCGTCATATCAAGCTGTGGCCTCATACAGACTCTAACATCCAGGCAGGTGGTGTGGTGTAGAGGCTGGGACATTTAACTTAAAAACACAACGGCCTGCTTCTGCCTCACTATCTGGTACTGGAGTGCTCAGAATCTTCTGAGAATTTCAGCTTCATGCAGTTTCATGTAAGATTGAATCTCAGTGGGAACAACAAGAACACGGGGACACAGTTGGGAACTTGTTATGGGTGTTTTAATGTTAGTCTTCACACAGAGAACCACAGACACATGGAACAAGCTACCAAGTATTATGGTAGGCAGGAGGACTTTAGGAACTGTCAAAACTCAATGTTGTTTTGGAGGAATTAGGTGAATAGGACTGACAGGCTTTGTTGGGCCGAATGGCCTGCTCTTGACTAGATTGTCTTAATATTCCAATGATTCAGGACCTCCCTAATCTGCAGCATTTGATGTTGAACTCCTCAACCTTTTTTTATGTGACCAAATACTTATTGAAGTTTAAATAACATTAATAAGAAATACAAATAGCAATACCGACAGGTTCCTCATAAAATAAACAGTCAAAAGAAAACCATTCTAAAGGCAGTAATAACAATACAAATGAAGCCCCATCCCACACCCACTCATCCACAAAACTGGTCCTGTTAAAAAGGTAGAAAGTAAATGGGCAGAGCAAAACATAGGAGGGAAATGAACCCCAAATGTCAGACCCTAATGTGCCAGGATTTAAGGAGCAGGAAAAGGAAAGCAGCAGTGACCATCGTCCACCCAGCTCCTCTGAATTTCCAGAAGTGCACGCCATTTTGTGCTATAAGCAGCAGATTACCCATTGGCCAATGTCACTGAAAGTTCTAGGAGAGTATGGTTAATAATCTGCAATAGATTGTATTGGATGATGTGAACTCTTATTTCAAGCAATAGTTGAATTATTTTCTTGCAACTGCTGTTTACAGTCTGTATGTCCTAGTACATTGTGTAAAAATGTAAGGCTGATTTCAATGGAAAATGGCTACAGTAGCTCCTAATCTTCACTTCCTGATGTTGGGGTCCTAAACCTTTATGAGCACTTTCATTTTATTCAATGCCTATCTTGAAGTCTGTAATATCTAGTATCAGAGGTACAATTTTGTTTTAGCCCATTTCGTCAGGGACTGACCCCAGTAGTCATTAATCTGCTGTATTTGTTATGCTAGTCCTCAACCTTTTTGAGCACTGCCATTGCAGGCACATGTTTTGAAGGCTGTAATGTCTAGTACATGGTGAACGCATTCGTATGGCCTGCCTTATGAGGTTCTGACCATGCAGTCCTAATTTTCAGTTCCCAGTATAGTGCTATGATGCTTAACCTTTCTTTGATGTCCCACACCAACTTTAGAATAAAACAATCCAAATGTACAGCACAGGTATAATCTGACTAGAGCAGGCAATCCACAAAAATTGACTGATTATATAAGACAACGACTAGTGAGGTAGGCCTCTGAGAACTCTATAGGAGTCACAAGCACAAGTGGCTGAGATTGGAGAGTTTGTGCTTCATCAGCCACAGCTTTATGGAAGAGAAGCAAAAAGAAATTCACTGTTAAAAAACATATAGAGAGTTTGTCAGAAGGTACATGGGAGACTATGAAGTCAGCTGGAAGAAAGTTTTGTGGCCTGATGAGACCAAAATTAAGCTTTTTGGCGACGTTTGGAGTAAACCGAAAACTGCACACTATCAAAATCACTCCATTCCTACTGTGTAGTGTGGTGATGGCAGCATCATGCTGCGGAGATGCTTCTCTGTAACTGGCCCTTGTGGTTATGTGAGGGTAGAGGTAAAAATGAATGCAAAATGCAGGAAACACCTGGAGGAAAAACTGATGCAGTCTACAAGAAACCTGCACCTTGGGAGAAGATTTGTTTCCCAGCAAGGCAAAGACACCAAGCATAAAGCCAAAGCTACCCAGGAATGGCTCAAAAACAACAATTGTAATGTCCTTTAGTCCAGATGTCAATTCATTTGAGAATTTGTGACTGGACTTGTCAAAGACCATTCACTCTTGATCCCCATACAACCTGACAAAGGTTGAGTAGTTTTGCAAAGAATAGATGAAATATTACAGTTGTCAGATGTGCAAAGCTGATAAGAGATAGGGAGAGACCAGTCCACATTGAAGGCTGTCATGGCTGTCAAAGGTACATCTACTAAATACTGACTTAGAATAGAACAATCTAAATATACAGCACAGGACAACATGCATGGGAAAGCATCCCAGCCAGGCTGGAGCATGGTTCCCTAAGTGGACGGTAGGCCAGCCCTATACCACTAAAAGGGATAGGGCAAAGACGCCAATGCCAGAAGTACTGAAAGTACTGCCAGGTTCTAGATAAAAGAAGCCGCTCAACCTCATCCAAGCGAGTCAGAGTCAGGTGGAAGTGGATAAAGCTTGATGGGAGGTAGAGGGGAGGAGAGAGGAACTGAGACAATGTGTGCAGATTTGTATTTAGCGCAATTCTGGAGTCTTGGTAGAAGATTTATGTGATAATAAAATATCTTTATTTTAACAGGACTTGTGTCTATGAGGTTAGGTCTGGGGCTGGGCAATCTCTGGCACCCTCTACTGTCCACATTGGCAATAAATACTTGCATGATCAATTATTTTGTGTTTCATATTTGTAATTAATTTAGATCACTTTGCAGAGATTTGTTTTCACTTCGATATTAAAGTCTTTTTCTGTTCATCAGTGTCAAAAAAACCACATGAAATCTCCAGTGATTCAATGTTGTATGACAATAAAATGTGAAGACATCCATGGCAGTGAATACTTTTTATAGGCACTGTATAAATGAGTAACATTGAACCTTGACCCTTTAAATAAATTCACTGAATCTGTGAAAGGCTCCACAAGTGTGAAAGAGATTTCATCCATCCATCCATTATCCAAACCTGCTATATCCTAAATACAGGGTCACGGGGGTCTGCTGGAGCCAGTCCCAGCCAACACAGGGCACAAGGCAGGAAATAAACTCCAGGCAGGGTGCCAGCCCACCGCAGGTGAAAGAGATTTGATTTTTATAATTCAACGTGCATTGTCTCTTGACAAGCTTTCTCCTACGATGAAATATTTACATGCAAAGGTTTACTTATTAAAGTGGATTTATTTTCTTCTCACATGTATATTTTAAACTATTTGCGCTTTGGATGGCAGGGTGGCACTGAATGCTTTCTGACCCATCAATGCTAGTTTTTCTGACTTGTATTTGATGGTCCCCATCAATCTTAGCTTAGAAAATAAATGGACAGATGGATACATACACTATATTGGCACATCTTTATGGAGATGACACCATTACATCTATATGAGCATTTTGGAGTTGCACACCCTCACCCCTTTGCAACTATAATAGTCCCAGCTCTTCCGTGAAGTGTGCCTGTGGGGATTTGTTCCCATTCACTCAAAAGAGCATTTTTAAGGTTAGGTACTAATGTTGGATGAGAAGACCTGGCTCACAGTCAGTGTTTTAATTCATCCCAGAGCATTTCAGTAGGGTTGAGGTCAGGGCTTTGAGAAGGCCTCTTGAGTTCCTCCATGCTTTTATGCACAAGAGCACAGTCATGCAGAAACAGTAAAGGGCCTTCCCCAAACTGTTGCCTCAAAGTTGGAATTGCACAATTGTCTAAAATGTCTTTGTATGCTGTAACATTAACCGTTCCCTTCACTGGAACCTGAAAGTCAGCATCAGACATCATCCCTCCTCCATCAATCTAGGCACTATGTAGTCCAGAAGGTAGCATTCTCTTGGCATCCACAAAACTCAAATTTGTCCATCAGACTGCCAGATAGTGAAAATTGATTCATCACTCAGAGAATGCATTACCACTGTTCCAGAGTTCATTGTTGGTGCCAGCTGACACTTGGCATTACACATAGTGATTATAGACTTGTACACAGCTGCTCAGCCATGGAAGCCCATTTTAATGAAGATTCCAATGCACAGCTCTTGCGCTGATGTTGCTTCCAGATAAGGTTTGAAAGTCTTCTGTGAGTTTTGCAGCAGAGGATAGTTGATTTTTACACTCTATGCACCTCAGCACCAGGGGCCACTGCTCTGTGAGTTTGTGTGCTCTACTGCTTCATGGCCGAGCTATTATTTCTCCTATATGCTTCCACCTCACAATAATAGTACTTAGAGAAGACTGGGGCAGGCAGTGCAGAGAAGAAAGTTCACACACTGACTTGTGGCAAAAGTGGCATTTTATGACAGTGCCACGTTTAAAGTGACTGAGCTCTTCAGTATGAGCCATTCTACTGCTAATGTTTGTCAATGGAGATTGCATGGCTTTGTGTTTGACGCTCTTGTTAACAATGAGTGAGGCTGAAACACCTGACCTCATTCATTTGGAGGAGTGTCCACATGCAGAATCCTAACTAGGAAAAGAAAATCTGAACACATTTCTCCAGTTTTGATGTCACTACACTGGTTACCTGTGTCTTTCAGAATTGACTTTAAAATTCTGCTTATGGTTTATAAAGCCTTAAGTAATCTCGCCCCATCTTATATATCGGAATGTCTGACACCCTATATTCCAAATCGTAACCTTAGATCCTCAAATGAGTGTCTCCTTACACTTCCAAAAGCTAAACTTAAAAGAAGTGGTGAGGCGGCCTTCTGCTGTTATGCACCTAAAATCTGGAATAGCCTGCCAATAGGAATTCGCCAGGCTAATACAGTGGAGCACTTTAAAACACTGCTGAAAACACATTACTTTAACATGGCCTTCTCATAACTTCACTTTAACTTAATCCGATACTCTGTATGTTCAATTCATCATAATAACTATTCAGGGTGGCTCTAAAATCCGTACTGACCCCTACTCTCTCTTCTGTTTCTTTTTCCGGTTTCTTTGTGGTGGCGGCCTGCGCCACCTCCACCTACTCAAAGCATCATGATGCTCCAACATTGATGGACTAAAAGCCAGATGTCCACATGACCATCATCATCACGTCCTTCCGTGAGAACGCTAAATACAAAGAGGACTTTTTGATTTATGTTAGGTAGAATGCCCAGAGGGGACTGGGCGGTCTCTTGGTCTGGAATCCCTACAGATTTTATTTTTTCTTCAGCCGTCTGGAGTTTTTGTTTTGTTTTTTTTTTTTGTTTTTTCTGTCCACCCTGGCCATCGGACCTTACTGTTATTCTATGTTAATTAATGTTGACTTATTTTATTTTCTTACTGTGTCTTTTATTTTTCTATTCTTCATTTTGTAAAGCACTTTGAGCTACATTTTTTGTATGAAAATGTGCTTTATAAATAAATGTTGTTGTTGTTTTGGCCATGTTGTGTAAGATGGGTGTTTTCTGATGTCTGCACTGCCACAGCTCTTGGGGAGCTCAAGGTTTTCACCCTAACTGCTTCAGCATTGAGGTTGTGGGTGGGGAGGGTGGCAGACAGGCAAGTGCTGTAAATTACAGGCACACGTGGGCCATTCCACTCTCGTCTCTTGAGGCTGGTGGCAATTTTAAGCTGCTCCTTCTGCTTCTTTTATCGTTCTGTTTATTGGATTTTTTCCCTTTTATCAGAATGTTTTCCCCAGTGAATTTCTCTTTGCTTTGAGAGATTATTTTTCTCTCAGTACCAGGCGTGAAGAAGACTCCCATGTAATTATTCAGATGACACCGACTGATTAGACCGGAATCTACTATGCTTGAGCTCATCAGAGTGCAGCGTTTCAGTATGAAAGCACATCCTTGTCTTCCTAGTTCCTGTCTTTATTTTAATTCTCATTTTAAAAATAATCGTCTTGTGAACATGTGATAGTTTAAGGGAGTTTTTTGTTGTCACTTTCAGCAATTTTATAACACAATCCCACGTGGGTACTCACTTGGTTCAAGTTAGAAACTTGATGGCACGTTAGGAGTGTAGGAGAAGAGCCGAGTCCAAACTGGAATCCAACAGACAGCAAATTAAAGAAACAGCAGACTGGTTACGTAAAATTTGTAGTAAATTTGCTGACCTCCAGACATAAACAACCTTATATTTGAGCTCCAATGGCTTCTTGTATCTTTATATGTTAAACTTATAACCTTCCATAATTATCATTTTTTTCAGAAGTTTCTTAGCATCAGACTAATTTAGAATAAATTAAAAATATTTTATATCTCTTAAATTAAATGTATGCTCGGCATTCCTCTTATGTCTTTAACCATTATCTTCATGTGTTTTAACCTCTCTTGCCTGGTGCTTCCTTTCTCTATCACTTTCCCATAAAACCTGCTTCTCAGACTCTTGTCATTTCAATACCTCTTGCTTGCTTGTCCACTTTTTGACTATCGCTGGTGGTAGATGAGCCCATATTACCCTCTGTGAAAGCATCATTTGTATTCTTACTAATACTTGCTCTCTTTGAAGGCAACTCTCAGTGTGCCTTCTACACCTTGACTCCTCCTTTTGTGTTTCAGCCTCTCTTGTCTGGCACTTCCTCTGCTAATCACATCACCAAAGCCAAACTGACCAATCTGATTGCTCAAAAGGAACAGAGATCCATACAACACCCACACAGACAGTCAAGTAAAGTCAGGGAGCATGCACTGGTACAGTGCGTTGTTGCACCCACCACATTACGAAACAGCTCTGGATTCCAGTTGGCAATCCCCCAGGCAGACATAGGGTCCAGTCCCACCCTCAGAAATGACCCTCTATCTGCCGCAACCAGGTGTTACATGGGTGCCCCCTTGGCCTGGTCCAGCCACTAGGGTCCCCAACAATGAGGATCCTACGAGCTGGATCACCCTCGGGGAAATGCGCCACATGGCCGTAGTATCATAACTGACACTCCCTCACAATGCAGGTAATGTGCCTCATTCGGGACTCCATGAGCAACCACTCATTCAACACAAAGTCAAACCAACAGTACCCAAGGATTCTCTGAAGAGACACAGCACCAAAGGAGTCCAGTCTTTGTCTCAGGTCACTGGATAGCGTCCTTGTCTCGCAACCATATAACAAGACAGAAAGCACCAGGACTCTAAAGACTTGGACCTTCATCCTTTTGCAGAGATATTAGGAGTGCCACACACCCCTTTACAGCGACCTCATGACCGCCCATGCTCTCCCGATCTGTCTACTGACTTCAAAGGAAGAGTCACCCGAGACATGAATTTCACTGCCAAGGTAAGCAAACCTCTTGGCAAATTCAACACTCTCTCCACAGACAATGCTGATGGCAGTGCCCAAGAGGTCATTAAAGGCCTGGATCTTGTTTTTTATCCAAGACACTCTCAAGCCCAGACACTCAAACTCCTCGCTCAGTCTCTGAAGAGCCCTGATCGGAGCCTCCATTGACTCAGTGAAGATCACAGCATCATCGGCAAAGTCAAGATAAGTGAATCTTTCTTTGGCAACAGATGCCCCATCGCCGCTGGACCCCATGACCTTGTGCAACACCCAGTCCATACAAGCATTGAACAGAGTAGGAGCAAAACACACCCTGATGAATCCCAGAATCAACTAGGAAAACCGCAGAGGTTCTACCTCCACTCTACACAGCCTTTCATGATATCCAGCAACCATGAGGAGATCCTGTGAACCCACAGGATGTCCCACAGGGCAGCTCGATCAACTGAGTTAAGTGCTTTACAAAAATTGACAAAGGCTGCAAAAATTGACAAAGGCTGCATAGTAGTGTTTTATTACAGTTGTGCTTGAATGTTTGTGAACCCTTTCGATTTTTCTATATTTCTGCATACATATGACCCAAAACATCATCAGATTTTCACTCAAGTCCTAAAAGTAGATAAAGAGAAACCAGTTAAACAAATCAGACAAAAATATTATACCTGGTCATTTATTTATTGAGGAAAATAATCGAATATTACATATTTGTGAGTGGCAAAAGTATGTGAAACTCGCGGATTAGCAGTTAGTTTGAAGGTGAAATTAGAGTCCGGTGTTTTCAATCAATGGGATGACAATCAGGTGTGAGTGGGTACCCTGTGTTATTTAAAGAACAGGGATCTATCAAAGTCTGCTCTTCACAACATATGTTTGTGGAAGTGTATCATAGCATGAACAAAGGAGATTTCTGAGGACCTCAGAAAAAGAGTTGTTGATGCTCATCACGCTGGAAAAGGTTACAAAACCATCTCTAAAGAGTTTGGACTCCAACAATCCACAGTCAGACAGATTGTGTACAAATGGAGGAAATTCAAGGCCATTGTTACCCTTCCCAGGAATGGCCAACCAACAAAGATCACTCCAAGAGCAAGGCGTGTAACAGTCGGCGAGGTCACAAAGGACACCAGGGTAACTTCTAAGCAACTGAAGGCCTCTCTCACATTGACTAATGTTCATGTTCATGAGTCCACCATCAAGAGAACACTGAACAACAATGGTGTGCATGGCAGAGTTGCAAGGAGAAAGCCACTGCTCTCATAAAAAAACATTGCTGCTCGTCTGCAGTTTGCTAAAGATCACGTGGACAAACCAGAAGGCTATTGGAAGAATGTTTTGTGGGCGGATGAGACCAAAATAGAACTTTTTGGTTTAATTGAAAGCATTATGTTTGAAGAAAGGAAAACACTGCATTCCAGCACAGGAACCTTATCCCATCTGTGAAACATGGTGGTGGTAGTATCATGGTTTGGGCCTATTTTGCTGCATCTGGGCTAGGACGGCTTGCCTTCATTGATGGAACAATGAATTCTGAATTATATCAGAGAATTCTAAAAGAAAATGTCAGGACATCTATCCGTGAATCTCAAGAGAAGGTGGGTCATGCAGCAAGACAACGACCCTAAGCACACAAGTCATTCTACCAAAGAATGGTTAAAGAAGAATAAAGTTAATGTTTTGGAATGACCAAGTCAAAGTCCTGACCTTAATCCAATCAAAATCGACCTGAAGCGAGCAGTTAATGTGAGGAAACCCACCAACATCCCAGAGTTGAAGCTGTTCTGTACGGAGGAATGGGCTAAAATTCCTCGAAGCCGGTGTACAGGAATGATCAAAAGTTACCGGAAACGTTTAGTTGCAATTATTGCTGCTACACCAGATACTGAAAGCAAAGGTTCACATACTTTTGCTACTCACAAATATGTAATATTCGATCATTTTCCTTAATAAATAAATGACCAAGTATAATATTTTTGTCTCATTTGTTTAACTGGTTTCTCTTTATCTACTTTTAGGACTTGAGTGAAAATCTGATGATGTTTTAGGTCATATTTATGCAGAAATATAGAAAATTCTAAAGGGTTCACAAACTTTCAAGCACAACTGCATATAGTAGGCACATACACAAATGTCACTCAAAGCCATGACGTCTTCCATACTTAAATCAGGTGGTATCCAGATGTCAACAACGTGTCCTTTAGGCTGAGGTGTTTCGGGATAACCCTCTTCACAGGCCCAGATTTTGAAACTGTCTACATATAATACACATTACTATTATCATCATCATTGTTATTCACTTTCTTTAAACTCATGACACAGTATCTCTCAGATCTGTAGACTTCTGAAGCATTATTTCTGTGGTAAAGTGAGGTCTGCAGCTGATTCCCATTTTAAATAAATAATCAGCGTACTCGCAGCGTTAAAGGGGGGAGCATGGTAGCGTGGCGAGAGCAGTTCCCGTGCATGATGTTGGCGGTCCCGCAACTGAAGTGCACAGGTGTGAAATCGCCCATGGCCATAATTGATGCCGGGAGCTGCCAATCGTCACACCTGTGCCACATCCCCATTTTAAAAGGGATAAGCACAAGTGTTAGGGGGAAAGAAAAAGAAAGAGAGAAAAAAAGACGGAGGTTAAAAGAAAAACAGAGGACAGGAAATGGAAGAAGCCGGTGTGGGAGTGAGTGAGTGAGCTGGGGACAACAGGCTTGTATGAGCAAAGGTAGATAACTGGGAGGAGAGCTCCTGTAAGGAGTGCATGGCTGACACTAGGGGGCAGTTGGAACGAGTCACTCCCGCTGAGCTGTTGTGAGGAGTGGAAGTGACCAGGGGCCTCATGCACCGTGTGTAGAATTCACACTATAACATGACGTTAAGCACAAAAGCGGAAATGTTCGTACGCATAAAAAAATCCAGATGCATAAATCTGTGCGAACGCCAACTTCCACATTCTTCCGCTACATAAATCCCAGTCAACGTGAAAACTAACGCACATGCACATGCCTGCTGTCCCGCCCCAACTCTCAGAATTACGCCTCCTTGAATATGCAAATCAATATAAATAGCTCTTAAGCTCAGCCTTCTGTGAAAATACAATGGCAAAAACACGGTCGGGAGAATAGAAGAATTTCAGCGAATACCAAGTGGATGTAAGGAAAAACATACTATTTGTTGGTTTAA
Source organism: Polypterus bichir lapradei (assembly GCA_026402145.1). Lineage (NCBI taxonomy): Eukaryota > Metazoa > Chordata > Cladistia > Polypteriformes > Polypteridae > Polypterus > Polypterus bichir. Next base: position 65,050,248 of record JANRMT010062796.1, read on the forward strand.
ACAGTGGTATAAACAACAAAAGGAAGTTGATCGTGTTCACAAAGTCGCACAGTGCCTGAAATAAAAAAATTCGCAGTGAAAAGGCAAGTCATAGCCCACTGTCTGAGTGTCATATGAAAGCTTATTAGGGTACAGAGAAAAAAAATAGGCACACAGTGGGAAAAAAGCATGAAATGTCAACTTTAATCTCGAAATTTCCATTTTAATCACGTAGTTTATTTTATCATTAAAGTAGACCTTCATAAACTTTATCTTAAAATCGTTTCATTTACTAGTTTCTCAAATCCCATCGTAACTAAAGTAGCACGTTAAATGCTTTGTTTTGTATTTGATCTTCTATGTGCTCTATGTGTGTGAATCACTACGTGCTTCCGGGCGTTCTGTTCCTCCGACTGGACACAGAATCCATTACATTCGTAATATTACAGCTCTCTGAATAATTAAAATACTGAGATGTATACGTGATATCATTTTCATGATGATAGGAGTTAAATTATGTTATTAAACATGGGAACACGGTGGTGCAGTGATTGTTCATGTCTCACGCAAGATGCTTGCTTTGCCATGCGCGACCTTCGATGAAATAATTTATTGCAGCAGTACTGTCTCTTTCATACGTACTAACCCCCAATTCCTGTCCTTCCTTTTCTTTCTCCAAATACCCAATCGCCACACAATCAGCTCTGTAATAGACGTTAAGCCATCTGTAAGCTTAGAACGCCAATTCTTCAGAACTTTTAAGGAACATTGAAATATCTTTGTAGTACATGTTTAGAAGAATATAGCGCGAGGTAGGAACAATCCGTGAACATAGCGGCAGCTCCTTGCTAGCGTTGTGACACTGTGTCCTCACATGTTTTTTTATTAACAACATAGATTATTTAAGTTAAAGTTTTATCTGTATAATATAATAAACATATTTTGCTGCATTTCATCTTAATAAAGTGGCTCAGGTTGTGTAATATTATAACTGTATCGCAAGTTTACAGTGAGGTAATTGTACTTATAAGTACAAACAGTTGTACAAGGAGCACTTGATGGACTGATTGAGTGCGTTTAGAGGTCTTGGGATGAAACTGTTTCTGAACCGCAAGGTCCGTACGGGAAAGGCTCTGTAGCATTTGCCGTATGAGAGCAATTCAAAAGGCAGCATGGCTGTGGCAGCGTGTGCTTGATGCTGTATACCGATAATTCTCTTTCCGATCAGCTGCTGTAGAGCTGTGATTCCACACTCAGATACAGTGATATAAATACTCCGAGTGGTGCAGTGAGAGTAATATGGAAAAAGATGATCCGCTGTGGCAACCCCTAAAGGGAGAAGCTAAAAGAAGAAGAAGAAAAAGGTGTTGTGAGACTGACAACGCTAAAGCAGCTATTGTATTTAGAATAGTTTGACCATTCTGTCGACCATTATATTGTTACAGTTTAATTACAATCAGATGCATTAAACTAATAAACAATATGCGGTTAATTTCAGTGTATTTATAAAGGGATGTGGATCTAAAAAAGAAAGGGAAACCACACAGGAACAGTTGCACTGCTTTGACGCTGGGTGCCGCCAGTCTGCAAAACCGAGCGCAGAACTTGCGTACGCCAGGGTATGAGCAACCGTGGAAATGTGCGTGGCTGTACGGCAAGTTTAGGTTTTATACATCGCGATTTGAGCGTGGAAACGGCCTTACGCATCATTTTTGTGCGTATGTACCGTTTATACATGAGTCCCCAGGAGTTTGGACGTCACGCCATAGAAGGCAGCAGGGTTGAGGAGGCTTGGGGGGAGATGCGACAAAGCCTGTATGTAGCCAGGGTACAGAAGGCAACCAGACCTGATGAAGGTCAGCTACATCTGCTGACAGGGTGACTCCTCTGCTGCAAGGCCCATGAGGGATAAGCAGAGGAGCCACCAGTTAAAGGGAAAGGCAGCGGGTTTCTAAAAAAAGGACTGATCCTTTTAGTATTTTAACTTTGTTTTAATGGACATTCACCCGTTTTTAATGGATTATTTATTAACTTTGAGCACTGCACTGTGGACACCGTTTTTGTTTTTTTTGTGAATAAAAGCACTGTACCCTTTTGCACCTTCCCCTTGCTTCATGTGGTGTCCTCATTTGTCCAGCTCATCCGGTTACGTTATCTACGGTGTCAGATTCAAGAAGCTCCCAAAACTGGAAGAGGGAGCATGGAGCAAGACCCGCACCGTCACAATCACTTATATACTACTGAAGCTAATAATTAATAATCACATTATGAACCAAAGGATAGCTAAGATGTAAGAATTGTTGGAATGCCAACCTGGCAATTCCCTGTTTAATTCAAAGCAAAGACAAAAAAAACGGCTCTTGTAAGAAAACAGAATGCAAATTGTAGGCCTGGGAAAGTTAACATGGTAATTTTTGCGATTAACATGGCCAGTTTAACACATTAAGAAATATTGTTGCATCCAGGGCAGGCAAATAGGCGATTGCGTCATACTGGTGTTCATTTTGTTGATTTATACATACCAACAGAGATCCAGAGGATTGGTAGGAAAGGGGGGAGACAGGCAGGAAGGGATTTATTGCATTCCTGGTGCAATGATAGAGAAAAGTCGTGAAGATAAAAATTGCACTCTTTTTTTTTCATTTCATGTTTCTGTAAGAAGATTGATTCAATGTCATACCACCTAAGTGCAAAACAAGTTATCTTTGAGAGGCACTAAAACCAAAATAAGTCTCTCGTAATTCAGTATTTAACTTGCCAGTCTGTCAGGTAGCTTGCAGTTAGGAATGCCCTAATATAACGACACAAGTCTATGAAATAGAAATATAATGAATACCCTTACCCATGATTCAAGTTTCCAGTATCTCCACTAATTTATGTCAAGAACGCAACATAACCATCCAAGTAATGCATGGTGTCAGATTTTAGCTGCTACGGAGAACTTTTTGCATGCCAAAAGCAAAGGTGTCAACAGTGTTTTCCAACCTTTTTCCTGTGGTGTCGCACTTATTGCAGCCCAAAAAATCCCAAGGCACATCACGATTCTACCAACCACAAAAGCATTAAATGTCACACACATGCTGAACAGTCCGAAGGGTCTTGACTACTGGAGACACCATCAAAAAAATCAGTTTGGAGACAGAGCACTTAGTGAGTACTCGTATTCCCACTGTCGCTCGGCTCTGTAAGAGTCGATGGTGAACACGAACCCAGGTAGTTGGTCTCCTGCCTGCTACAGTGCACTCTAAATGATCTGTCTGCAGAACTGTGATCATTGAGCTGCTTCTCCAGGTAGTCCAAGTCCTTCTCAGACAGGCCTTGACCGCCTGAGGTGTGTTTTTCTCTCAAGTCATGACCCAGGGGTATTGCACTGTTATTTCTGCAATGCACCAGTTGAAAAACATTTGTGTAAAAGTATAAGTCATTGATAACGATAAACATTTGAGGATGGTATTTACGGAGTCTTAAAACAAGTTTTAATGTACTGTATGCCCATGTAAGAGATGTGTCTCTTTCAACTAAATCAGTCTTTAGCAGTGCATACTAAAATGTTTCTATCGTTTAGTTTTACTTTGATATGCCTGTATTTTAAATACTATGCCAATTTGAGAATTAACACAAGTTTTTTTGTTGTTATTTTTGTAGGTGCTTATAATACATTGGCCTTGTTTTCTTATTGCCTTTTTTTCCATGGCAGCACTGCATCATTCTGTGACCCTCCTATTCTCTCTGCTCAGCTTCCTTAAATTCTAAAAGCTACCTTCACTGTGGAACTGCCAAGGAGTGCAGGAATATGGAAGGTTCAGGGCATACAGTATTTATAGAAATTCAGAAAAATAGACAGAGAATATGGAATGCCTGGAGGAGCAAGGAGTGGGGGGGGGGCAGAAAAGTGCTTCTCTGGGGGTCCAAAACCACTCCTGTTGCCTTTGCTCCAGGCTCAAGTTTCAAAATGAGAGACACACTCAGTTTGCTGAGAGGTGGGATGTGCCATCCATGTGCCTTTGGCAGCTTCTCTTGATCAACTGCCTCTATTTGTTTAGTAGAATAGGCGGGTGGCTCCCAGGTGCCAAGAAGAAAGGGCAAAAAGTGTAAAAAAAAATGGGCAGAAAGTAAAAGACGGCATATATCCAGCAGCTGCTCATTGAGATAGAGCGAGTTTGCAGCATGGCAAGGACACCTGAATGTGTCGGTAGCTGAAAAAACAGACTTTTTTGTATGCTCTGGGGAAAGGAAGATAAGCTTGATATCTACTGTAATGGCCATCTGGCCCCTTTTACATGAGCAGCATGTTCACGATATTTATATAAAGTGTAATGTAAGACTAGTATGGTGTCCAAGCACCAGGTGCTGCTGCCCGTATAGCTCAAGAGTTGAGGATTTTAGTCCCAGCTATGTTACTGTCTGTGTGCATTTTGCATGTGCTTCTTATTTCTTCTTTAATTCTAGTTGTCCTGTGATATCCAAAAGATTTAAGGGTAACTGATGCATGTTAATTTACCCAGTGTGAATGATGCCTGGTACTAAGTTGGCTCATTTGCCTTATCTGGTATATGAAATGTAAGTTTCAGTATGAAATACAGGTAGATGTTATCAACTGCTTGGCATCTCTGGTTGGCGCACTTCCAATGGAACCCTTTGGCCAGCTACATGGTCATCAGCCAGGGACCACCGTACATTGATGTTTCACTCCTACCTCTGGCACATCTCCTGGTGGAGGAGAAGTGGCATGGACATCTCCCTGCCACCTCCTGCAGCAGAGGTTTGGGTCAGAAATTAATGCCCCAGCTACAGTCTTTCCTCCTTTGCCACAACCAAAAGCTGCTCTTCGCTGCCTCTTTTGCTAGATCTTTTTCTGCTCTTTTCCTGATTTCTGTTGCTTGATTTCAGAAGCCCCATGACTTTACCAGGCGGCAAATTGACATACTGATGAATCCATGACATCTTACCCCACAAAGGGCAAATGATGGGCCTCCACATAGCCACTTTGTACTCTGCATCCAACTCGGTGTACTTGGACCTCTTAACTCATGGTCAGATTCTACTCCCCCCTCCCATGTTATGGTCAGCTTAATAAGTACAACTGTTTTAGTAATAGTCGACCATACCACTATGCCAGTTCATGTGACAATCTCCTGGGAGAAGTGGAGTCATCTCTCATCTTCCGCTCCTTGCCATACACAAGCAGTCATGTTGGAGCTCTCTTCCCTACCTAATGAACTAGACATACTGTCCTGATGACGATGGCACACCTCTATTTGATCAGCAACACTTTGGCCAGCTACCTCAGGGCTTTGTTGTGTTGCCCCCTGTACTGTCTTAGTACAGTCTTACAGCATGTGAGGATGTGTTGAAAGCTTGTGTTTGGGGAGCCACAGGGAAGCAGCTCCCTTTAGTACCAGATCACTGGTGTAATTTGCTAGGACAAGGTAGAGTGTCATAGGTGGATCCTGTTGGAAAGTTGAGCCATGCTTGTGGTGTTCTCTACAGATCAGTTCAACTAATTGGTCTGTCAGCAATAGATTCCCATTTTATCCAACTCCCTTGGTGGCCTTGGACACAGCCTTGGCCTTGGACAACTCTTCCTCCATCTTTGTCACCTGCCATGACCAGGTTCTTCTTCTTCTTTTTGCTCACCCTGGACCATCCCAATAAGTGAGTTCAGAAGTTGGGTGGATACATACTGTAGTATGATTGCAAAGTGAAACAATGGCAGAGTTGCTAGCAGTGCTTAGACTAATATATGGAACAGTTTTCTGTGTGGCATTTCCATGTTCTCCTAATATATGGATGTGATTCCTCCAGAGACAGTGCTTTCCAAGCAAACTTCAAATTTCCATCTGCTGGAGAATAGGTCTTTCTTTGTACACATTTCTACCAATGCAGGTTCCAGATCTCCACCACTCTTATCTGGAAAAGCTATGTGAGTGGCCCCTGGCATGATTGGTTCCTGCCAGTCAACTTGGTAAATCTGGAAAATGGCTGTTAAACCAGCACAAAATGAGAATGAAAGTGAGATAATGTCACAAAAGGCTCTGACCCCTGAGCCCCAGAGTTAGGTTGTTTTGGTTAATGAATTTATGTATGTACATATCACATGTTACATGGTACCCCAGTAGCTCAGTTATTGGTGCTACGGCCACAAAGATTCAGAACAAATCACTGCTCAGGATTTTGTTCTCCTTGTGTCTACTTTGGTTTTCTGCTCACATCCTATTTGCAGGTTAAGTTGGCAAGTGACTTTAAGACGCCCCAGTGTAAGTGACTATGTAAGTGTACCCTGGGCATTCTACCTAAACTGGCCCAGTATGACAAAGTGTGATGGATGAGTGCCCCATCCAGTGCTGAAACATCATGCAATATGATATAATTTATGCCCTTCAATGAACTGATGTCCTATTCAGGCTCATTGCAGACCATGCATCCAGCATTCCACCACCCTGTACTGAATTCGTAGTGTAGAAAGGAGATGGGTAATATGAAGAAAAACAACACCAGACATATGGAAAAGGGTTGACATCTTAAAGGAAGTACCCTCTTTAATAAGGTGGAAAGTGCAGACATCGATGGGCACAATGACACACCATTAGCACATAAAGTTTGGATTTTCCAAATGTCTGCATCGACAGGGCAGGTAAAGTTGTCAGTCCTTTAACATGGAATTCCTATGGATGAAGAGATGGGCCAAGTCAAACCTGATTAAGTAAACTTCATCCAGCACTATGGAAGAAGTAGGCAAATATGTGACTTGCATGAATTCATCTGACGTCCTCTTCTGCGAACCGTTTACATTTGCCCCTGTATGTACAGCCTACTGAGCATACTGTTGACGATTGATAATATCGTATAAATATACTGTATGATTGTCTTGGTAAGTGTGAGTGTGTGTGTGTTTGAGTGTGCTCTGCAGTGATTTGGCACCTGGTCGGTTCCTGTCTTGTGTCCAGTGCCGCTCTTTTAGACTTTAGCTTTACATGGCTCTGAATTGGATTAAGCAGGTCTGAAAATAGATGAGAAATGTTATTCATGGTGACGTGGTTATGCACTTTTTGGCATTGTACCCTTAGATCTTCAGAAACGTGGGCTTTTTTCCTCTTATATTCTAAAGGTGCATTTGGTAAACTGATTGTTGACTCCAGATTGTTACATTAGTAGGATCTACAGTGGATTGCTGTCCCGTCTAAGATTGCTTGCAACAGCTGGCTCCCCATGGCATTGAAATGGACTACATTTACTAGATCTAAGGATAACACAATATTTTGTAGGATAAGTTTGTTGGTCGGCACTACCACATCAAGCTCCAGAGACCTGCATTCAGTTTCCAGGCACTGTCTTTGTGAGGTTGGCAGGTTCTTTCTGTGTTCACAGGGGTTTTCTACAGTAAATATATTCCAGTTTCTAACAAGATCCCAACGTTAGGTTGACTGATGACTGTAAAGTGTGATTGTACTCTATTATGTAAAACTGGCATCCCATTTAGAGAAGGTTACTGTATTTACACCCTTTGCTGTAGCACCGACGATGGTAAACTGAAGAAAGTCACATGAAAATTAGTGAATAATGGATACCTCTAGCTGTGAAAGTGATTAAACAGGCATCACAATGGACTGAACAGCAGCCATTTAATGCATCAGTGAAATGCGGCCCCAGTGCATTGCTTTAGCATCTCTCCTTGATGGAATTTTACTAAGCAGGCACATTCAGCTTCCATTCACAGTAAAACAAATGAATTTGAACCAGGATGTCACCATTTTCTTTAATCTTCTTGAAAGTCTCGTTCCTGGGTGCGTCCAGAAGTTTCTGTTGAGTGCAGGTGTTCAGTCGCATGCCATCTTTTAACATGTCACAGCATGCTTAGCAAGCTAAAACCAAACAGAGTGAGCAAACTGGGCTGGCCAACTTATACTTTATGCAAATATCATTTGTGCTGTCACGACAGGAGTGGAGACCAGTGATACCAATGTGTTATTGCTGGCCTCACTCTGTCACACTATAGGCTCACAATTATGGGATTGCTTTGGTCTGTAATCTACAAATGCAGTTTATCTCATCCTGGATTAACCTCATAAGAAGGAAAACTTCAATCGGCAAATGTTAGTTGCACATTTTGAGATAAACTCTAATCTGTTAATGTCACTCAAAGCATAGACGTGTGCTGAGGTGTTGCAACAGTCAGTGTTTCTCCGCTCTTTCTTTATAAGGACAGACAGACACACAGATAATAAATGTCAGCTGGTAGCCTTTTAAACATTAAGCCGCAGATTTATTGAGCTTGTCATGAGTGGCGCAGCATGCACACAGACCTTGCCTCATACAGTCACACCACCTGCATGAAGCGGCCATCGCCTTTGTTTACCTGAGGTGCTGAAGTGTGGCTGGGTTATCTGTTGGGCAGTATTCACTTTCCAAAAAATCTCTGAGTTAATAAGAACTGAATAATTCTATGTTTATATAGCACCCTTCCCTGCCTCAGTGTGCCACACAGACCATTCACTTGTCCATTGGCCTTCACCTTTTCCAGCATTAATTCATGAGTTCACTCAGTGTCATAGATTCCTATTTGGTTTGCTGTTTCCTTGTTAGATAAAGAAGCCCGCTTACCTGCGTGCTCAAATGGACTGAGATGACATCATCTCTTGTCTTGGCTTCTTATGTCCATTTGTTGACCAATACTCACCTGTCATTGGGTTCATCTACAAAAAAATCCACACACACGAACAATCTCATTCAAATGAAGACACACACCCTTCACTCCATATTTTTTTCAAAATCACAAAATGTGTAGCTGCTGATGTGTAAGGCAGGATCAAGCATTAGCAAAATGTGTGCCAAAAAGTTTGTTTTAAAAGATTTAGTGAAAATTCAAAGCAAATAGTCCACAGAACTAGTCCTACAACTGAACACCAGCAAAACCAAGGAGCTGGTGGTGGATTTTAGGAGGACCAGGCCCCTCATGGACCCCGTGATCATCAGAGGTGACTGTGTGCAGAGAGTGCAGACCTATAAATACCTGGGAGTGCAGCTGGATGATAAATTGGACTGGACTGCCGATACTGATGCTCTGCGCAAGAGAGGACAGAGACGACTATACTTCCTTAGAAGGCTGGCGTCTTTCAACATCTGCAATAAGATGCTGCAGATGTTCTATCAGACGGTTGTGGCGAGTGCCCTCTTCTACGCAGTGGTGTGCTGGGGAGGCAGCATAAAGAAGAAGGACGCTTCACGCCTGGACAAACTGTTGAGGAAGACAGGCTCTATTGTTGGCACGGAGCTGGACAGTTTGACATTCTTGGCAGAGAGACGGGCACTGAGCAGGCTCCAGTCAATCATGGAGAATCCACTGCATCCACTGAACAGGATCATCTCCAGACAGAGGAGCAGCTTCAGTGACAGACTGCTGTCACCGTCCTGCTCCACTGACAGACTGAGGAGATCGTTCCTGCCCCACACTATGCGAATCTTCAATTCCACCCGAGGGGTAAACGTTAACATTATACAAAGTTATTGTCTGTTATACCTGCATTTTTATCACTCTTTAATTTAATATTGTTCTTTATCAGTATCCTGCTGCTGGAGTATGTGAATTTCCCCTTGGGATTAATAAAGTATAAAGAATAAAGAATAAAGGTTGTTACACACGTAGAATTTAAGGCAAAAAATGTGAAAAAATGTCTCTTCTCTAAACTTAGCTTTTCTTGTCAACTTTAGTTGTTTCTACACTTAAAGATGCTTCACTTCTTCTTCTGTACCCTTTAAACGTACGGTGCTGCACATTGAATAGAGCACATTGTCTTACTTGGCACGTAAGGCATGGTTTAAAACTATGTGCCCTCGACGCCTTACACACAGCAAGGCAAGTCACTAACTGAGTATAATGTATAATCAGAGAGGCTAGAAATACTTAGAATATATCAATTCAATTCAACCTCTGGGGGTTGTAGGAACCTCCCATAGACTTCTTCTTCTTATTTCGGCTGCTCCTGTTAGGGGTCACCACAGCAGATCATCTTGTTCCATATCTTCCTCTCTTCTATATCTTGTTCTATTACACCCATCACCTGCATGTCCTCTCTTACCACATCCATAAACATTCTCTTAGGCCTTCCTCTTTTTTTCTTGCCTAGCAGCTCTATCCTTAGCATCCTTCTCCCATTATACTCAGCATCTCTCCTCTGCACATGTCCAAACCAGCGCAATCTTGCCTCTCTGACTTTGTCTGCCAACCGTATCGTTGTCCGCATATTGATCTGGCAAAATTTTACACCAGATGCCCTTCCTGACGTAACCCTCCCCATTTATCTGGTCTTGGGACCGACACGAAGAAACACACTGGTTTGTGCATCCCCTTTGGCTGTGTTAGGAACCTCCCATTGACTATGCACTAATATTTAGGTAAGCATTTATATAACTTAAATAACTAGCAAATGGTTCTTACAAAAGGGGTCTACAAAAGGATTGCAAAATGTATCATAAGAACATAAGAAATTTAATAAATTAAGTCCATCAAGTTGGTCTGTTTAGCAACTAATAAAGCTGTCCCAATATCTCCTCCAGGTACTTCTTAAAGGTTAATAATAATAATTCTTTGCATTTATATAGTGCTTTTCTCACTATTCAAAGCACTCAGCAATTGCAGGTTAAGGACCTTGCTCAAGGGCCCAACAGAGTCCCTTTTGGCATTTACGGCATTCGAACTGGCAACCTTCTGATTGCCAGTGCAGATCCCTAGCCTCAGAGCCACCACTCCGCCCTAAGGTTGTCAAGATTTTTGTTTCAACTATAAGTCTTGGTAGTTTCTTCCAGACTCCCACAACTCTTTGCATTCAGAAGTGATTCCTGGCTTTAGTCCTACATGCCTTTCCCCTTAACTACCACTGGTGCCCTTAAGTACTGGATTAACTAACCCCTGAGTTGAAAGAATTCTGCTGGATCTACTTTATCTTTGAGGATTTTGAGGACCTGAAGTAGGTCCCCATGTAGTTTCCTCTGCTGAAGACTAAAAAGGTTTAATTCTCTAAAGTGATCACAGTGTCCACTCCACAAAAGCTTACAAGAGTCTGACGACCACTGCAGATGATAGGGTGGCTAAGCAGTCGGTGCTGCTACATCACAGCTCAGGAGATCTGGCTTCAGTTCCAAGCTTAGCCTTAGGTCAGTGTGGAGCTTGCTCATCATCCTCATGTCCATGTGAATCTTTTCCAGTTTACTCGAACACCCGAATCAGCTTTGTGTTGCACTGGTGTGGTTGTGAGCTGTCAAGGCCATGTCCATGATTTTGCCTAGATAAGCTCCAGTTCCACTGTATTACAAAAAGCAGGCAGAAGATAAATGGATAAAACTTATTATTGGCAATGCTGTCTCACAGTACAATCCACAGGTTCAGTCCTCATGTCCATATACAGTTTTCTCAATTTATGTCCAGTTTTTTCCAGCATGCCAAAGGTACAATTAATTGGTAATTTTTAATTGGGCCAGTGAAAGTGTGCCCATGAATGGACTGGCATCCTACTGAAGGATGGTATCTGCTTGTGCCTTCTGTTTCCAGGATGGGATTTTGCCTTCTATGATGCTGTATTGGAATGAGAGAGTGTAGAAAATGTATGAATGTCTCTTTTGATATTAGGACTGCTGTTTTACATCTCCAGGCACACAGGAATCTGAGTTCAGCATCCAGTCTGCCCTTTCTTTGCATAATTAGCACATCATCTTCATATCCATGTCGGAGTTTTCCCGAGGTATTTCAATTTCCTGAAACATCGCAAATATGAAGTTAATTTGAAGCTCTATTTAACTAATGGACCAGTAAAAATATGGCTAACATCAGACTATCCTCCAGTCCAGTGATTCTATCTACCATCTACTATGTCTTTACTTCATTTGCCATTTTGCAGTTATCCACCCATCCATTTCAACTCACTTATCCAGATCAGAGTGATGGAGAGCCGGTGCCCCTCCTGGATCACATTCTGTTAGACCCACAACAGTGCTAGACCTTAGGAAGAAATTCCCACGCAGACATGAGAAGAACATGCAGACTTCACACAGACTGGGGTTCAAACTCGGTCATCAAATTCTTTACCCGCTGCCATTTTTGCTGTGAATCTTCTTTGCATTGTGAGCACGTCTTAGTTCCCTTCCTGGACTTTACATCTGGTCATATATTTTAGCTCTGTGGTTATAACTGCACATATTGGTAGACACTAAGAACTTCAGAGTCTTGCATCAATCAAAGATTTGTCACACAATGCATCCTCTCCCCACCTTGTCCTCTGCCTTCCAAATTTAAGATTGCTTTCTTTTGGTAGGGCTGGTTGTTTCTGAAGTCTTGGGATGAAGCTGGTAAGATTTTCCAGGGTTATCTACATACTCCTCTTGAAGCCAGGTCACACTGATCCCTGGCATCATCCAGGTACAGTTCATGGCATTCTCAGTTAAAGCACCAGATGTTCAGCACTGCTTCTGAGAAATGTGTCTATGCCAGTGCACAGTAGTCTAGTGACAAAGTGATAGGTCCAGATCTGTATTGGTGGCAGGGATCTTCCACAATGTCCTGAGTTCTTGGCACCCGTGTCTGATATGATGTGACAGGTGCCAATGAAATGCTTCTCCAATGATTGGAATCAGGCTTAAAAGAAAGGATATATCCTATTTAAATGGTGTTTAAAAATATACATGAAAGTCAAGCCTGAGACTGAATGATTTAAATAATGTACCTTAGCAAATAAGCCACCTTATAATATGCCTACTGCCCCCTAGTGGTGTCTCTCTCTGACCAGATACTAGAAAGCTGTGATCTGAGACATGGAGTTCAGCCCCGACAACATTGGCAATTCTTCTTCTGATGCTGCATTCACTTGTTATCAGACAGACAGGAAATATGAGCTTCCGAGTCTGCAGTTCTGCATGAATGCCCTTCAAATTCGGAGCTACGAGTCGGAAAATTCAGAGAAAATAAAGCTACCCAAATTCTCCAAGTTGTGATGCAGCACTGACCTTTCACCACAGTCAATTGTATAAAGTCAGTCAGTCATTTTCCAACCTGCTATATCCTAACACAGGGGTCTGCTGGAGCCAATCCCAGCCAGCACAGGGCACAAGGCAGGAAAAAACCCGAGGCAGGGAGCCAGCCCACTGCAGGGCACACACACACACTAAGGACAATTTAGGATTGCCAATGCACCTAACTGGCATGTCTTTGGACTGTGGGAGGAAACCCACGCAGACACAGGGAGAACATGTAAACTCCATGCAGGGAGGACCCGGGAAGTGAACCCAGGTCTCCTAACTGTGAGGCAGCAGAGCTACCCACTGCACCATCATGCCACCCAATTGTGTAAAGTAAAAAAATATATCCTGGTCAGCCAAAAATTCAGTTTTTGTTGTCAAATTGCATTTGGAGCGAAGTGACGTACACTTATTACGTTTAGTATGTATTTTCCCCCCAAAAATACAGTTTTTCTTTAATTGCAGTTTTTACAGACCAAGTACAAAAACCACCTTCTGCTTCTCTGGAAAATCAAACCAGAAATGGACATGAAAGCACAGAAGCTAGAAGAGGAAACATCACAAATTGGAGCCCTGAACGTTCCAATGTGAATGCAGCATGAAGATTTCATATCTTTGGCTTCTGTGAAATATTTTCCTCATTTTAACCTGAAAGCATTCTATCTGAGCTCTGGATTTGTTACTGGTGTGTATAAACCTCTTGAGAAGCTACAATGTCCAGCAGAAGACTTTCAAGAAGGATTAACTTCTAAAAATATATTTAAGTCATACTCATTTTTAAGGCAGTTTTGGCCTATGCTGATGGCCTCCTTTGGAAACTGTTCTTGCAGGTGAGAAGATCCCCAGAGACACTGAGCCTGTTGTGCCAACTATACCTGCATTTCATGCCATCTGTGAAGATTAGACAGGAGAAAAATGGTAGATGGATTGTATTGGCAATGAAGGAGACAGGGGTTTGAGTTTCAGAGCTAGAGCACAAATCCCAGGACTTGTGTGACGAGCCAGGGAGGCTTTGGCATTTGATGGACTACAGGCTTAGAAGAAGTTATACTTTGTCACCACGTATGAAAGCTGCTTCCCTAATCAATTGATTAGGCGGCCTTTGTTATTTAGCATCTTTCATGCATGTCTTTAGTTATTTAAACCGAGAGACCCATGTTGACTAAGTGCCGGAGCTGCAGCTAAAAAGGTGGCACAACATTACATGGGTTCAAATCTATTCACACTGTTAATGTGGAGCCATAGAAATTCTAGATTTCTCTCCCATCCCAAAAGTGTGCATTTTAGTTTGACTGGCAACTTTAAACTGGTCGTGTGTACGAGTGTGCCCAGTGACAGATTCATAACCCAGCCAGCATTAAGTACTTGCTAGCTGTTAATTGCAGAAATGGGTGAATGGATGAAAGCTTCTTTACAATGAAAAGCTTGAAGCAACAGGGACAGTATTTAAAACTCTCATGGTGGTGGTGCAGCTAGAAATATTGAATATGAAGGGAGTGTTTCGCTTGTGTGAAAATAGATCAGGAAGGGGGGCCCCCTTGGCATTCTGAGCATTTTAATCAAAGTGTGGTTGGTGAGCATCCCCAATTGGCATTTCAAGCAGAGCAATGGGGGCAATTAGCATTTCAAGCAACACAATTATTAGTCTCCATCATGGTAAGGCAACTTTTTTTGGGGGGGTGCATAGTTTTTCCCAGCACACCTCTAACTGAAGTCTTGGTACAAATCCTTTGCTTTGTGTCCTACATGGGGTTTCAACCTGTTCTGCTTGTAAGCACATTTATTATGAGCTGGTAAATATTCATGGAGGAGAGTCAGCTTAAGTGTCACTTAACAATTTAGAGAGAATGGCACATAGGATACATTAAGATGATCTCTGCACAAAAGTTTTCTTCAGATTCAACAGCGCCATCCTGAATACCCATGAAGCATCCAGTCAGAGGCTTAAGGGGCTGATCAGTCCTCTAAGATCTGACCGCGGTGACAGCACCATAAGTAAATTAATCCATCCATCCACTATCCAACCTGTTATATCCTAACTACAGGGTCACGGGGGTCTGCTGGAGCCAATCCTAGCCAACACAGGGTGCAAGGCAGGAGACAAACCCCAGGCAGGGTGCCAGCCCACCGCAGAAGTAAATACATACACCAGTAATAAACATCACAGTCATGGCTTTTATGAATTCTTCAAATTAGATTGCCAAAGAAGAGCAATCTTTCCCGGATACAATATATGGTCCGGCTAAGTAAACTGTAAAACATCGTAAAGTGCTGGCAGCTGTGTGCACCAGCTTGTGCGCGTTATGAAGGAAAGTGCTTTCGACAGGGTACACAAGGAGCTATAAGCTACCAGGGCTCCCAGAGATCTTGAAATGCATAACTATAATGAATGGACAAATGTGTGTGTGTGTGGATAGGGATGCCCTGATCAGCTTTAGTTCTAGCCTTCTGTCCTTCACACACTGTCCTTCAACTCAGCAAACCTCCTGCCCTGGAAGACCATAATTCTGTTCAATTCAGTTTATTTTTATATTGCGCTCTGAGTACAGGCACAAAGTGCAGTGACAAGTTCTTTTATAATATACAAGTATAAAGTTTATGAAGACTTGTTTAAACACAGATAAAATTGATTAACATAAATGGAAACCAACAATATTTGTCAAAAGAAGGCTGACCCCTTGAGAAGTATACATATCTTTCTAATACCAATAACAGAAGATAAAAGCAAAAGACCACCAATTCACAAAACCTCATTTCTTAGTTTCCTGCCTACACTTTACTGATGTAAACCCAACTACTGTATAAAGTCCTATATCAGAGCCCCCATTCTGTAGCCTACACCTGCACCCTCAAGTAGCAGACCTTCGGTTTTCTGGTGATCCTTTCCTCTTGTTTCTTTGATTCCTTTATTCCCAGTGTCAGAAATCACCTCCGGTTTCTAGCCAACCACTCTACATTGGTGATAACACCACATTTAAAAAGAGTCCCCTGACAGCGTTTGCCCGCTGCTTCTCAGTTTGTTTATTTGTGTGCAGTCTTCATGTTCTCCTTGTGTCCCTCAATACAAAAACTTGCATTCTAGATTAACTGGCACCTCCAGGTGAGTGGGTGTGAGCAGACATATGAATGTCTCCTTTGATGGATTGGTATTCCATGTGGAATTGGTTCTGGCATTGTGACCTGGTTGCTGGGATAGTCTCCTGTCCACTGTAGCTCTGCATTTAAACAATATTTGGATAATGTTGGAACAGATGGATGGATGTTGTATTGAAGCAGAGTTGGCGTGGTGTCTAGCCCAGGCGATCTGGGTTAATTTTGTAGCCTGTTCACTGTCCTATAGCATCTCCTGTAAACCCTCATGTATGTTTATATTTCCTCCATCATCTCAAAGGTTAATAGCTGACTTGACATTAGGTAAGTGGCAGTTTGTCCAATAGTGGACTGGCATATCATCCAGGTTTAGATCTTGCTTTGCTTCCATAATGGATTGTGCAGTTTTCTTTGGTTATATCCTATCCTACAATGTGATTGTAAAACTTGTGGACACAGGAGTTGTGTTGCATCATTTATTTTCATGACTGCCATGCCAATTGAAACTGTGGTGAAATTTCAAGTGAGTGTGACATGCAATAATACTGGAGGATGGCACATGCAGTGACTATAGCAGTAATGTAAATTCAGGTCATCCATAACAACCCAGTATGCAACTCTAAAGAGCAAAGGTTAACTTGGGTTATGAGAGCAGGAATGGAGCTTCCACTGGGAATGTGGTTTTAAAAATAGTGTATTTTCTTCCTAGCAAGTTTAATAGAATTAAACAATTAAATCAGATGGAGACCCTGTGGAAGACTGGAGGGGTTTTATCTCTCAGCTAGCTTGGGAATGCCTGGGAATTCTGTGGGAAAAGCTGAAAGCTGTAATCTGTAGTTGGGGACAGGGAGGTCTGGAATGACCTGCTTGGCCTGCTGCCACTACGACCCCCGCCAGGAAAAGTGATTTCAGAAAATAAGATGAGAACCTTTAATAACCACATTTGTGCAATACTATCACAATCACACTCGTGAACTCGAGGGGATGCTGTATACACACTCCGTGAAACAGGAAGGAGATCGCAAGCTTCACTCAGTTTAAGTCTCGTCCAAATGAATCAGGAAACTTAATCGACTCTAATGCTCACTGCCATGGCATGGCATAAAGAAGGTTCATTATACTAAGGTGTGAGAACCAGGTGAGATAAAGCTGTGCTTCTGAAACCAGTTAATAGGATTGGCCTAAATTGTTACGTAGTAACGTGTGATTTAATCTGCTGATCTTGCATTGCCAGCTCTTTTTTCATGTGGCACTTCCTTTCCGGGGCTCACCAAGTATAACTTTAGGTCGACTACCCATGTGCAGTATAGAAAGCAACTACCTTAGCTAGTTGAGCCACCAGTTTACAGTAAATGACTAATCTTTTTCATTCCGTTTGAGCCCCACAATAGCAACTATGGGGCACCCTAGCATGGACAATGTGGGAAGGAGAGGAACAAATCAGCAGGCCCGTGAAGTCTTCTCGCAATGTCACATCAGAACATCTGCTTTAAAGCACCAAACAACAAATTCACCTCTTGCAGCCTCACGGCTCGTAGGTGCCTTGTGAGTGTGTCTCTGAGTCTGTGCCACTTCTGCTGAAATTACTTCGTCAGAGACAGGCAGCTATTTTTGTAGCACTAAAAGCTTGTTTTTCGTCTTCCTTTTTATCTCAGAACAAGCACGCTGTGTACTTGATGACAGGGTTCAGTGAGCTCTCTGATTGAATTCGTGACCATCTTTAAGGGGTTCTGAAAGTTTTGTCAGAAAGACAGGCAAGCTGACTGGCAAGTAGTGACGTAACACCATAGGCCTCGTATTCTGGCCACTGTCAATTTCCTAAGAAGTGTGCTGATGTTCTGGGAGAGTCATTACCCAATACTCGAGCATACACTATGTCTTGAAAAATCACATGAAGTCAATTCAGCTCATTGTAATGCACAGTGAGGTGGCATGGTGTATCAGTGGTGAGAGTCGCTGACACATGAGTTCTGTTAATGAAGTTCAGAGGTTCTCCCTGTGTTTGGGTGAGTTTTAAATCTGATATTAGGCTGATTGACATCACAATGCAAATGGATAAAAATGCTTACTGTATATTGGCATAAATTGGTACTTCATCTAGGGCAGGTTTCTGCCTGCAAGCACCAGCAGGATAAGCTTCAGATGCCAGCATCATGATCATGAAAAAATGGTGGTTCCCACTGAGAGTCGGTTACTGTCATGTTCTTAAAGTTGTCAAGAGTTCCAGTTCAGCTACATAATGTGGTAATTTATTTCAAATTTTTAAAGCCTTTTCTACTAAGAAGTACTTGCTGGATTCTGTCTTAACTTCCACTAGGTGTCCTCAAGTTTGTGTTACTCTTGTTAATTAAAAGAATTGTGCTTTTGCCAATATCTTTGAATTGTATGGAGCAAGGAGAGCTTTATTAGAGCCTCAGACAACACAGTGAAATGACCCAGGGCAGCCCCCTAACTCAACTCAACTCAACTTTTATTGTCATTCATCCACATGTATAGCATATGGTTGAACGAAATTTAATTCCTTACAGTCAAAACATACACCATGACATTACCAACACCAGTGCAACAATACAGTGTAGCAAAACAAAAGACGCAGGATTATAAAGCTCAAACATGCTCAATGTTCATAGTAACGAGTAGAGTCTAAAGCGACAGTATATTATTGGGAGCATATTATAGCTATATGATACCGAGTGACATGTAGGAGTTCAGAAGTCTGGCAGCTTGGGGAAGGAAGCTGCTTTAGGACCTGGGTGTGCTGATCCTAATGCTGTGAAATCATCGGCCTGACAGCAGGAGGTTAAACAGTATGTGTGATGGGTGAGAGACGTCTTCCATGATGGTGGAGGCTCTGCGCAGATAGTGTGTCTGAAAAGTGTCCTCAGTCGAGGAAAGGGAGACCTGTATGATCATCTCACCTCTCCTCATTACATGCTGTAGAATTTTGCTCTCATGGGCTTTGCTGATCCCAAATCACACAGTGATCCAGTTTGTCAGGACGCTCTCCACAGTTCCTCTGTTAAAGGTGGTAAGAATGGGTTGCGGCAAGCCAATTCACTTCAGTTTCCAGTGAAAAAAAGAAAAGGCGTTGTGTCTTCTCGAAAACAGAGTTGGTGTTGATTGTCCAGGAGAGGTCATCAGAAATATACACCCCAAGAAACTTGTTGCTACTGACTCTCTCCACAGCAGAGCCATTGATGATCGGTGGGGAATAGTCAGCCGGTGTTCTCCTGAAATCGACAAGCATCTCTTAATGTCTTATTGACATTTAGAGACAGATTATGTTCACTGCACCACCCCACCAGATGTTCAACCTCCTCTCTGTAGGATGTGTCATCATCGTTGCTGATGAGGCTCACTGTGGTTGCCTTATCCGCAAACTTGACGATGACATTGGACTCAGTCGTGGGTGAGTGGCATGAACAATAGTGTGCTCAGCACACAGCCTTGGGGGCACCTGTGCTCAACCTGATGGTGTTTGATGTTCTGCTGCCAATGTGCACTGACTGTGGCACTCCATCTAAAAGTCTAGAATCCAATTACACAGTGGAGTGTCAAGGCCCAGCAGACAGAGTTTCCTCATCATGTTGAACGCTGAGCTGAAATCAACAAACAGCATTCTGACATATGTATCTCTGCTGTATAGGTGACACGATACAGCATATAACACATTGGAGGTGGTATCATCAGTGGAGCAGTTCAGATTGTAAGCAAACTGTAGTGGGTCCAGAGAGGAGGGGAGGGTAGAACTGATATGTCTTTGAATCAACTGCTCGAATCACTTCATCACGATTGGAGTCTGTACTACAGAGAGGTGGTCATTAAGACACGTCACCATTGACTTCTTCGGCACTGAAATAATAGTGGTCTTCTTGAAGCTTCTTGAACCATACCCTGGCTTAGAGAGATGTTAAATATGTCTATTTGGTGAGCACAGTCTCTAAGCACACACTCAAGAATGTTGCCTGGTCCTGCAGCTTTCTGTGGCTTGACTTACATCAGCAGGGTCCAGACAGAGCACCTGTTTGTCAAGGGAGAATGGGAACTTACATGCCTGTGTTTTGTTTTGAGCCTCAAAATCTGCGTAGAAGTTATTGAGCATGTCAGGGAGGCAAGTATCAGTGCTGTTGGCCTGTGGTGAGATTTTATAAACCATTAATGCCCAGATGCCCTGCCACATGAGCCTAGGATCTTTTGAGTCACAGAAGTTGTTGTTAATTTTCTGGGCATACTGATGTTTAGCTTTCTTGACAGACTTAGAAAGTTTATCCTTTGCTGATCTGACAGCCCTGATCTGAAGGCAGTGTCTCTTGCTCTCAGCAGAGCACGAACTTCAGCCGTCATCCATGTCTTCTAGTTGACGCATGTAATTATGGTTTCTTCAATGGTGACACCCTCAATGTATTTTCCTACATACCCAGTCACCGAGTCAGTATATGCCTCTAAGTTAATATGCTGGTCATAGGTGGCTGCTTCCCTGAACGTATTCCAGTTTCTACATTCAAAGCAGTCCTGCAATGCTGGTCAAGCTCTTATGGTTTTTTTGTACTGGCCTGGGTTGTGTCAGCAGTGCCCTGTATGTTGGGAGCAGCATAACACAGAGGTGTCCTGAGAATCTCAAATGGGGGCAGGAAACAACCTTTAATGTTTGTATAAAATAATGTTTCTGGCAAAGTTCACATGCTGGTCAAATTTAGGTGCTACAGTTTTTAAGTTGGCATGGTTGAAACCACCAGCAATAATAAAAAAGCCATTGGGATAGGCCGATTGCTTCTCACTGATGACATCATACAGAACTTGTATCACCTTATTTGCATATGTGCTGGGTGGGGGATATACACTGTCATAACAACAATGGTGGTAAGTTTTCACATCAGGTAAAACATCAAAAATTTCACCAGTGAAAACTCCAACTGAGGTGAGCAGTAAGGCACAACTGCCATAGTATCAACACACCAGACACTGTTTACATAAACACAGAGTCCCCCACCGTGAGACTAACTGGAGGTAGTAATGTCTCTATCTACACGAAACCATGTTAGTCCTAGTAGCTGAACAGTTAAGTCAGGAATATTGTTCTGCCACCTTATTTCAGAGAAAATAAACACACAACAATTCCTCATTCCAGACTGGGTGTTGAATTGGAGTCACAGATTATTTTCTAGAAAGTGCACATTGGCCGGTAGCACTGATGGGAGAGCCGGACGGCTAGGCTGGACTCCCAGTTGTTTACCATGCTTCCCCTTCTTTTCACACCACTTGCCCTGGCAGCTGAGTTTTGTGTCACTGTGGTTGAACTTTGTCCCCATCGCAGTCATGGACCCCATGATCATCAGAGGTGACTGTGTGCAGAGGGTGCAGACCTATAAATACCTGGGAGTGCAGCTGGATGATAAATTGGACTGGTCTGCCAATACTGATGCTCTGTGCAAGAGAGAACAGAGCCGACTATACTTCCTTAGAAGGCTGGCGTCTTTCAACATCTGCAATAAGATGCTGCAGATGTTCTATCAAACGGTTGTGGCGAGTGCCCTCTTCTACGCGGTGGTGTGCTGGGGAGGCAGCATAAAGAAGAGGGATGCCTCACACCTGGACAAACAGGTGAAGAAGGCAGGCTCTATTGTAGGCATGAAACTGGACAGTTTGACATCCGTGGCAGAGCGACGGGCGCTGAGCAGGCTCCTGTCAATCATGGAGAATCCACTGCATCCACTGAACAGGATCATCTCCAGACAGAGGAGCAGCTTCAGCGACAGACTGCTGTCACTGTCCTGCTCCACTGACAGACTGAGGAGATCGTTCTTCCCCCACACTATGCGAATCTTCAATTCCACCCGAGGGGTAAACGTTAACATTATACAAAGTTATTGTCTGTTTTACCTGCATTGTTATCAATCTTTAATTTAATATTGTTTTTTATCAGTATGCTGCTGCTGGAGTTTGTGAATTTCTCCTTGGGATTAATAAAGTATCTATCTATCTATCTATCTATCTATCTATCTATCTATCTATCTAT
>JANRMT010062796.1:65072347-65157358 GCA_026402145.1 Polypterus bichir lapradei
TATCTATCTATCTATCTATCTATCTATCTATCTATCTATCTATCTATCTATCTATCAGTCCAAGGTCGCATAGCCTCACTGTTACCGATGTAGAAATTGTTGCAATGTAGGTATCTCCCTGTGTGTTCTTTAAGTCCAAAGCCATAAGAATATTTCGACTATAACTAAAATGGAAAGGACAATCTTTCCTGAAAATGCCAGGATGAACATTAACACTAATATTAGCACTGTGGCAGTTGAGTCCGTGCATGGCGCCATTGTGGTTGTGCACAGATTATGCATGATGACCACATGTCCAGGTCTATTTTCTCTGAGTGCACTAACTTCCTCCCATATCCAAACTGACTCGATATGAGTGAGTGTGGGTACATGTGTGTGTAGTGGGGGCTGACGCGGATGACCACAAACTTGGGTTAGCCTAATTGAGGTCAGGAAATGGACAAGTCGGCGAACTTGGAGCTATAGCTGTGTCTGTCTAAATAAGCTGGTCAGATCTTCTGATTGAGCATAATTAGCTTTGTACCTTCCTTGTTGTTGTCTCAACTCCATACCAACATGCATTTTACAACTGGTTGCACCCCCTAGTGGTCAGGTATGTGAAGTACTCCGCAAATCCTCTTTAAGCAAGCACTCTTTTTTTCCTCACTTATTAAACATGCCTTCACTTTCTTTGCTAAACTGCCTGCAAGCACGAAATTGAATCAAGATCTTTCTTTTTTTGCCACTAAGCTGAGGATCCTAAGAGACCAAAAAGAGGCATTTGAACTGCCAGGCTGCTTGATTTGTTGAAGAACGTGCGAGTTTCTAATAAGACAGGTGCAGTAACACTTCTATGACTGTGGGAGCCAAACGCTGAAACTCACAAGTGATAAATGCCATCTTGAAAATAATTAGCTGTTTTGCTGAGACAAAGCACTGACTTGTCAAAGCCAACTTTAGGGCTCCTGCTATAATTGCATTTTGGCTTGTCGTTGGAGGAGGAGATGATATGCTGTTTTAAAGCATTTTTAACTCAAGCTGCTGTTTGGCTAAATTTCATTTTATAGTCTGTTTTATAGTTTGTCATTGTGGAAACAGTTCTGTGTGACAAGTCATTGACTTAATTTTATCTAAATGAAGGCAGGTTTAAACAAGTCAGGCTTTAATGCCAACCCAAGCCGGAAACAAATTTGATTGCATTCTGACAGGCAAATGTTAACAAAACGATAAATTGTTAAGTAGGTGTTTGCACTAATTTGTCTCTAATTTGGTTGCCATGTTTCATTTACAGCAACTCTTTCATCCTCTTAATAGAAATGTTGGTGTGCTGCCACTTTTGTTACATTCCAATTCTATGACTGTCATTTTAATTTGCTCTTTAAATCAGCAATGGTTGAATGCTGTGCAGTACATTCTGTAATGCCAAGCACCTGGGAAACAAAAAGGATTATCTTCTGTACAGTGCTTTATACCTTCTATATTTAAGAGCTACTAAACATCTGGATGCCATACAGTGCCCATACTGTTATGGTAAGGCAACATAGACATGGCAAAAGGGTGTAAGGCTTCTGAAAAGTCCCAGGAAACAGGCAAGGACATTCACTAGCTTACCCAGATATGGCCTCAACCCAGGCAGCCAGCTCCATCCACCACAAGCAGGCTTTAGCCTGCAAAAGCCTGAAATGGGATCCTGGCTTTTAAGGTTCAAAATATACTTTTAAATATCACAAAATATACCAACAGTACCCCACAATGGACAGGAAGCAAAAACGTTTTTCTTGGAGTCTAATCCATCTCAAAATCTGTAAATACTGTTAATGAGAAAAAAAAAGAACACAAAGGGAATACCACAAAAAAGCAAAAATGGTGTGCCTAAAAATGCAATCTGAGAGCAACAAGTCCCAATATGTAATCAAACATAAAAAAAATAGAAGGAATAATCCACTCAGTTCATACAGTTTAAAACCTTCACATCCCAACCCACCGCTGTTACTTCTGGTGTGCCCCAAGGCTCTGTCCTGGGGCCTCTTCTTTTTATTACTTACCTTCTTCCCCTTGGCAATATTTTTCGTAAATATAACATTAATTTTCACTGTTATGCTGATGACACCCAGCTCTACCTTGCTGGTAAACCCACCTCCTCTTTTCCGCCACCCTCGCTTATTGACTGCATTTCTGAAATTAAATCCTGGTTCTCTTCAAATTTTCTTAAATTAAACAGTGACAAAACTGAGGTTCTCCTCATTGGTTCAAAATCATCATTATCCAAAACCAATAATCTTTCTTTTATTATTGATAACTCTGTTGTTTTCCCATCATCTCAGGTCAAGAGTCTGGGTGTCATCCTTGACAATACTCTATCCTTCCAATGTCAGATTAATAACATCACCCGGTCTGCTTACTTCCACTTACGTAATATTAATCGCATTCGCCCCTCCCTCACTCCTCATACCACTGCCATTCTTGTTCATAGTCTTGTCACTTCTCGGCTGGACTACTGCAATTCACTCCTCTTTGGTCTCCCTAATAAATCTCTTCATAAGCTTCAGTTAGTACAGAATTCTGCAGCACATATCATCACTGGAATCCCATCTTTTCACCATATTACTCCGGTCTTGCAGCAGCTTCATTGGCTCCCGATCAAGTTTCGTATTGATTTTAAGATTCTGCTACTAACATTTAAGGCCATCCATAACCTCGCACCTCCATATCTGTCTGACCTTCTACATGTTGCTATTCCATCCCATAACCTTAGATCCTCTTCCTCCACCTATCTGACCGTTCCTCCCGCCCGTCTAACCACCATGGGGAGCAGAGCTTTCAGCCGTTCTGCTCCCAAGCACTGGAACTCATTAAAATGGCTTTTTCTTCTTCCTCCTGATTATAGTGGTTTTGTTTGGTTTTAATTTTTAGATTTTCTGATGTTTTAAGTTGTTTATAATTGTGTCTTTTATTTATTTATTTATTTATTGTTTGTTCGGTGTCCTTGAGTTCTCTGAAAGGCGCCTTGTATAAATAAAATGTATTATTATTATTATTATTAAAAATACAGAAAATCAGTATTCACAACAACCTGTCAAATGTCACTGAACTCTCCAGTCTCACATATAAAGGTTGAGGGTGGTCTTTTAGCAGAGATGTTAAGGTGGTCGTGCCTCTTGGAGGTTCTACCCACAAAACACAAAGGAACATTTACACATTTAAATACATAATACATAAATAATAAATAGATATAATCATATAATACTAGAAAATACTAAAAACATGAAAAATCTTTCAAAAGCTGCAATAAAAATTAAAATAAACATAAGCCAGGAAATAAACCCTAGAACTCTGGCTGTAATATAAGACATACACTATTAGACACACTCTATGACTGAACTGGCATGTGTATTTGGAATTGGCAAGGTTAGCCATGAAATGAATACCTTCACAGTCGCAGGAGGAGCAGGAACAACGTGAGGCAGGCAGTGTGTGAAATACCCCACTGTGACCAGGGGATCCTATTTATGCTCCATTGTTGGTTAAACATTGAATTCTTCCTCTTGTACTATGATAAATAACTTATGGTGAATGCTGTCACTTAGGATATACATATACATACAGTACGTATATATATATATATATATACATATATATACAGTATATATATATGTACATATACACATAGTAGTATGCATAAAAGCAATGTGCATAACCCACACCACTTTGTACTTCTAACCAGCATCACACAGAACTTTCAGTTTTCAAGACGCTTGTTATTGTACAATGTGGATTAAGGTCATTATGTGCAGTGAACCAATTTACCACCATGTCACAGACCAGAGCTGGAGTTAAGAGCACGAAACATGGGGCAGGTGATTCTGAGAGTAAAGCAGTGTTCATCCTGCATCATGTGTGCTGTCTGCATCATGCTATTTGGAATCTCCTACACTTTCTGCTAAACACTGAGTCACTTTCTGCTAAACACTGAGTCACTTTTTGCAGTTATTATGCAGTGTGACCCCTCAAACTATCTCTCTCACCCCTTCACCAACTAATAGTTCATGTGCGGTGCTGGTGTGATAGTGGCTGCCATTGCATCAACCAGGTGGATGCTTGTTGTGGTAAAAACCTAATAAATAAAGGAGAGTCTTGAGTCATCATTATAAATTAAATTCAAACATGGACATCCTTTATTTACCCCAACATGACTGAACATGAAGCAGACTGAAGAAATCTAACTGAAATCTTCCTTTAATCAGCTGGGTTCTGTGGAAGAAAAGAATTTGAAACAGACACCCAGACCCCCCACAAACACACACTCGAATGCTTCGATTTAAGCAATAAAACACAGGCAGGAGAAAGTGCCAGTCATTCTTCTTTATCTAAATCTCACAAGAGGCAAAAACTTGTCATATTAGTGTTTTTGCAAAGAAGAAAGTGTCCTCTGTGCTATACTCATACAGTCCATTGATTAGGTCACTAC
The DNA here is from genome assembly GCA_026402145.1 of Polypterus bichir lapradei. NCBI lineage: Eukaryota > Metazoa > Chordata > Cladistia > Polypteriformes > Polypteridae > Polypterus > Polypterus bichir. Next base: position 65,076,795 of record JANRMT010062796.1, read on the forward strand.
TCAAAAAAGGATTTCATTCCATAATCAGAAAACCTTTAACATGTTTGCTTACACCTAGTTGCTAACGGGACATGGCAAATGTTGATACCTTAAATGACCACAATTTGATTGATAGTCTTGTTAGCTTACGATGTACATGACTTATAAATGTATTATTTTTTTATTAAACCACTATTTAATAAAAAAAATTAATGCTCAAACTCACGCATAAACAAAAATAATTAAACCTCAAAAAAAAAATACAAAGATTAAAGAAATAACTAATTGCTAACAATCAACATACCTAAATTGAAACTCATTTTCAGTATCATTCAAAAAGTGGAACTTAAATGAAATTAAGCTAAAAGTAGCAAACCTAAAATCCAATCCAAGAGAGTTGAAAACCCCATGACGCAAGACGCTGCCACGTTGGGGACACACGCAGTGCGTCAGCACGGAGGAGAGGTGTGAGCTGGCCCTTTTATCAGAGCTCCAGTGGCTGCCATAATTGGCAGCAAAGCCTGAAGGAGTAGCAGCAGTTGGAGGACCTGCCACTTTAAGCTGAATTCCTACTTCTTAACAAGAGCAACAATTGAGAATTAAAAGGGACTTTGTGGAAGGAAACCAAAAAAGGCGAACATATAGAACTAGGAAAGAGCTGTAGCTCGGCCATGACACATGGACAATACATGATAATATTAGTCATTAGAGCATATTAAACATGTTTAATGTGAAAAAATACAGAATGAAAAACACAAACCCATGGCCTGTGATGGACTGGAATCCCATTCAGGGGTGGCCGCCTGCCTCATGCAAGTTGCTGCTAAGACACCATATAACTCACCGTTTACCAAAAAATTTGATAAGCGTTTTTAATAAATGGAAAGGTGGATGGATGAATGGAATTATTAAGTTTATAAAAACAGACAAGTAATAAACAGTGGTATACAAAGGTCAAGAAGAGTGAGTGAAATATTCATCGAGCTTACTGCAATCCAGACCAGGGTTGCATGGGGAGCTGCAGCCTATCCCTACTAGCATAGGGTTCAAGACAGAAACAAACCCTGGGCAAGGTCACCAGTCCATCACATGGCAAACACACATCCCCACACCATTGCCAGTTTACCTAACCTGCTTGTCTTTGGACAGTGGGAGGAAACCAGAGAACCCAGAAGAAAACCACGCAGACCCTGGGAGAACATGCAAACCCCACGCACAGAGGACCCTGGACACGGACACCCTGGACAGGAACACCTTGGACACGTCTCCTTACTGTGAGGCAGCAACACTACCAATGCACCATCAAGTGTTGAAACATGTATTATGGAAAAATTAGTTATGGAAAAACAAATAATGCCATGATAATTCATTCATTCATTCATTCATTCAGCTATTGTAAAAGTTTGGAACAACATGTCCAAAGAGAGTAAGAAAAGGTTTTGAGTGACCAAAGTTTGTGTGTACTGATAGCAGGCTCATCAGAAGAGCAGTCAGAGGTACAGGCCATAGTAGAATATAGAAGACTAATTAATTTTTACCAAAACCAACATGTAACTGAGAAGTCAAAAGAATGTGGAAGCTAAGCGTTGATTTTCATTGTGTTCAACATGACTTGCTCTAGTGCTAAGTTACTGTGGGTCTTTATTTGCAAAAGTCAAAGGTCAATTAGTATCAATATCTTTTAAAATGGAGTTGTAGTAACATCATGCCATTCAGTCATGTGGCTGGCAAACAGTGCTGTTGGCAACAAACACATGGCAGCACTGAGAACAATGCAGAAAATTGCTGTGACCATTGAAAACAAAATGGTGGCATGAGAACCTTACAAAAAGCAATGATAAGAATTTATGATAATACTAAATTCAATGATAAACCAGGACATTAATTAAAATGATAACAGACTGAATTCTAATGGAATCCTGATATTTTTAAAGTCATTCAATACTGTTCAGTGATGTAGGGATAAATACTACATTAATTCAAAACTTTGGTTGCATTATATTTTACTTTAGATACAAGAAAAAACAAATATTTTCCTTAAAAAAATCAGTATATAACACAACTAACATTCTTAGAATGATTTAATAAATGCATGTGTAATTCACACTATTAATGTAATATTACTTTTGCAAGTGATGTGGAATGCTCATAATTGAATTTCATTAATAATAAAATGACATCCACGTAACAATAACAATAATAATAATTCCGTACATTTATATAGCACTTTTCTCACTACACAAAGCCCTCTCCACACAGGAAGGACCCAGGAAGTAAACCCACAATCTCCTTACTGCAAAGCAGCTGCGCCACATGCATGGCGTACACAGTGTAGATCAAGGGTTCCCAAAGTGGTCGATATCGACCCCCTGGGGTCGATTTGAACTTTCTAGGGGTCGATAGTTTCAATAAAAAAATTGGGGGGTCAACGACAGCAAAAATAGACCCCCTTACTACTGCTATTTGTTTGTTACTTCAAAATATCTATGATTCCAATAGGTACCTAATTAAGAAGTAAAATAATTCAAAAAAACACTTTTTTGATAAAAATACATTACATACCAAACTTGCGAACAAAAAGGTAAAATGTGTCATTAAAAGAGTCACACGTAAGAATGCATGAAAATACATGTAACACAAACATACAGTATCTGTGCATTGTCTTATCGAACGTATCAAAGCAAGTGCGGACATGAAAAACCGTTGCATGTCCGCTCTTGCTTGCGGTGGGACGAGACGACGGATATTCTATATTAGCAGAATCTATCAGTCTTGTACGGTCATGCTTTCATAAAACACTATAAATTGGTTCGTTTGATGTGACATGTACTTATTTGTGATTTGAACTTTGAATATAATTATTTATTGAGGAGCAGTACTACGAAAAAGAAAATTGGAGGACACAGTTTATTTATTCGAGTAAGAACAAAAATCTTCTGTTTCAAGTAAGTACATACTTTATTGTTTTTTTTGTTTTTTTTAATCACAGGGGCTGTCGAAATTGTTTGTTAATAAAAGTTTGTATTTCTTCAGATAATAATATGACTGAACCAAAAAAGAAATGCAGACAGTACAGCTTGGACTATTTGTACTTATTTTGAATTTACATATTTATTTCATAAATGTCAAAAATGTAAAAAAAAACAAAAAAAAAACTCTGCTCGTATTTTTTTGCTTAAATTTTCATTAGTGCAGGTTTCGATAATGTTGCACAAGATAATGCCATATTCCGTAGCCATTTTATCTTTTTAAATCATAATTACAAGTGATTAAAATCTGATATCTAGTGAAATATTTAATATTGAGTACTGTACAAATGTATTAATTTGAGTAAGTAAAGTAAATGACTAGGGGGTCGACGGTTTTAAAAGTTTTTGGTAAAGGGGTCGGCGACCGAAAAAAGTTTGGGAACTCTTGGTGTAGATGGTAAGATTCCACTTAGCAGCGATTAAACTGCCTCTCTCTGTAAGGCAAATGAACGTATCATCTGATATATGAATCTCCACTATAGAAGATAAACTTTTAAAACAAGTTATCTTTAAAAACATTCCCACAATTTAGTCACATATAAAATATAAAAAAAGCACTGTATGTGCTTTTGTATTCAAAAATTGGAACATTAGAACACTCTAGACAAGAACAGGCCATTCAGCCCAACAAAGCTCGCCAGTCCTATCCACTTAATTCTTCTAAAAATACATCAATTTGAGTTTTGAAAGTCCCTGACGTCTTACTGTCTACCACACTACTTGGTAGCTTATTCAAAGAGTCTATGGTTCTTTGTGTAAAGAAAAACTTCCTAATGTTTGTGCGAAATTTACCCTTAACAAGTTTCCAACTGTATCTACGTGTTTTTGAAGAACTCATTTTAAAATTACAGTCTCAATCCACTCCTCTAATTCATTTCATTATTTTAAACACTTCACTCATATTTCTTCTTAATCTTCTTTTGCTTAAACTGTAAAGGCTCAGCTCTTTTAATCTTTCCTCGTAATTCAACCCCTGTAGCCCTGGAATCAGCCTAGTCGCTCTTCTCTGGACCTTTTCTAGCGCTGCTATGTCCATTTTGTTGCCTGGAGACCAAAACTGCACACAGTACTCAAGATGAGGCCTCACCAATGTGATATAAAGACTGAGCAGGACCTCCTGTGACTTGTACTCCACACGTCAAGGCGCTATATAACCTGACATTCTGTTAGTCTTCTTAATGGCTTCTGAACACTGTCTGCAAGTTGACAGCATAGAGTCCACTATGACTCCTAAATCCTTCTCATAAGGTGTACTCTCGATTTTCTGACCTCCCATTGTGTATTCAAACCTAAGATTTTTACTTCTTATGTGTTATACTTTACATTTACTGACATTAAATTTCATCTGCCACAAATCTGCCCAATTCTGTATGCTATCCAAGTCCTTCTGTAATGATATAACGGATTCCAAATTATCTGCTAATCCACCTATCTTGGTATCATCTGCAAACTTAACCAGCTTGTTACTTATATTCCTATCTAAATCATTTATATATACTGTATTAAAAAAAGCAGCAGCCCTAGAACTGACCCCTGTGAAACACCACTCTTAACATTGGCCAGTTCTGATGAGGTTCCTCGCACCATCACCCTCTGCTTCCTGTGTCTGAGCCAATTCTGTACCCATCTAAAAACATCACCCTGAACTCCAACTTCTTTTAATTTGATGCCCAACCTCTCATGTGGCACCTTATCAAATCCTTTCTGAAAGTCCAGATAAATAATATCATGTGCTCCACTTTGATCGTATCCTTTTGTTGCTTCCTCATTGAATTCCCACACGTTAGTAAAACACGACCTCCCTCTTCTGAACCCATGCTGACTGTTCCTAATAACTCCTGTCTTTGCCATGTGTTGCTCAATCATATCCTTAATAATTCCTTCTATTAATTTTCCTGTGACGCATGTTAAGCTTACTGGCCAGTAGTTGCTTGGATCTGCCCTTTTTATATAATGGGATGATATTTGCCATTTACTAGTCCTTTGGAATCTCCCCAGTGAGCAGTGACTTCCTAAAAATATGTGTCAAGGGTTTATATTTGTATTAACTAGCCTCCTTAAGAACTCGAGGGTAAATATTATCTGGTCCTGGTGATTTGTTTGATTTCAGCCTTTTTAATCTAAGCAGCACTTCTCCCTCTACAATTTCCAAATCCTTCAGTACCTCCTTAGTAGTCCTGTTTACCGCTTGGAGGTTGGCCACTTCCTCTCTTGTGAAGACCTCAGATAAATGCAAGTTTAGAGTGTCCACTATTTCATTGTTTGTATCTTTTAATTTCCCTTTACTATTCTTGATGCACTTGACCTCCTCCTTGACTGTTCTTTTACTGCTGAAATACTGAAAGAATCTCTTTGGGTCGTATTTCGCCTTATCTATATACTGTCTTTTAGCCTCTCTAATATTCTTCTTAATGGTTGCCCTCATGTTCTCATACGCTCTACAAAAATCTAATTTGTAAGTAAACGTTGAACCTCCATAATACATGAGTTTGAATGTAAAAAAGTAAGTACTGTTTAATTAAGTCTGTCCCTGAAAAGAAGTTCACATTTGTTGTCATTTATGCATAACACAATTGAATTCCTACTTGCATGTCTTCTCAGACCAGTGACAATAATAAAATACCAACAAAGCTACACACATGCAAAAATACTCTCAACGCTTCTCACTCACTGGAGTGAATTGACAGCCTTCAGTCTGCAAATTTCATTCAAACTTAGCTCATCTCTTTCCTCATTCATGGCTGATGATCTGGGAACTCATGAATGCATTTAGAGTAAAGTTCAACAGGAGAGCTCATAAATGGGTGTGCAGTTCATGCACAATCGGACGTTTTAATGTAGAGATGAGGATTCCGTACAACATTAGAGCAACTTCTTCACTAATCGGTTAGTTTGCGTGACATCAAACAAGCTGATTACATTTTTTGTAAAGTGATGGAAGTAAACTGGGTGAAGTGGCAAACCACCTAATATGGTGTTAAGCAAAACAGTGGAATGGAGGCAATAAAGGATGAGCACTTAAGGTTACGATAGCATCATCTACCACTAGGCACAATGGGCCGCTAATACTGACACTTTATAAGTTATACAGATAATGTTACTCGGATGGCCATAAGAAACGTCAGGGTGGAATTTAAATACAGTCAGCATTCCGTTTCCATGGATTCCACAAACACAGATTCAATTAAGTGCATATGAAAATGTTCAGAAAAACAAAACTTGAACATTGTTGTGCACCAATCATTCCAGTGAATCCATGTGAAGAAAGCATCCTGCCTTTTCAGAAATCCTCAGTCTCTCTCCAGCACTCTCCAGCACTAGTTTACAGCATTGTTCACCTTCTGTCTCGTTCATTCGCTACTTGCGTTGTGTGCACCCCTTGTTTCTGTGAGAAAATTGGTCATAAAAAGTAATTAAGTGGTCAAAGCAAAAATAAAAATCTTAGATCTTTTGAAAGTGGTATGTTGCTTGACGAAGTGGGCCATATGGTCATCGTTAAGAATGAATTCAGCAATGGCTGCAAAACTAGAATGCAAAGTGCTTGCTGACAAACTGGCTGCACTGGAAGACAGATACAGAAGGAACAACATCAGAATCGATGGTCTCCCTGAAAACCGTGAAAGTCCAAACCCGGTGAAATTTGTAGTTGAACTATTCCCTAACATAACTGGAGAGGACTTCAAATCACACATCGAGATTGCAGCAGCCTATCTTATATGTAGATCAAACGCCTCAAAACCGAGAAACCTGGTTGTTTGTTTTGAAACACTACAGGCTGAAGAAAACTTCATGTCCCTTCTCAGACTGAAAGAAGAAATTATATTTGAAAATAACCACATTCGTATTTCCCCAGATTTCTCCCCTGCAACAGCTGCTAAATGTGCCGTATACTATAGCATTAGACAGCACCTACACAGAGCTGAAATTAGATACAGCCTCTTGTACCCTGCCAAACTGAAAGTGGATACTGAAGATCCGTTTTACATTTTTAGTTCTCCGAATGAAGCAGAAAGATAGCTAAGAAGACTGATCCAGACATCCTTTTGAAACACTATAATGAGTCATACCATGTTCTGCCATGGCAAAGAAGATTCTGCTTGCAATTTTCAACTTGGACCATTTGTCATGTGACATTTGCCATAACTATACATTCTATTTTCTTTTTGGCCACCTTTTCTCTTTTTTTTTCGTTAAATTTCAATTATTATATCATTTTGAAATTTCGTCTATTACCTATATGTATTTTTTTGGCAACCACAAAGTAACTAGCTATTTTTAAGTAGTGTGATTTTTCACTTCATATATTGTATTGGGAATGTGCTATTGTATGTTCTCAGTCTTCATAGGAACTGTTGATCATCATTCTCTAGGTTTGCTGTATTGGGACTGTTTTAGATCATATCCTAGGTTTAGGTTTCAACAAAAATTTTGCATGCCTTGGTATCACAATCACTCCTAACCCATTAACAGCTGTGTTTGGTGTACTAAGTATGGAGAAGGTCAAACAAATCATTGTTGCCTTTACCTCACTACTATCACGTAGACGTATCTTACTCGGTAGAATCTCACCCCAACTTTTGTGCTAGTGGGTAACTGATGTTCTATACTATTTGAAATGTGAAAAAAATCAAATTCTCACTCACAGGATCTGTTCAAAACTTTTTTAAAATATGGCAGGACTTAATCAATGACATTTTAGAATAAGCTTCTGTATCGGGGAAAAGGATACTCTTCCTTCCTGCTGCCATTTAAGGATTTGATTTGTTGGTTGGCTCTCCTCCATTTCTTTTGGGTGGGAGTTGAACTACATTTTGTTAAGTTTGATTTGATTGTAGGGATTTTTATTTGCTGCGGTGGGCTGGCACCCTGCCCGGGGTTTGTTTCCTGCCTTACGCCCAATGTTGGCTGGGATTGGCGCCAGCAGACCCCTGTGACCCTGTAGTTAGGATATAGTGGATTGGATAATGGATGGATGGATGTATCCAGCATTTGCACAATGAAACAAAAAGAAGATGAAATTCTTGAAAGTGTTACTGCTTCTAGTGCTATTACAGTGGAACCTTGGTTCACGAGATTAATCTGTTCATGGCAGATACTCCTTACTCTCAGCGAACTCCTAGAACTCCTTGATGTGTCTCTTGGTGGCTGCTTTATCTGAGTTTGCGGCTTCGCCATGCCTTATGACACTGTGTATATCACTTCTTTGTTTAAACTTCTCAGACCATACCTTGCTCGCTTTAAATGATTCTGCTTCTGAATTACTTGTTCCAGGGGTTTTCTTAATACGATCAGCATGCAGCATCCTTGCTTTTTCACATATGATTGCCGCTAATATGCTATCACCCACTGTTTCTGGTTTATCCACAATACCAACAACTTTTCAACATCATCGATTGCTTTAGGTCTTTGTTTCGTTAACACTTTAACACCTTTTGCCACATTAGCACTCTTGAACGACCTTTCTCTTTAAGAATGGTACATATTGTCAACGTTGCTTTGCCGTATAGGCATGCCAAATCAGCCACACGAACATCGTCTTTGTATTTTTTATTGATCTCTTTTTTCAGTTCTATGGTTATTTTCACTAATTTTTTTCATGGGTGCATCTTTAAATGCTTTCTTTGGCCCCATGCTGATCATACACTTTCGTAACTCAACAGTAAAATACAAAAAAACTGCTAATGCATTCACAATAAAATAACTCACGTATTAATTTGGCGAAGGAGGGGCTCAGACTAACTCAGGATTCCTTTGTCTATCCGACGCCGCACAAACCATACATGTTTGATCATGTTTGAAAACGTTCGGGTTCCAAGTAACTACTCGTGGAGACAAATTTCATGATGGAAAAATGTTTGTATACTAGATTACTTTGGAAGAGGCACTCATGAACAGAGGTCTCACTGTATAAGTAATCTAGAGATGATTTAAAGCATATGGAAGAATGTGCATAGGTAATAAGCAAATACTACGTCATTTTATATTAGGGACTTCAGCATCCATGAATTTTTATATCCATCATGGTTTCTGGAACCATTTACCTGTGAATACCGAGAAATGATCGTGATATCTAACTGTGGAGTCAGGAGATCTGCTGGAGCTGTGCCTTGCTGACAGTGTAATGAAATGGCAAAGTGATACTGAAGAACATAAAGAGATAGAATGGGAAAAGAAAGAAGAAACTTTTAGCAGTAGTGTTGTATGGGCAAGTCGGCGAGTGGCCCCTTGGGTGAGTGAAGAACTGACGTATCGTTAGGCAGTTGCAGTGTGGCAGAAATGCATTATTTTGATGTTTTCACCTCCTGCCACCAACCATTCACTCTTTTGGTTTAATTAAAGGATTATTTTGATATACTGGCATTTGCAAAGTTCCTTTGACATTTTGACTCTAATAAGAGGCACTCTGTTGTGGTGCATGTAGACCCAAACTCATTTAATTATTGTGGCTTGGCACTTCACACAGACACTTTTAGGTCAGGCTGACAGCAAAGTAACTTTCCTTCAAGAATCTGTGTGTGTGTGTGTGTGTGTGTGTGTGTGTGTGTGTGTGTTTGTGTCTGTGTGTGTGTGTGTGTGTGTGTGTGTGTGTGTGTGTGTGTCTGCATGTGTACATTTTTTTTGTAAGAACTGGAGCAAAGGATGAGTTAAATGGTTGCTTGTGGTGAGAGGAAAAAAAGGAGGCAAGGATTACATTGACAGTCTTATGTTCTTTAAAGCCCAGTACCCTAGCCACTACATTACAGTGTTACATTTCAGAAAAAAGTTTTTGTAAAAAATGAATAAGTATTGTAACTTGGAGATCACCACATACCTGCCCGACTCTCTCTCAGTGCCTGAGATGTGATGTTTCCGGAGCTCTACACCCTCCCATTTTTCCCTTGCACCTTATTAAACTCTGAATTGATTATCTGTTAAAAACACAGACACACACAGGTAAATGAAGAAGTCTTAATTCACATTAAGCATGGGGCTAATTAAGCTGAATGCCTGTTGATGAAGGAAAGAGACTGTGGTCCTTTCATGATTGGGGGAGCCAAAGCCTAAGCTGTGAAGTCTTTGTTAGCCAGTCAATTGCTCACGTCTGCTGTTGTAGCACTGTCATCACACAATGGAGAACATCAGTGCCACACCTAAGGCTGCATTGAAACTACACAGACACCTACACAAATGTGCATGTATTGTGGGCAAAATGAAATAAGTCGCTTTGAGTAAGATGAGGGAACTTACTTGCCTCAAATTCAGGCTCATGAGTGGCATGCTGAAAACCCACCATTCTAGTGTGTTGCATGCAGGCAGCTTCTCTCAGTGCCTTCTTAATTTGTGCTTGTGAGTTAGTGAAAGGCCTAACCATTACTCTTCAATTAGCAAAGGCAAGAAACAAGTCCTAGACACCTTGCTCCGTCTTGAAGATAATAATGTGGCCATGTCCTCAGCACTGATAATGACAATGTCATAACAGAAGTGATTGCCATTTTGAAGAAGAAGAGGCACTGTACGGTCAGGGCAGACACAAAGATGCCAATCCTGATATTCCTTCCAGTATAGAAGCAAATGAGGAATATAAACGTCCCTTAATAGCAATTCAGACTATTGCCGGCCCAAATGCCTTCCACAGTATGTTCAAGATGATGTAAATTAGGGGAATCGAGAAAAGCACTAACTGTTGCAGGAGTTCCCTGCAAATATCAAAATAAACTTTTGGGGTTCTTGGGCACTTCTTTTAGCATCAGACATTCAGCACTTGGACTAAATTTGCTGGGCTAGTCAAATTAGCAGTCATTTGAAGTCTATGCCACTCGTTGATGATTTTCCTTACAGTTGAATGAATGATTTCAAATAATTAGATGATCTTTTTAAAACTCTTGACAGACTAATATGCATCCCCAAGCTTCTTTCTGAAGGCCTCAGCGAGCTGTTTTGATCATGGAATAATGACAACACACATCAATAGCAAAAAGAACACCAGACTCTAAATATCTGTGATTTAAGTAAGACAGGGTCCATCTGCATAGTCCTTAAGGAGCTTCTAATCATTGGCAACAAATCTGGAACACTTAATTGCAAGTGGTGATCAATATAGAGGTGTACTTACTTTTTCCATATGACAAATTGGCATTTTTGTGAATACTCTGTATAAATTTCACGTCATTTGTTCAAGTACACCCATCTTTATCTGTAGACACTGTATGCATGAGATCTAATATTTGTCTGATGAAATATGTTGAAAAAGACAACAATTGACTTGGGGTATTCTTACTCTTTCATATGACTGTAATATAATATTGTGTATAATTTTGTATTCTGGGCACCATGGCGGTTTTGGATCCCACACCCAGCATTTGCTTGTGAGTTTCCTCCCATATCACTTAAAGACGCAGGTCTTGCTGACTGGTGGCTCTAAATTGGTCCTGTGTGTGTGTGTGTGTGTGTGTTTGTGTGTTCGCGTGTGTATACATGTGGGTGATGGACTGACACTTTGCTCAGTATGGTTTCCCTCTTTGTGTCTAATGTTGCCTAATGAGTTGTAGCTCCCAGTAACCCTGCAGTCCAATAATCCAGTTTGTGAATGTTATGAGTGTGTTCTGTATGTACTGAACGTAAATCAATGTTTTCATTTCTTTGCAATTAAAGGACGTGATGCCCTTATCAAGAGAATTGATGTGAAAATGTTTTTATGTCATTAATGGCATTTCTTGTCGCTCTTTATTGTTGATTCACTATCTCTTTAATTAATTTTCTGTGAGTATTTCATTTTCTTGAATGCGTTTATCAACAGTTTAGTGTGGCCCCCTGGGATACGGTGCCAGTGATAACAGATAGACCGATAAAGAATCTTCTTTGTTCTCTGTGCCTCATCTTCCTTTTCGCTTTTTGCTTGCCCACTGTTAAAATTCCTTTGCCCCTTCAAAGACGCTTAGCAAGAAATCAATTCTGTCATCAGTAATAATCCAGGCAAAGCAGTCAAGAAGAGGAGTCGTGTCTGGGGAGTACGATGTGGTCAGCCGTAGGCGCATCCATTTGATTTAATGAATTACTTTAAACAGACGCACTCCTGTTAAGCGGCCAGCAATTCTCTTTCAGAATCATTTGATAATAAAAAAATCAGAGCTCTCTCAGCCATCTATTAGGATTTACTATTTCTCTCTGGAAAAGCCTACCAGAGGAAGAAAAAAAAATGCGGACTCTGCTGCATATCACATTCTTCATGCAGAAGCAGTCGTGGTCCGTATGCAGCATACACAGGGGTCTTAAACTCAGCTACTGGAAGGCCACGCTGGCTGCCTGCATTTATTTGTGTGGAAGCTAAATCAACATTTAGATTAAAATCCTGCATTAATTGGGTTTTGTGTTTCTCTCTTTCTGAACTCAGCAGGTGGGGGTTTCAAAATAGTTTTGGGTTTTTAGTTTAGCAAAGATATCTTAATAACTTTCATCTTAGCCCCGGGTTTGCATTTTTCCATCTCTAGTTCTCTTAGAAAGGGGACTTTGCCATGCATATGCATTGCACCCAATTGGTATTCAACTAGCTGTATACAGGGCACACCTTGCAGAAGAATGGCATCTTCTGGGTGAGGCACTGATTTTCTTTAATTCTGCTATAGATCTACAGATAGTGGCAGAGCAGTTAGCACTGCTGAATCATAGCCCTTGAATCTTAGATTATTTCCCAGTTTTTCATCATGGAAGGGTCCCAGGCTAACCTTATTCTCACTTTCAGAGTCTTTATTACATAAACCTGAACAGAGTGTCCTAAATCCCCACTATAGGCCTCTTACCAGCCTGTCTACAATCTGCACCTCCACTTATGGTTGTCATGAGTTCAGTGGGAATTACATTTTTCCTACAAACAATGCATTTTTACTAGAGAAATATCATTCTCTAATGTATGTCTTTTAAAGTGGAAAACTTAATGAGATATATTACACTTGCCAAGTGTTATGTAGTGTTATGGTTTAAGCTTGATTAAATAAAATGTCAAGGGCTATCATGTTATTCCTTATGTGGTGAAGGTTGTGTGAGAATGTGTATTAAAAAAGCAAGGAGGAGTTAAGAGGGAAGTGTATGGTATGTGAGATAATGCCTAGTTTATACCTGAGTATCCACACCGGACATGAGGGATGCACGGTGGAAATTATGTCAGATTTAAAGACACCCTGGTGTGCAGTGTTTTTATGTATAAATTTTCTTACTGTGCAGCTTGGCATCCTTGGTATCCAAAATGATCATTTTGAAGGAGAGAGTGGTTATATGGGTGGAAGAATGATGGGCTGACCATGACGCAACAGGTCATCAAAACTCAAGGAACACATGCAGAAACATTTGAAATGCATCTGCTCATCATGTAGGTCCCCCCACTCACAGGAATATTACACTTGCCCTTCCTTTACTGCTGTTGGACAATAGGTCTGACACTCCACCTCCTCCTTTAAAGTCAATGATAGGAGGCACAACGCTTCCTACATCAGAAGAGTTTCACATCCTCTGCTGTGACATACAGTAATCCCTCGTTTATCGCGGGAGATAGGTTCCAAGGCCGGCCACAATAACTGAATTTCTGCGAAGTAGGGACACCATATTTATTTAATTATTTAACGTGTATTTGGATGTTTTTAAACCCTCCCTGTACTGTTTACAACCCACCCTTTACTCTATTAATAACAGGGACAACTGTTAAGCAATATGAAATGGTAGATAAGTTTACAGTTACTGTATAGCGAAGTACACGTAGCTATATATGACGTGATGATGGTGATGAATATGCTGTGCAGTAAAAATGATGACGATGAAGGTGATGATGACTTTTACTGCGCAGCCGATGACTGTATTTTACATCTCTTCAGACGGCGGTGCCATTTCCTGGGGCACCTCTTCCACGGTTTCCGAAGATATATCCATAGTAGTAGTAGGAACTGGCTCTTTTTTGCAAGGCTGCAAAAACATTGTGATCGACAGTTGCTTCCGCTGCTTCTTTTTCCGGTCGAAGAGCAGCTTGTAGGCGGTCATGACGTCGTCGACCAAAGCACCAATCACGGGCCCGATTAGAAAGCGGGAAGCTGTGATTTGTCGTATCCCTCCCATGTACCAATCACAGCCCGTGTTACAACGCACTTAGTCACCGAACTTGTTTTGTTGTTCTTAGACTAGGAAATACTACTAATATATATAAAAACCTGCGAAGTCGTGAATCCGTGAAAAGTGAACCGCGAAGTATTAGCTATGCAACACTGCCTAAACACTGACTCTTTTTTGACTAGGAGAATATCAATGATCCAATCCAAGGGGCCACAAAAAGTATAAATGGGTGTGGTTGCTTTGTGGTGCGGTCTGCATCTTACTACTTTGATTCATCCTCTTGTTTTTGATTTTTCCCTGTAGTTCACTTTGTGTATTTTGCTTACCCTTACTTTCTGATCCTTTTCTCCTTTTCTCTGTGCGTCTTGCAGCGTTATAACAATGGTCACTACTGTGGTGAAAATACATCCGCCTTTTTTTATCTCTATGACCTCAGACAACACAACTGAGTAGCAAAACAAGCAGGACAGAAGGTTTACACCTTTATTCATGCATTATAAATTAAAATTCTCTAACTTATGGTTCCCCGTTGTGCCCGAAACAGAAGCAAAAGTAAAATGAGTGTGGCAATATAATTCCAGTACAACCTGGATGGATAGCAGCTGATCTTGCTAGGAGTCTAGCCAACCGATAATCCTAGATCAGTGACTCTTAACCCTTTTTGAGTCTCAGACCCCTGAGTTCTCAGTGACATTCCATGTTTTATTCCTCCTGAACACAGTTGACCACTTTGGTGTGCCTGTGTGTATGAGTGTCAGGATGTCAGTCTGTGGATGCAATAACTCAAAAAAAGATCCCTCAATCCAAAGGAAACTTGGCACAGTTATTAGCATTGTAAAATGATAGAAGTCTATGAATTTTCACCAAATCACACCCCAGAGTAAATGCTTCCATGGTCTTTGGTGTTGTATAGGTAGAGCTGCCACCAGTGACAGCAGGTGTTCCTGCAAGGTCTGTAAAGATATACCAGAAAAGACCAGACTGGCTGCCTTCTCCAGCATGCTTGAGAGTCGGCACCATGCTGCCCTCTAGTGGCCTGGGGAATCTCAAAATAACTAATAGGATTTCCTCCAATTGAAAATAGGGCGGCGGCACGGTGGCGCAGTGGTAGTGCTGCTGCCTCGCAGTTAGGAGACCTGGGTTCGCTTCCCAGGTCCTCCCTGCGTGGAGTTTGCATGTTCTCCCCGTGTCTGCGTGGGCTTCCTCCGGGCGCTCCGGTTTCCACCCACAGTCCAAAGACATGCAGGTTAGGTGGATTGGCGATTCTCAATTGGTGTGGGTGTGTTTGTGTGTGTCCTGTGGTGGGTTGGCACCCTGCCCGGGATTGGTTCCTGCCCTGTGTTGGCTGGGATTGGCTCCCGTGACCCTGTGTTCGGATTCAGTGGGTTGGAAAATGGATGGATGGATGAAAATAGGGCCTTGCATGACACCCAGATGGAGAGGTAGTGTCCCCTGTAAATCTATAAGGGAAAAACAGATATATAATATAGGAATTAAAGCTTGCATCATACAAGTCGCTTTGTTTTTCTCATGGAATGGATAACACAGTTGTCATAATAGTATATACGGGAAAGGAAACATAATAGAATACTAATGGTGTACTTAGGAACTGCTGTAATAATTTTAAAGTTTCAAATAATTGTGCAGGGGAAAGTCAGACATTTGAACTAACAAAGAATAACAAAGGATAGAAAAAGACAACAACTTCTTCTTCTTCTTTCGGCTAATGCATTTCGGGGTTGCCACAGCGGATCATCTAATAGAGAAAGACAATGTTCATTATTAAGGGACACTGGCTATATAATCAGCTGGCAATTAAAAACTCTAAGGAAATAAAAAGATGTTGTTATGCTTCCAGGCGAAATCAAATAAATGCACAGCTTAATATATAAGAAAGTTGCTGTAGACATGGTACAAAATAATTAATGACTATTTTCTCAAAGAAGATATTAATAAGGGATAGTTTCATTTGATCTTATTCCTAAAACTTATATTAATTCTTTATAGACAATGTTAGCTGCATGGAATGAATGAATAAAACACTTCAGTTTTGATATCACTTAGATAGTGTTGGCATATTTAGCATAACATGTAAGTGAAAACATCATAAAAGAAACTATTTGAAATTCATTAAGTTTTTTGTCATTTTTCTGTCTCTTTCAGGTATCTGGGTATCACACGACCTTTGACCTATCCAGCCAGGCAGAATGGGCAGTTGATGGCCAAGATGATTATGGGGGTTTGGCTGGTGTCAGCGTCCATCACTCTTCCTCCATTCTTCGGCTGGGCTCAGAATGTCAACACTGAAGGCTTGTGTCTGATCAGCCAGGATTTTGGCTACACCATCTACTCCACTGGAGTTGCCTTCTACATCCCCATGGTGGTTATGCTCGTCATGTACTATAAAATCTTTAAAGCTGCTCGCAAGAGTGCAGCCAAGCACAGGTTCTCCGGCTTCCCTCGACAAAAGGACCTGGAAACTGTGGCCAACGATGGACTCAAGATGCAACGGCTGAAGCCTCCTGGGATGGCGGAGGAGTGTGCTGCCTTGTCAAGGTTCCTCGGCCGAGAACGCAAGAATATCTCCATTTTTAAACGAGAGCAGAAGGCCGCCACCACCCTTGGTGTCATTGTCGGGGTTTTCACCATCTGTTGGTTGCCTTTTTTCATCCTATCGACCGCAAGGCCCTTCATTTGCGGCATTGAGTGCAGCTGTATCCCAATTTGGCTGGAGCGCACCCTTCTTTGGTTTGGCTACACCAACTCACTCATGAATCCCTTTATTTATGCCTTCTTCAACCGAGACTTGCGTTCAACCTATAAAGATCTCCTCCGCTGCCGATATCGCAACATTAACCGGCGGCTCTCTGCAGTGGGGGTGCACGAGGCCTTGAAGGTGTGAATGTAGTCACACTGAGCTCTACTGAGATGTACCGTTTCATGTGCAAAGTAACCCTTGTGGAGTAAATGGTCCTCATTCTGAGACAAGAGGTGGCAGAGTGAGATTGCATCTACAATACACATCCATAAACTGTGTCGATGAGGGTCAACGTAAAAGGAATAGCATTTACAGCGCCTGCTTAACCAAGAATTCTACTTCTTACAAGCATTCCACACAGGGCACAGCCAGTCAAAATGGTGACTGAAGAAAAACTGGACAATGGTGGCTTTCACACATGATCACAAAAATTGGACTTTACACATTCCTTAGCAGGATGCCGAAGCAGGAGTAAAAAGAGGTACGGTGTGCACAGGCCTTGATCGATGCCTGAAGGAGACCTGAAGAAATCTGGGTGAATGTCTGATAAGATGAAAGTGGCCGTTTGCTTAGACTCCTGCTAAGATGTGTGGGCCTCAGAAGAATGGGAGACAGTCCAGCGTACAGGCTGCTGGCATTCTTCACAATATCCATATTGCCATTTGTTTTCATTTCTCATTGATCATCAAGTTGCAAATATGACATATACTGCCTTAACTCTGGAAAATAACTAATATGGCTTTAAGGTGTGAAGGAGAATGCTTTCTAGATTGGCCCAGTCCAGTGAGCTACCACCCTCTTGTCCATTTACGATAGAAGACTTTAGGTCAGTGCCAGCTGATATGGAACCTGGAGGCCCGGAATGTTCCCAGCATGGCAGGCCGCAGTGATTCAAGAGTTTGAGGGCTGACCATGGAGGCCTAAGCTGGAACAAGTTGGCGATACTTACAGAGGATTCTTCATGTTTGCAGTGGAACTGAGTGATTCCGGTCCTTTTCTTTTTTTTGTAAATCTTCACATTGAGTGCTAAACATATTGAAATATAAAAAAAAAACAAATAAAGATATATGCAAGACAGAATGGTGAGAAGTGTTTCTGACATAGAAGTTAACTGCAATCTTCAGACAGAAAAAAATAAAAGTGGTGTTTCTCTTCAAGCCAAGCTGTGATTAAAGTGGGTTGGGAGCAGAGTCAGTGGTGACCCATGTTCAAAGTACAGTATATCTCATTTCATCAGCTGTCATATTCTAGTTGGGGTAGAGCCTAGGTAGGAAGTGTGCCAGTTCATCACATTGGCCAACTTGTTGTCATTACCCATACTAACCTACATGTCTTGTGAGAGGATAAACTGGAAACCCGGAGCAAACTTGACAAAGACCCCCTGAGAACACCCAAACAAGGATTCAAACCCTGAAAAACTCAAACTGTTAGGCAGCAGGACTAATGTTGGTGCAGCACTCCCAAATGAATAAATTTGTCAAAATTAGCACTTTGTGGACATTGCTGCAAATGCTCACCCGCTATTAAACATTCGCCAAGCAAATCTGTTAACTGGCTTAGCTCAGAGATCTTTAGGCAAAGCAGCGAGTCAACCTTGGAAGGTAAACCCATACATTTAGGGGCACACTCACTTTTCCGATCATCCATAAGTTCTGGTAACTGCCTTAGTCCAATGCAGAATTTTACAGAGCAGAAGCTGCAAAACAAAATCAGCCATGGAGGGGGAAATCATTATATTGCTGGGTTACCCACACACTCAGTTCTTCATCAGTTCTGTTACCTAATTTAGTTCTATAGAGAGTCACACAGAGCAGGGGCCTATTCTGTGATTGTGATGCCCCATGCAACGGTACCTTCACATAAGCTTGGACTCCCAACATCTGAAGTCTTCTCTGAGTGATCAATGTGAGATGGTTGAGCGACACAGATCAAAATTTTAGCAAAGTATAAAAATATTTACTGTACTCTATGGGTCCCAAATCCCAATCTTGTTTAAAGCAGTAAATTTACAAATAAATCAGTTCTTGTGCACTAATGCATTTAAAAATGAGGGGCATATAAGAAAAATGATTAAAGATGACAAAAGCTAATTGTTTCCTTACCCATCTTTCTTTTTCCCTCATAAGTTACTCAGGGCAAAGAGACCTCACTCATCTTTATATATATAAAATCCAATGTATGTTTGACTGTCTGTCAGATTTAGATCAGGTTTTTTTCTATAGTTTGCTTGAACATTCCGGTTGATTTTGTGTCCACTCTCATCGCACTAAGTATCATAGTTCGCTTGAGGCAGTGTTTTATTTGCGCGAATCCGAGAGAGATGCAATGGACTGAGGGGAGGGGAGTAGGGACATCCTCACTCACGCACCAGCCTCAGGGTGTATCTCACATCCACATAGCTAGCAAACAAGAGAACTACTTAACAGATTTAGATCTTTTTTTTCTAGAATTTGCTTGAACATTCCAGTTGATTTGCGACTTTTCTGTTCATGCTAAGAATTATAGTTCGCTTGCAGGAGCGCTATATTCACGCTAATCCGAGACAGAGGCTGCGGGCCGAGGGGAGAGGGAAGTATGATGTCAGGAGTAGGGAGCCGGGCAGGGCCCTCCTCAATCATGCGCCAGCCTCGGGCGTATCTTACATCTGCTTAGCTGGCAAACGAGAGAACTACTTAACAGATTTAGATTGGGGTTTTTTCTAAAATTTGCTTGAACATTCCGGTTGATTTTGCAACTTCTCTCATAGCACTAAGGATCATAGATCACTCGCAGGAGTGATATATTCATGCTAATCCAAGACAGAAGCTGTGAGCTGAGGGGAGGAAGAAGCGTGACATCAGAAGTGGGGAGTTGGTCTATTTCTGCGTTTTGGAGCGTCACTTGCCTCCGCTTAGCTAGCGATACCTTTTTGTTTATTAATTTTTAAAGTTTGTCCTGTTTCACTACTATGCAGGCAAGGCCACAGGGAACAGCTAGTGCATTATAAAAACAAAGATGACACGGACAACTAACTCACAGAGAGGAGTCAAATTCCTCCAGCACCTGCAGCACCTGCAACCTAAGCTTCTGCCTCCACTTTAACACGTAGATTAAAGGATTCTACCATAAGCACTAGAAGACCTTCATCTCATAACAATGAGCTAACAGAAGAATGCCAGAATCCAACTTATGGATTGATGCCACAGGTAGATAATGACAACTAACCCCACTCTAGCTACTGTAATGGCATTATATACTGTATTCTCATAGGATTTCTGCAGCCAAACCTGTTTGAATACTACTGTCATCTCCAGTTATAGGCTTGCATGCCTCCTTGTTTGTTGTGCTGTACAAATCAACCCAATCACAACTCCTACAATATGGGACATAAACCAACATGCGAAACAAATCCACAGATCAGTCATCTTTCCTAAACCCTGTTCAGATAACTCTCTCCTGAACATTCTCTCTGGGCCCTTTCACTCTCCTGCACAAATCTCTCCAAACATGATGCTTTACATCTTTACGGTATTGAGTAACACCCAAAAGTCGGCACCTCCTCTTCTCCTCTCATGGACTCATACATAGCTCCACTCAAGACTGCACAATTGTCTGTGACCTTCACCCATGTTGCACTCCCTTATAACTATATTGCCTCCTTCACTGGCATTCAATGACATCTCTATTATTACTGACTCAGGTGATGTGGCAGTCCTTCTCCTCCTTGACCTGTCCACTGCCTTTGACACCATTGACCATGAGATATTGCTGATGCGGCTTGAACATCTTGTTGGGCTTAAAGGGGCTGCTCTTAACTGGTTCAGGTCATATCTAACTGGTAGATACTTTTCAGTGACTTTAAATTCCTCTTTTTCGTCTACTGCTCCTCTTAAATATGGTGTTCCTCAGGGATCCATTTTGGGTCCTATTTTATTCTCTATATACCTTCACCCTATTGGAGCAATTTTAGGAAATTTAACATTTCTTTTCACTGCTATGTTGATGATACTCAGGTTTATATTCCTGTCTGCAACTCTGCAATAAATCAACTGCACAACTGTCTTTCTGAACTAAGATCCTGGATGGCTAATAATTTTCTTGATCTGAATCAAAATAAAATGGAGGTGCTTATAGTGGGTCCATCAGCTAAAGCCCAAATTGGTCTTGGACTTCTCGGCTCTTTCTCTGTCTTTTGCAAACTTCAAGTCTGCAGTCTTGGTGTTATCTTTGACAGTAACCTCTCTTTTGAGAAACAAGTAAATTCTGTAGTCAAAAGTTGCTTTTTCCAGCTTCGTCTATTAGGTTAGATCAAGCCTTTTTTATCTTCTAGGGATCTTGAGAAAGCTACTCATGCTTTTATCTTCTCTTGCCTTGATTACTGCAACTTGCTGTATTCTAGGATTAGCAAATCCCCGATATGCAGGTTACAGTTGGTCCAGAATGCTGCCGCTCACTATCTGGTTGAGGCAAAAAAGTATGACTCTGTTTCTCCAATATTAGCTTCTTTACACTGGCTGCCTGTCAGTTTTCGAATTGATTTTAAAATCTTGTTGCTAGTTTTTAAATCTTTACATGGGCTTGCTTCTGCCTGTTTATCTGAATTGTGTGTTTTACACCAGCCATCTAGAGTGCTTAGATCTTCTGGTCAGTTGTCTCTTGGTGTCCCTCGTACCAAGTGTAAAACTAAGGGAGACAGGGCCTTTGCAGCTGCTGCTCCTCGCCTGTGGAACTCTTTACCTCATTACATAAAGGAGTCATCCACAATTGAACTGTTCAAAACAAGATTAAAGACTCATTTCTATTCTCTTGCATTCCGTGACCTTCAGCAATACTGATGGTTTCCTCATTGTGATTATATAACATTACTTCCATTTATTATTTATTTTATTTATGTTCATATATTTTATTTCTATTTATGTTATTTGTTTGTTTTCTTTTATTCTATTATTGTAAAGCACTTTGGCCACAGCATTCCTATATTGTTTTAAATGTGCTATATAAATAAATTGACATTGACATCCCACACTGCACCAATTCCCACTGTTGTGTTCCCCACACAAATGGCAAAAAAGTGGTACGAGGCCAGGAAATGGTCAGGAAAGCTAGACAGAATCTCTGCTGGTCTGCTCAGAGGGGGAGCACACAAAGGTAGCGTGAGATCAATGGAGACTGGCTGGCTTTGGCCTATGCCAGGGCAAAAATGTGCTTCGAAATCAAAGTTCAAAAATATATTCTTGAATGTCCCAGTATATCAAAAATGCCCAACTAGAGAAAGGATGACCACAAATCCTTGATTAGGGGATAATTAAGACAAACAAAGTATACTTACAAATGAAAGATTTATTTTACAATATTACTCTATAATAAAAAAAAAAAGCTCCGTAGAGGATTTGCCTGAAAAGGCAAAGGCAATCCAAGGCAAATAAAGTTCCACTATGAAATCCAAAAATCAAAAGCCAAAAACAGAACAGAATAATGTTAAAAAGCTGGTAAATGCAAAAAATAAGAAAAAAGGACACTCTCATCAACTCCCAAGTGCATACAAATGTACCTCAGAGGGTCTGTGATTCCAATGGTCCTTTATAGCACTGGGTGCTGTCCCTTAATGGAGACTGACAGGTTAATCCCCCTGTTGGGGAACCACCTACAAAATGCAAGGGACATCGCAGAAAATTAATCAACACATAGAAAACAAAGAATGAACAAAAGTAACAGAAATATATAATTATATGAAGAGTAAACAGAAATAACAATAATAACATATTAAAAAGTATTGAAAAGACATAAAAAGGAATTTAATGAAACACCCATGCTCATGGCAAACACCCTAACCCCTTCTTCCATGAAGGTAAGCATATAACGGGCGACTTACTCTCCTAAACCGGCAGCTACACCACCAAGACCCGTGGCCTGGCAATCTGAGGACGTTAGACTCGACAAGCCGTACTTCTTCCAAATAATCTTTCCCAAATCGCAGATCAAAAATAAGCCAAAAAACAAACCAAATGTAAAATAATAAAGTGAGTATATATTGATAAAAAAGAAATGAACAAACTCCAAACAATATATATCACACCCCGACATAAAATTCAACCCCAAAAGTGTCTGGCAGAAAGTAATAATAAAAAGAAAAGGTGCAGCACAAAGTTAATATACAATACAAACCCTCCCTTGACCCCACACTGAACACAAACTCAATAAGATACACTGAAATCACGAAACGCACATAAAAGTCCAGAAGATTTAACAGAAAATGGATAATGTTTGTGAACCTGGTTCAGCTGGAAAAATTGTCCTACGATAATTACACAGATGAAAATGATGAATTGCTCCTCTCCCCAAACAACAAGAAACAGTCTCACCGTGCTTAACCTCGGTACGTGGCGTAATCCAGAACCCGGGGGTTTTGCAGTGCAAAGATATTGTCGTCGGATGTTGAAAGTGTCAGGTAGACAAAGGTGCGAATGATTTGGATCAGTGCTTTTCGGTGCTTTCTCCTGTCTCTGTAGTGAATCTGCGGTCTAGTAGAATGGGATTTTATTAGTTTTTTTGTTTCCGTCCTTCCGTTTAAATAGCGAATGACCAGATGCACGGGATGAGAATGACAGGACCAATTATCATGAGGGACCACGGATCCACAGTGTTATCATTCCCCTTTTGTTTCCAAGGGAGCATATTTATATACATAGACCATGTAAACAGGACAACACGATGAAAGATGGGACTCGGCACAAAATACATTTACGACGACATTAATCATTTAGCACCACTTCAAGCATTTAAACTCATTCACAAGAAGGGTAAATTCTAAAAACAGTTTCATGTTTCCCTGTGTCATAAGCCTGTGACACAACCTACCTTAGGGATCTTTAGACAAGGCAGCGAGTCAACATTACAAGGCATACTCACTCCTCCAGTAGTCCATCAGCTGGCAAAATCGCACTGTAACTGGGTGACTATTTTGAGATAACTGGGAGCAAAGCAGAAAATTAACCACAGAGAGTGAACCATTACACTGTCAGGTACACTCACACTCTAACATATTCATCCATCAATCAGTGACTAGCCGGTGCTCATCATGGCATCATTGGACAAATAAAAAAGGACAAATCCACCACAGAAAGTCAACCATTATTGTGCATTGTCAGGCACATTCACTCTCACTTCTCCATTCACCCATCAGTTCGGTTAACTGACTGAATAGAGAGTCACACAGAGCCGTGAACACAAAGCAGAATCAATTGTGAAGGGCAAACCTTTGCATTGCATGGCATTGCAGTCACACTCAGTTATCCTTCCTTTAACTGAATAAATCCACCCAATCCAGAGTTGGTGAGCCTGAGCCAACTTGGGCAGCATCGGGTTCAAGGCAAGAAGGAGCCCGAAGGAAAGTGCTAGTCGAACACAAGGCACACCCATACCAGACCCTTTTAGTGTTGCCTAATAATCTATAATGCATGTCTTTGGGATGTGTGTGGAAGATGGAATACCTGGAATAAAATCACCTGCCAATGGGTATGAAGAACTCAAAATCAAAAGAATCAACACAGCGGAGAGCATGAGAGCATGAGCCCAACCCCACATCACCATTGTGATTCTTGGATTTTGAGTTCTTCCACCAACTCAATACTAAACGAGTGACATAACCAGTCCACTCTTCTCTATGGCAATGGCTACATCATTTCACACCATGATTCAAAGTGCATACCTGAAAGCATATTTTTCACTATTAAAAGACTATTACTATTAAAAGAAAATATCCATGAACAGCTTTCTTTGTATAGAATAATGTGTTTGAATTCACACTAAGTTATAGTATAAGTACAGGACCTTACTGGATCAGCATAAATTAATGCCACAGGCTTTGGGTGAAGCTTTTTCTTTACCGTTTTTGGCTATTCTAACCCCTGAATGTACAGTATTCCTCTATTAAGTTAATAAAAAAAAACCTACACTTTGATTTATTCCAAGGTTTGTGGCTTTGAAAAGAGTTATTTTTTCCCAGATTTTTGATGGTTAAAGTTTCAGGTTTCCTCTCCTTCATTACTAGCTTCTCTTACCTTACAAGGATTCAGAATGACATTTAGAAATTTTAAATATATTAGTATTTGTATTTAAATTATTATTATGAGTTTGCATCGTGAAACAGTGCTTAGCGTTAGCATTCAATTATAGCTCCAAAGAATAGTGGGGTTCAAACCGTGGCTTGGCGGCAGCCCATCTGGGTTATTAAATTTTCTCCCAATGCCCACGTAGGAATTTCCCTATGCATTCCAGTTTTCAATACTGGCAACTGTGAATGAGCCTAGTGTTGTTACCCACTTAAGTGCGCCTGCAATGCACTGATGTCCCATCCAGACATCCTTCTTGCCTTTTGCCCAGTGCTGCCAGGATAGTCCCTGGTCCCTGCCTTTGGTTCTCTAAGACTCTAAATAGGTTGCCGCTGGGAGAAGTGCTAGTGAGTCTATCAGGGGGTGTTTGCCCTTTGATCTGACTCTGGACCCCAATACTGCAGTACAGTGACAAGGACACGGTCCTGTAAAAATTGGCACAGTATTTTGGATGAGATGTAAAACTCTGTGGACACAAAAGATCACTGGGACGCGCCCAAATTAGAATAGGATGTTTCCTGATGTCCTGGCCAAAGTTTCCATCACAGCCTGGTCATTCCGGACCCCTAATAATTCCCTATCTCTAATTATCTATCTCTCTCACTCCTTCAAAACCTAATAGCTAATGTGTGGTGAGCGTACTGGCACAAGAATGGCTGCTGTCCCATCATCCAAGTGGATGCTACACATTGGTGATGGCTGAAGTGTTTTCCCACTGTTTATGTAAAGTACTTTGAGTAGATCAGAAAAGAGCTGTATTAAACTGATTAATTAAATGGTGAGTGCACTCATCAGCACTGCTGCCTCACACCTCTAGCCTGGTCTTCTGCACTTTGTCCCTGTTTTCCTCCATCATACTAAAGATGGCTTAAATTGCAATGTTGTGTGAAGAAGAGTATAGATATGTGTGAACGTGTGTGCCTAATGGTGCAGAATAAATGGTGAAGGTAAATCTGTGTAGTACTATAAGGCTAATCAATGACAAAGGCACTATATAAGAATGCATTGATTTGAATTTCACTAACTGCACACAACTGGCTAGAAATGCACATGAGACCCCCTCTATTATGTTCCATATTAACTACAAATCCTTTTCTATTTTAAAATTGTGGCAAAAAGCCCATTTTTAGCATTTAAATTCAGGGCAGTTTTTTGCTTGGTATGGTTTGTTAATCTTGTACTTCCATTGACAGCGCTGCATCCTGCTCATCCTGCCCATCCTGCCCTTTTAAACATCATTATTACAATTTGCAAAGCCATTAGCCACTGAAAGCCGTGCCAATCACCAGATAAGTGGCACATAGTTTCCACAGAGGAGCACCGAGTGTTCATGGAGGGCTTAATCAAGCGTCATTTAAATGCATCCAGTCTGGCTTCCACTGACGAGATGTACTCGGGAGATGAGGGACAGGAGGCATCCATCATTTTTTGTCTGGTTTGATCGGCTCATCAACGTCATAAGCCATGCAGGTGAAAACATGCCACCAGGTCCTCCATAATCCTGTGGATGCAGCTTGCTTTTATTTACTTAATTTTTATGTCTCAAATTGAATAAATTATGATGGCCCTCACCTGCCGAGCTTCAATTCATCTGCTTTGATTTGATCGAAATGGACAGTTTAAAGGCCTGAAAAAATGTAAAATGGTCGCTGATCCATTACAGGCCAGATACCTTCTAATGCACACTTTTTGCTCAGGGGACTGCTGTGGAAATGCCTTGTCTTCAGATGGATTTGTCTGCTGGTGAAAGGTTTTATTTTAAATGGAATCCTCATCTCCAGATACAGGACTCGGCTTTGCTTGTTCACTTTTAGTTTGTTTTAAGTTGGAAAGTCTGCCTGGAGGCTTTTACGTGAGTAGAAAGAGGAAAAACAGAAATATGAATAGCTCAGGGGCCTCCATCTGAGTACCGTGCCCCACAAGCAGGTGTAAAAAAGAACAGTGGCCATTGGCAAAAGCACATCCCTCTAGGCCACATCCTCCTGCATCTTGACTTGTTTGCTTGTTGTAAATTAAAGGAAAAAAAAGTAAATTACCACAAAAAAGCAGAGGGGACGGTGTGAGGAACCTCATCAGAATTAGCCGATGTTAAAAGTGGCATTCCGCAGGGGTCAGTGCTAGGGCCTGTGATAGATGGCTGCACAGTTGGGATGCCTGGAACGTGGTAGGACTGGGAGGGCGTCAATATCTCCCCCGGGACACAAGAGGGCTACCACCCTGGGCTGCAGGAGAGCCACAAGAGCTGGGAGGCTCCACCCTGTTGGGGCACATGGCCACCGCCAAGGGACGCCCAAACGTTCCAGGCAACATGGACTGCAGCACTTCTGCCACAACAGGAAGTGCTGCTAAGCCCGAAGACAGTTACACCCGGTGTGCTTCCAGGAGCTCATGCAGCATTTCCGCCACACCCGGAAATGCTGCAGGAAGCTCGTCAGGAAGCACCTGGAGCAAATCTGGGTACTGTATATAAGGGGCCGACTCACTCCATTCCAGGAGCAAGAGTTGGGACGTAGCTTGACGGAGCTTGTCAAGAGAGGAGTGGAGGAGGCAGGAGAAGAAAATAATGACTGTGACTGATTGGTGCATTGTGCTGTACTGGCTGCAGGAAAACACAATAAAAGAGTGTGTTTCGGACATAGCTGTCTTGGTGTCTGTTCGTGGTCCAGGCCGGTCGTCACAGCGGCTGCTTTTTTTAATATATATAAATGATTTAGATAGGAATATAAGTAACAAGCTGGTTAAGTTTGCAGATGATACCAAGATAGGTGGATTAGCAGATAATTTGGGATCCGTTATATCATTACAGAAGGACTTGGATAGCATACAGGCTTGGGCAGATTTGTGGCAGATGAATATTAATGTCAGTAAAGGTAAGGTATAACACATAGGAAGTAAAAATGTTAGGTTTGAATACACAATGGGCGACGGGAAGATCCAGAGTACACCTTATGAGAAGGATTTAGTGGACTCTAAGCTATTCACTTCCAGACAGTATTCAGAAGCCATTAAGAAGGCTAACAGAATGTCAGGTTATACAGCACCCTGATGTGTGGAGTGCAAGTCCAAGAAGGTTATACTCAAGCTTTATAACACACTGGTGAGGCCTCATCTGGAGTACTTTGTGCAGTTTTGGTCTCCAGGCTACAAAAAGGACACAGCAGTGCTAGAAAAGGTCCAGAGAAGAGCAACTAGGCTGATTCCAGGGCTACAGGGGTTGAATTATGAGGAAACATTAAAAGAGCTGAGCCTTTACAGTTTAAGCAAAAGAAGATTAAGAGGTGACATGATTGACATAGTTGGAAACTTGTTAAGGTTAAAATTTGTACAAACATTAGGAAGTTTTTTTTTTACACAAAGACACTTGGAATAAGCAGCAAGTAGTGTGGTAGACAGTAAGACGTTAGGGAGTTTCAAAACTCAACTTGATGTTTTTTTGGAAGAAATAAGTGGATAGGACTGGTGAGCTGAAAGCAGAAAACATGCAAATACAATACAATACAATACAATTTATTTTGTAGAGCCCAAAATCACACAAGGAGTGTTGCAATGGGCTTTAACAGGCCCTGCCTCTTGACAGCCCCCCAGCCTTGACTCTCTAAGAAGACAAGGAAAAACTCCCAAAAAAATGTAGGGAAAAAAATGGAAGAGAGTTTGGGAAAGGCGGTTCAAAGAGAGACCCCTTTCCAGGTAGGTTGGGCGTGCAATGGGTGTCAAAAAGAAGGGGGTCAATACAATACAGTACAATACACAAAACAGAACAAATCCTCAATACAGTATAAAAATAAAATTTTAGAAGTACGGAGTAGAATTTAACAGTAGATGATATCACATAATATGATTTGGATTTGTTTAGAGTCCTGGAGACCTCATCCATCAAGCTGCCTACCCTATTTGGCCATTCCACAGCTGAAATAGCACTAATTTGATGAAAGGACCCCTCTTTCCCACGATTCCTGCGATCCTCCATCAGGGATGACTTTACCATAGGCAGGCAAAACAACTTGGCAAGTGGGCCGTGGCACCAAGTGCTACATTTGAGTACCGGGAAGAGAAACAGAATAGGTGAGGGTTAGTATTCAATTATAATTATCATGTTACTTATGTTTTAGTGCTAATGACTAACAACAGAGATGCAGTCTGTACAGTTAATCAGCAGCTCTAGTCAGGATATGCTAAACTGAAGTAGTGAGTCTTCAGCCGGGATTTAAATGCTGAGACCGAAGGGGCATCTCTTATAGTAACAGGCAGACCATTCCACAGTTTAGGGGCCCTGTAACTAAAAGCTCGACCTCCCAATGTTATTTTATAAATCCGTGGAATCATAAGCAGACCGGCATCTTGAGATCTTAATATGCGCTCTGGTTTGTAAGTCATGATAAGTTCAGACAAGTAAGCCGGACCTTGGCCATTTAATGCTTTATACAGTATGTTAAAAGGAGGATTTTGAAATCTGCCCTAAACTTAACTGTGAGCCTTTGTAAGGATTTAAGAACTGGAGTTATGTGTTTGTATTTTCTTGTTCTTGTGATAATTCTTGCAGCATCATTTTGGATTAACTGGAGGCTGTATAAAGAACAGTTTGAACATCCAGTGAACACCGCATTGCAGTAGTCAATCCTACTAGAGATAAATGCATGAATTAATTTCTCAGAATCCTGTTTATTTAGAAAGCGATTTCATTTCTCAACATTTTTAAGATGGAAGAAACATGGTTTGGACAACTTTGTAATATGCTCTTTAAATGACATGCTAGAGTCAAAGATAACTCCTAGATTGTGGGCTGATTCAGTAAAATTAATTGTGATTCCAACTGAGTTAAATGATGACAGAATATTGTTGTGATCAGCGTCATTCCCTCCAACAGTTAACATCTCTGTTTTATCTGTGTTTAAAGACAAGTAGTTCTCATCCATCCACTCCTTTAATTCGCTAACACAACTAATTAAAGACAACATTGGAGAAACTTCATTTGATCTAAAAGAAAGGAATAACTGGGTGTCATCTGCATACGAGTGAAAATTAACATTATGTTTCCTAATGATAGATCCCAGTGGAAGCTTGTAAAGTGAAAACAGTAAAGGTCCCAGTACTGAGCTCTGCAGGACACCATATCTCACTTCTGTGTATAACGATGGAGTACTGTCAGCACATTTCTGTACATATTGGAATCGATTTGATAAATAAGAAGTAAACTAAGTGAACAACAGTGCCTGTAAGCCCAACATCATTTTCTAGCCTGTGCAGTAAAATAGAATGGTCAATGGTGTCAAATGCTGCATAAGTCAAACAACATAATTACAGTGGAGTTTTCTTCATCAGAGGATATCAGAATGTCATTTTCAACCCACGCTAGTGCCATTTCTGTACTATGACCACTGCGGAAACCAGACTGGAATTTCTCAAATAAATTGTAATGCGTAAGGTGTAACTGAAGCTGATTGGCGACTACAAATACAGATGTGTCTTGCTCAGTGACAGCTTATGGCTCTGACCAATGTGTTGTTTGTCGATTTTATCATTAAGCACATTGAAATATATGAAGAGACGTTGCCTCTGGGTCTGATGTCATTTTCACTGCACTGACTTTGGATACAAGGCACTGTATCTGCAACGCTGTACTCCACCAGCAGCACACAAGGGCACGCCTTTGTGTCATTTTCACCACAATGATACAGCTGACCTGACATAACCTACCCTAAGCTAACCTAACCTCAATCAACCTAGCATAACATTAGCATAATACATACAACACATAAATTAATAATAATTATTGAAATACAGCAATATTAATACATTAATAACAGTATTAATACTGCATTATGACCAATTACAACAGTGTTTCAAAGCTATTTGATTTGTTTTTTTTTATTTATTGATTTTAATTAGAAGCAAATAACATTCCATACAATCAATTCAAACTTAACAAACCAAAATTCAACACCCCACCCCCCCAACAGAAAGAGAGGAAAGCCAATAAGCAATACAAATCTTTAAAGGTAGCATTGAAGGAAGAGTATCCTTTTCCTCAATATAGAAGCTTATTCTAAAACATTATTGATTAGATCCTGTCATATTTTAGAAAAGCTTTGAACAGATCCTGTTTTTTCCAATTTCAAATAGTACAGAACATCAGTAACCCACTGATATAAAAGAGGTGGGTTAGGATTCTTCCAGTTGAGCAAGACAAGTCTATGTGCCAGTAGTGTAGTAAAGGCAATTACAGTTTGTTTGTCCTTCTCCACTTTAACCCCATCTTGGAGTCCACCAAACACAGCTGTTAATGGGTTAGGAGGGATTGTGACAACAGGCCTGTCTGATAGGCATCCAAAAATTTTTGTCGAAAATTATGTTAATTTGCTACATGTCTGAAAAATGTGGCCCAGTAAGGCTGGAGCTAGATTGAGGCATTCACAGATTAAATCTTGCCCTGGATACAATTTGGACAACAAGATAAATGTGCTCAATAAAAGATTTTAAGTTGAGTGATTAAATGCTTTGCGCATATGCAGCAGTATATTCAGTGCATAGCTGCCTTCCACTCCTTTTCTGAAATATTAAGTGAAAGGTCTTTTCCCCACGATAAAAAAATGTTAAAATGTTTTTATATATTGTAGAGATGCTATCTGAGTCTTCAAGACTGATCAGTATTTCCTCTGGAATTGAAATAGGAGGGAGGTGAGGAAAATTAAGCAGGTTATGTTAGGCAAAGGTTCCAATTTTAAAGTAGTAAATTGTGCTGATGAGAAATAAAATTTGAAGCTTAATTGTTTTTTTTTTGTTTTTTTTTTTATTTTATTGATTTTATTGTAATCATTCCATCCAAAAAGATCAATTTTTACAAAAAATAGGATAGAAAACAAATCAACCCCCACCCCTGAGAAAGAGAGCTTTGAAGATTAATTGTTTGCAAGATACAAAAACATTGTCTACGTACAAGTTTCTAAATATTTAAATTTTCCAAACATGAAATACTTTGTATGTTTGAGAGGGTGGAAAAAGGTGGTTGTTATGCAGAGGTGCAAAAGATAAGAGCTTCTCTGTCTTAAAGTGCTTCCTACATTGTGTATATTCATCAATTTGTGTCAATGTCCAGAGGCCTCATGCATAAACGGTGCGTATGCACAGAAATGTTGCGTAAGAACGTTTCCATGTTCAAATCGAGATGTATAAACCCTAACACTTGGCGTAAAGCCACGCACATTTCCATGGTACCTCATACCCTGTCGTACACAAGTTCTCCACTAGGTTTTACAGACTGGCGGCACCCAGCGTCAAAGCAGTGCTACTGTTCCTGTGTGGTTACTCTTTATTTTACTGACGGTCCAGGGAATAGCCATAGTATTCCAAATACCATAACTGCTTTAGCGTTGTTACTCTCACTGCACCTTTTTTTCTTCTTTCAGCGTTAGGGGTTGCCACAGCGGATCATCTTTTTCCATATTACTCTCACTGCACCACTCGGAGTATTTATATCACTGTATCTGAGTGGGGAATCACAGCAGCAGCTGATCGGAAAGAGAATTATCGGTATACAGCTTAAAGGACACGCTGTCTCAGCCACTGCAAAACGTTTTAAAGCCTTTCCTGAACGGACCTCGTGGTTCAGAAACAGTTTCATCCTAAGAACTTTAAACAATCAATCAGTCCATCAAGTGCTCCTTGTAGAACTGTCTGTACTTGTAAGTACAATCACCTCACTGTAAACTTGCACTACAGTTATAATATTGCACAACCTGCGCCACTTTATAAAGTGCATATTTACATATGATGACGATATCATTTTTAAGATGAAATGCAGCAAAATATGTTGATTATATTATATAGATAAAACTTTAACTTCATTTAAATAATCTGTACTGTTAATAATTAAACATGTGAGGACACGGTTCGGCAGCGCTAGCTAGTTCACGTATTGATCCTACCTTGTGCTGTATTCTTTCTGTGGCTGACGCAACACTGGAAGGATAGATGGATAGAATAATTAAACACGTAGTACAAAGATATTTCAATGTTCCTTAAAAGTTTTGAAGAATCGGCGTTTTAAGCTTACAGATGGCTTAACGTCTATTACAGAGCTGATTGTGTGGCGATTGGGTATTTGGAGAAAGAAAAGTAAGAACAGGAATTGGAGATTAGTACGTTTGAAAGAGACAGTACTGCTACAATAATTTAATCGAAGGTCACACGCAATCACGCACCATGTTCCCCAACTTGCTACTTTAGTTACGATGGGATTTGAGAAACTAGTAAATTAAACGATTTTAAGATGAAGTTTATGATGTTCTACTTTAATGACAAAATAAACTATGTGATTAAAGTTGAAATTTCGAGATTAAAGTTGACATTTTGTGCTTTTTTCCTACCGTGTGCCTTTTTTTTCTCTGTACCCTAATAAGCTTTCATATGACACTCAGATGGTGGGCTACATCTCAACTTTTCACGGCGACTTTGATATCTGACAACTTCTTTTTTATTTCGGACACTGTGAGACTTTGTGAACTTGAGCTTTCAAGTTTCTCTAACACGCTATGTCACTCGATCAGCTTCCTTTTGTTGATTATACCACTGTTTAAACCAACAAATAGTAAGTTTTTCTTTGCCTCCACTTGGTTTTCGTGGAAATTCTTCTATTTCCCCCCGTGCTTTTGCCATTGCCTTTTCACAGAACGCTGAGCTTAAGGGCTATTTATATTGATTTGCATATTCAAAGAGGCGTAATTCTGGGAGGAGACGGGGTGGGACAGAAGGAGCGTGCACATGCGTTACTTTTCATGCTGATTGGGATTTATGGAGCGGAAGAATGCGGAAGTGGGCGAACACACAGATTTATGCATCTGGATTTTTCTGTGCGTAAGCACATTTCGGCTTTTGTACTTACGTCATGTTATAGTGCGAATTCTACGCATGCTGTTATGCATGAGGCCCCAGGTCTTTATGGTCTGTATATTTGCCTGCCAGTAATAAAACTGAAAGTTAGGTAGTGCCGTGCCATCTTCTGCTTTAGGTCATTGTAGAGTCGCCCTTTGGATAAGCGTATGTTTCAAATTCCAAACAAATTACATTATAATTGAATCTAATTTCTTAAAAAATGATTTGTTGATGTACTGTATATGGGGATGCTTTGAAATAGAAAAAGAAGGTTGGGAAGGATATTCATCTTGACAGCTCCATCGTTAAAGCACATTAGTCTGTATGTTGTTAACTGAGTCATGACTGTATATTTAAACACAAAAAGCATGTGCAGAAAATAACGTCTCAGTGTATTAGTGTCTTAAAGGTAACATTCTTTTGTATGGACTTATATGTGAACTGTGTCTAATAGCCTTCCCCTTTAATAGTATTACTGTTCTGTGCAGTTCAAGCAAACAGAAAGGAGTGAAAAATTTACATGCTTTAGCATTGGGCTTATTTAGTAGCAGGAGCAAGAAAATCTAGGAAAAAAACAAACAAATTGTACTTTCAGTTTGAGGAAGAGGAGTACAAACTATCAAATCTATGGGGATGGGCCAGTCCTTTGAGAGTTTCTGCTTCCTGTCTAAAAGAAATTTTAATGTTCTGATATCTAATTCTATTAAATTTATCTAAGGGAGTCATGATGGTGCAGTGGTTAGCACTGGCCCCTTAGAACTCAGCTCACATTTTAGGCCATATTAATTGGTTCAGCATAGTCGTAAAATGCTTTTCTAGCTCTCATTAACACTTAAAGACCATTGCACCATTCTAATCCAATCAAAACTAGCTCAGTTTCTCCTTCCATCATCACTAGTTGCCATGATTAGGGGGAACGACTGCCTTACCTTGTAACTTGCCCCTTCCCTTAAATTTAAAAAACATATACTCAGGTTGGGGTACTCATATTTAAGGATATGCAGTGTTACCAGGTATTGCAACTAAGCATTACTTTTCAGTTATTATTCTGATGCTTAACTAAGGTTGAAAAATTCCATTGCAAAATGGGTTTTCAGGTAGCTGGCTCAACAACTGGAGGGGAACAGAAACAACCACGATGTTATGGACACTTTGATGCATTCAATATTACTGTGAAAGCAAAAGGAGCGAGAGATGACCAACAGTTTAGTCAAGTGCAGGAAAAGTCAAACGGAAGAAGTCCTAAAATGAAAAATACGTTGAGAATCAAAGAAACAATCCTTGCACTAGGCCTAATTGTAATATATCTAACTATCCACTAAGAGAGAGTAATGAAACATTGTTTATTCACAAAGAAATAAGAAATAATGGGAGCGCACCAAGATTTATATTGTAGGTTCTG
Source organism: Polypterus bichir lapradei (assembly GCA_026402145.1). Lineage (NCBI taxonomy): Eukaryota > Metazoa > Chordata > Cladistia > Polypteriformes > Polypteridae > Polypterus > Polypterus bichir. The sequence goes on from JANRMT010062796.1 coordinate 65,111,994, forward strand.
GTGGGATATCAACCCTGACATTGTGGTCACATCACCTAAGAAAACAAGATGATACACAAAACTAACTTTGTCAATTCCTTATTGAATTTGAAAATAAGGAGCAGGAATCAATTTCTAAAACATCAAAAACACATGAACAAAATAAATATATTATAACACACCATTGAATTACCAACTAGACCACAGGTATCGAACTCCAGGCCTGGAGGGCCGCAGTGGCTACAGGTTTTCATTCTAACCATCTTCTTCATTAGTGACCAGTTTTTGCTGCTAATTAACTTCTTTTGCTTTAGTTTTAATTAACTTGACTCAGGCCCCTTAATTGTCTCTTTTTTAATTAGCAGCCAAACAATAATGAGACACAAAACGAGCTGCCACACAACTACCTGTGCCCGTCACACAATATCTGAAAATAAAGAAAAGTGAAGGTCTCCGTAAGGTTGATCTCTCAGGTCAACAAAACATTTTGACGAACAGAAAATTAACAGTTTTGGAAATGTCTGCGGTGGCAGAATGAGAGCAGCAACAGACCACAAATTAAATAACAGGCTTAAATAATTAATAGCAAGAATCAGCATCTCATTAATAGATTGGTTGGAGTGAAATTGGTTGGAGTTTGAAATCCCAGATTAGCTGCTCATCTGTTGGCTCGTTTCATGTCTCATTTCTGTTTGGCTGCCATTTCATGAAGAAGCGAATCAATTCAGAGGGCTGAATCCTTAAAAACAGGGCTATTAAAATGAAGAGAAAGGGAGTTAATTAGCAGTGAAAACTGGTCAATGATTAGGAAAAAGGTTCAAATGAAAACCTGCAGCCACTGTGGCCCTCCAGGCCTGGAGTTTGACACCCCTGAACTAGACTGAAGGAGAAATGACCAGATGTCTCTCACTGTAGGCCACATCTTCTCAATTCAGGCTATAAAGGTCCTCAGTGGCAGCAGCTAATTTACACTTTATTTCCATAACAAAGTTATGCATGGAATTTAATTTGGTGACACACATACTACTAAAATATTAATATACATACAACACAAGGACAAGGTTAATTATCGTGAATGATTTAACAAAAGCACACTTAGACATATTTATGAGATTTTAAGGTCAGGATGTTAAATGATTGTTGGTAAGCTTTGTTGTTGACTGAAGTGAGCCTCTTTTATTGGCTTTTAGGGACACCTGTCCTCAAAAAATATGTCTTTGCTTACCTGTACAGATTTTTTTAGTATAAACCTACAGAGTAATATCTAATCTCTTTCGCTGTTTCAGTTTGCCTGAAGACTGGTGGGTGTCTCATCATGCTGTAAGGTCTTGTTAGGATAAGCTGAGGAGATGCCATATTTTAGGAAGGGGCATTGGGAATCATGCCTGTATGAAGAGAAGAAATCTGCCTGGGATTTTAACCTTGTTTTTAGTGGATTATTTATTTGGATTTTAACCTCCACGTGGCACCTTGCTTTTAATGGATCATTTATTTATTGAAGATCTTTTATTTATTTTGATTTTTTTTTGCACTGTACTTTTTGGAGACTGTTTGGCTTTAATGAAAGCACCCAACACTTGGTACCAACCACTTGCTAACTGTGTGTATCCACATTTGCCTGGCTCATCCTTGGGTACGTTATCGATGTTTCCAATTCAAGTGAAGCAACTAGAGATGGTGGAGCCAGCCTGGATTGTCACACTGCCACCAAAACCACTTTTGTCTGGGACTTGTGGATCTGAAAATCCTATCTCCAAAGGCGTTCCTAAAACTAAAGTCATGCTTTTGATGTCAGAGGCATGATAATGAAATGTTTAACTTCACACTGAAACAATGTATGTAGCAGGAGACTACTGTATACTGAAACTTGCTTGTTTACTCAAATCACACCCAGAACCGCTGGGATATGGTTGTTGAACATGTTTGTTAAACAAAATATTGTGTGTGTGCTGTGCATGCTGTAAGGCAGCTGCATTTCAATAAATAAATTATACATTAAAGTGGTTCTTATTTTTAATCAGTAAAATCACAGTCAAATAACACAGCATCATTCCTAAAACACTGGACCTACAATAAAATGTTTTAAAGTCTTTAACACTTTTCACTTAAAAATATAAAAATATTTTGGCAATATTTATCTGAAAACAAAAACAGTCAAGGTACCTTTTGCTTATAACTCAGCAGGACTTTTTTAACATAGAATAGTAATAAAGTGTATTTTAGAAAAGTCCTCAGTAACACTTTTTAAAATTTCCTTTTGTTCTTGTAAACTTTTCTTCTTTCCCTTTTCAGAACCATTTACCAGATGGAAGGAGAGAGAATGAAGGGTGGGCAGGGTGTGTCAGGTAGGTCCTGATTGGCAGTGCACAACAGGTGTAGGCCGATTCATTCTTCATTCCAATCAGAACTCACAGAAAGATCTTACTTTTATGATTAATGACAAACATTTTCAACAGTTAATTTAATACATTAAGTCAAATCAAAACCAGCCACAGAGGATGCACAAACCATTGTGTTTATTCATGCTGGTCCCAAGCCCGGATAAATGGGGAGGGTTACGTCAGGAAGGGCATCCAGTGTAAAATGTTGCCACATCAATATGCGGACAGATTTCCATACAGGATCAGTCAAGGCTCAAGTTAATAACGGCCACCACCAGTACTGTTAGCCAACAGTACGCTGCCGGAAATTGGGCTACTGTTGTCCGAGGCAGTAGAAGAAGTGGGGAAAGATGTGTCTAGAGGCAGGAGGAGAGGTGGAAGGTAAAGAGAGTGGAACTGAGGGTAGGAACTTTGAATGTTGGCAGTATGACTGGTAAGGGGAGAGAGTTAGCAGATATGATGGAGAGTAGGAATGTTAATATATTGTGTGTGCAAGAGACTAAATGCAAGGGGAGTAAGGCCAGGTGGATCGGAGGTGGATTCAAATTGTTCTACCATGGTGTGGATGGGAGGAGAAATGGGGTAGGGATTATTCTGAAGGAAGAGTATGTCAAGAGTGTTTTGGAGGTGAAGTGTCAGACAGAGTGATGATTGTGAAGCTGGAAATTGAAGGTGTGATGATGAATGAGTTTAGTGCATATGCATCGCAAGTTGGGTGTGCAATGGATGAGAAAGACGATTAGTGGAGCTGGATGAAGTGGTAAAGAGTGTACCCAAGGGAGAGAGAGTAGTGACTGGAGTGGATTTCAATGGACATATTGGTGAAGGGAACAGAGGAGATGTGGAGGTGATGGGTAGATATTGTGTCAAGGAGAACAATGAAGGGCAGATGATAGTGGATTTTACAAAAAGGATGGACATGGCTGTGGTGAATACATATTTAAAGAAGAGGGAGGAACATAAGGTGACGTACAAGAGGGAGGAAGATGCACACAGGTTGGTCAATCTGAAGGAGACTCAAGAATGCAAAGTGGTGGCATGGGAAAGTGAAGGATCAAATGGTGGAAGTTGAAAAAAGAAGACTGCAAGGTTGAGTTCAGGAAGGAGGTAAGACAAGCACTGGGTGGCAGTGAAGAGCTACCAGACAGCTGGACAACTACAGCAGAAGTAGTAAGGATGACAGCAAGAAGGGTGCTTGGCTTGACATCTGGACAGAGTAAGGAGGAAAAAGAAACCTGCTGTTGGAATGGGGAAGTAAAGGAGAGTTTATAGAAGTGGGATACTCAGAGAGATGCAGAAAGTAGTACAGAAGTACAAGGAGATAAGGCATAAGGTGAACAGAGTGGTGGTGAAGGCTAAAGAAAAGGCGTATGATCAGTTGTGTGAAAGGCTGGACAATAAGGAGGGAGAAAAGGACCTGTACCGATTGACTAGACAGAGGGGCCAAGCTGGGAAACGTGTACAGCAGGTTAGGGTCATAAAGGATAAAGATGGAAACATACTCACAAGTGAGGAGAGTGTGTTGAGTAAATGGAAAGAGTACTTTAAGAGGCTGATAAAAAAATGAAGAGAATGAGAGAGAGAGAAGGTTGGATGATGTGGATATAATGAATCAGGAAGTGCAACAGACTAGCAAGGAAGAAGTAAGGACAGCTATGAAGAGGATGAATAAGGGAAAGGCTGTTTGTCCAGATCACATACTTGTGGCAGCATGGAGGTGTTTGGGAGAGATGGCAGTGGAGTTATTAACCAGATGGCATAATGTAATCTCGGAAAGTGAGAGGATGCCTGAGGAGTTGAGAAGTGTACTGATTGTTTGATTTTTAAGAATAAATAGGATGTGCAGAGCTGTAGTAATTACAGAGGGATAAAATTGATGAGCTACAGCATGAAGTTATGGGAAAGAGTAGTGGAAGCTTGGTTAAGAAGTGAGGTGATGATTAGTGAGCAGCAGTTTGGTTTGATGCCAAGAAAGAGCACCACATATGCAGTGTTTGCTCTGAGGGTGTTGATGGAGAAGTTTAGAGAAGGCCAGAAGGAGTTACATTGTGTCTTTGTGCACCTGGAGAAAGCATATGACAATGTGCCTCGAGAGGAGCTGTGGTATTGTATGAGGAAGTCATGAGTGGCAAGAAGTATATAAGAGTTGTACAGGATATGTACGAGAGAAGTGTGACAGTGGTGAGGTCTGCTGCAAGACTGACATAAGCATTCAAGGTAGAGGTGGGATTACATCAGGGATTGGTTCTGAGCCCTTTCTTATATGCAATGGTGATGGACAGGTTGACAGAGGAGATTATTCCATAATCTTGGTGCCATAGAATGAAAGGCACAATCCCCACAGGTTTTTAGCCGAGTGTGTGGGACAACTAAAAGGCCGTTACACAAATCTAAGAGTCCGACAAGCTGTATAGCATTGGAGTAGGCTGGTTAGGTACCCAGGAGCTTGTCCATGCAAAGCTCTGAAAGTAAGTACCAAAACTTAAAAATTAATTCTATAAAACACTGGGAGCCAATGCAGTGTGTGCAAAATGGGAGCGATATGATCATTCCGGCTAGCATGAGTTAGGAGTCTGACAGCTGCATTTTGGACTAACTGAAGACGTGAGAGAGAAGACTTGCTCAAACCAGTTTAAACAGCATTACAGTAATCAAGTCATGAGGAAATAAAAGAATGAACAAGCATCTCCAATTCTGACTTTGAAACAGCATTTCTTAGTTTAGAAAGATTTCTTAAATGAAAGAAATATGAGCGGCTGACTGATCTTACATATGAACAAAGTGTCAGGGACTGGTCAAAAATAAACCCAAGATTACATAACCTCGACTTAATAACAGAAGAGACAGAAGATATTTTTAAGCTAATCTCAATGAACAGGAGGAGCAACAATTAGTACCTCAGTCTTTCCTGAATTCAACGTCAGGTAATTACTACTGAGCTAGTCGTTAACCTGAGACAATCAACCAAAGTGACCAAAGTATTAATTTGGTTAGGTTTAAATGAAAAATAAAGCTGTTTATCACCTGCACAGAGATGATACGAGATATCCTTAAAATAGTTAAGAATCTGTGATAAGGGAAGAATATATAAAGAGAAAAGTACTGGTCCAAGAACCGAGCTCTGTGGCACTCCACATGTCAAAGGAGCAGAGTCGGATGAAAAGCCATCCACACCGACTGAGAAACTCCTATTCGACAAATAAGAGGAGAACCAGTCCAAAGCAGAGCCGGAGACACCTAACAGCTCTAATCAATTAATTAAGATCTGATGGTCCACTGTATGAAAAGCTGCAGTAAGATCTAACAGTACAAGCACAGAGCACTGGCCTGCATCAGCAGCAATTAAAAGATCATTAAAAACTTTAAGAAGAGCTGTTTCTGTAGAATGTCGCCTCTGAAAACCAGATTGAAAAGAATCAAAGAACTGCCAATCCTCTAAGAAGGCACAGAGTTTCTGTTCAATCATCTTTTCCGAAACTTTGGCAATAAGAGGCAGTTTTGAAATTGGCCTGTAATTACTCAAAATAGAGGAATCAGAATTAGATTTTTTCAACAATTACAGCAAAATACAATGGAACCACACCAGGGGTCTCATTTATCAAGTGTGCGTAAAACAAGCTCTAAACTAGTGCGTATACCAACAGCCGTAAGCACAAGAAAGTTGGGAGTTATCAAACGTGAGTACGCACAGCTGTACGAAATCGACTGATGATGAATCGCACTCCTTCTAAATTGTGTGCGTGTGCATAGTAATTTAAATTTGCATACAGAAACGCCCTCAAATTACCTTATTTGGCAAACAACCTTCCTTATAAAAACCCAATGCCGCCAGGGCACTATAGAACCGTTATCATGGATCCCGTGAAGAGAGGAAAGAAAAAAAACTTCACAGACAACAAAGTGGAAGTGCTTTTAAATGAGGTACAACGTAATAAGACAGTTTTGTTTGCTGCTTTTTCAGGCGGAATGTCAAACAAAAAAAAAGACTTGGCGTGGGGACAGGTTACTAATGCGGTAAATGCCGTCTCACCTGTATGTAGAACTACTGCAGAAATCAAGAAAAAGTGGTTTGATTTGAAAGTGTCCTCCGGGACGCCGTGAGGGACTGGATGTGGGTCTACGCCCACCCTGGATCACGTGGGGGCCGCTTTCCTGGTTACTCTGGGGGCCACGGGTTGAGGGCATGGAAGCCCCACCCTGTAGGGGCCCGTGGTCACCGCCAGGAGGCGTCCCAATGCCTTGGGGACCTGTTACCTCAGCACTTCCGCCACACCAGGAACTGCTGGGGGGAAGAATTAAGAGGACACCTGGGGAGCTGCCGGGAGAGCAGCCGACACTTCCGCCACACGTAGGCGTGGCCAACGGGGGTGTATCAGAAGCACCTGGAGCTCATCCGGGGAGTGTATAAAAGGGGCCGTCTCCCTTCATTCGAGGCTGGAGTCGGGTGGAAGAAGGACGAGGCATGAGAGAGAGTGTGGAGGCGGCCGGAAGAAAGGCATTGTGAGGCCAGGACTGTGTGTTGGGGTTTGTGCACTGGACATTATATTTGTACATATTGTAAATAAACACGTGTGGTGGTTGAAGAACAATATGTCCGCCTGTCTGTGTCCGGGTTGGCTTCACACTTCTAAAAAAAGAATTGCAGCCCACAAAAGAGACCTCGGTGCCACGCGAGGAGGCCAGAGTCTTATTTCAGTGTCACCATTGGATGACAAGATAGCGGCAATTATTGGTGAAACGTCAATGAGCGGAGTAATCCCCGATGGTGACACTGAAAGTGCAATCCCATCAACTGCAGGAGAGGCCGAGCCATCCGAAAATGGTTAGAAGATTTTCAAATGTTTGTGTTGCGATATATTATTCATAGATAAATAACACTCACATTGCAAATGATTTGGATTGTTCATTTAACATTTATTTTATAGATCTGCCAGTTTTGCCAGGTCCTGCTCCACCTGCCACTTCAGCACATCCGATGCGTTTCGAGGCTCGAGTCCTGACTGATGCAGTTCTGAAAACACAGGAGGAATTAGTGAGAGGCATTGCAAGCATAAAAGAGGAACTGCACCAAATCATGCAGCACACTGCATGCTTTAACTATATAGCGCACCTAAAGCAAATTGATAAATATTGTAGTTATAAAATATAATTAAAACTTAATTTAAATATTTAAACATTCAAAACCTTGTCAGGTTCGTATTGTAATATGCCTCCTCTGCCTGACAGACACAGCCATCGAGCCTTCAGCAAGCCTATTGCACGTTCTACTGTGCTTCTTGTGCACTCATGTACTCGGTTGTAATTCAGCTCCTTTTGGGATACAGGGTTTGCCACTGGGGTCATCAGCCAGGATTTAAGGGCATATCCTCGATCCCCTGCAATGATGTAGATTAACATAAAATACAGTAACTAGAAGGTGTTGAGAAGTAATCTAATTGTTACACACTTACCAATTTTATATTATTTACAGTTCCAGATAACTCAGAATCACCTGTTGTATTCAATTATTCAATTAATCAATTTGTCAACACTGTCACTGTCACTGTCAACACTGACATTTAAGTGGTGAAGTATAAGGGCACTGGGTTTACAGTGGTGTGAAAAACTATTTGCCCCCTTCCTGATTTCTTATTCTTTTGCATGTTTGTCACACAAAATGTTTCTGATCATCAAACACATGTAACCATTAGTCAAATATAACACAAGTAAACACAAAATGCAGTTTTTAAATGATGGTTTTTATTATTTAGGGAGAAAAAAAATCCAAACCTACATGGCCCTGTGAGAAAAAGTAATTGCCCCCTTGTTAAAAAATAACCTAACTGTGGTGTATCACACCTGAGTTCAATTTCCGTAGCCACCCCCTGGCCTGATTACTGCCACACCTGTTTCAATCAAGAAATCACTTAAATAGGAGCTGCCTGACACAGAGAAGTAGACCAAAAGCACCTCAAAAGCTGGACATCATGCCAAGATCCAAAGAAATTCAGGAACAAATGAGAACAGAAGTAATTGAGATCTATCAGTCTGGTAAAAGTTATAAAGCCATTTCTAAAGCTTTGGGACTCCAGCGAACCACAGTGAGAGCCATTATCCACAAATGGCAAAAACATGAAACAGTGGTGAACATTCCAAGGAGTGGCCGGCCGACCAAAATTACCCCAAGAGCGCAGAGACGACTCATCCGAGAGGTCACAAAAGACCCCAGGACAACGTCTAAAGAACTGCAGGCCTCACTTGCCTCAATTAAGGTCAGTGTTCACGACTCCACCATAAGAAAGAGACTGGGCAAAAACGGCCTGCATGGCAGATTTCCAAGACGCAAACCACTATTAAACAAAAAGAACATTAGGGCTCGTCTCAATTTTGCTAAGAAACATCTCAATGATTGCCAAGACTTTTGGGAAAATACCTTGTGGACTGATGAGACAAAAGTTGAACTTTTTGGAAGGCAAATGTCCCGTTACATCTGGTGTAAAAGGAACACAGCATTTCAGAAAAAGAACATCATACCAACAGTAAAATATGGTGGTGGTAGTGTGATGGTCTGGGGTTGTTTTGCTGATTCAGGACCTGGAAGGCTTGCTGTGATAGATGGAACCATGAATTCTACTGTCTACCAAAAAATCCTGAAGGAGCATGTCCGGCCATCTGTTCGTCAACTCAAGCTGAAGCGATCTTGGGTGCTGCAACAGGACAATGACCCAAAACACACCAGCAAATCCACCTCTGAATGGCTGAAGAAAAACAAAATGAAGACTTTGGAGTGGCCTAGTCAAAGTCCTGACCTGAATCCAATTGAGATGCTATGGCATGACCTTAAAAAGGTGGTTCATGCTAGAAAACCCTCAAATAAAGCTGAATTACAACAATTCTGCAAAGATGAGTGGGCCAAAATTCCTCCAGAGCGCTGTAAAAGACTCATTGCAAGTTATCGCAAACGCTTGATTGCAGTTATTGCTGCTAAGGGTGGCCCAACCAGTTATTAGGTTCAGGGGGCAATTACTTTTTCACACAGGGCCATGTAGGTTTGGATTTTTTTTTCTCCCTAAATAATAAAAACCATCATTTAAAAACTGCATTTTGTGTTTACGTGTGTTATATTTGACTAATGGTTACATGTGTTTGATGATCAGAAACATTTTGTGTGACAAACATGCAAAAGAATAAGAAATCAGGAAGGGGGCAAATAGTTTTTCACACCACTGTATATGTGATTACAGTTCTCTACCACTAGGGGATTCTGCTTATGCACAGTCAGGAGTTCTTCTAAATGTGCGCACATTTTCACGCACACGTACAAATTCATGAATCGCATTCTATTAGTGGAATTGTGCGTACGCATGATTTACACATAAAACCGTGCGTACGCACGCTTGATAAATGAGACCCCAGATCTCAAGAAGCAATTTATGATATTCAAAAGGCACAGACCTATACAACTCAAAGTTTTTAACATTAGGACATGATGAAGGTTTTATCTTTCTGAGCAAGTCAGAAAGATCAGAAAGTGAAACTTCTTAGGACACAAAAGACTCAGAACATGAGTGAATGAGATCACTAGGTAAGACACCTGGAACAATATTAGCCCGAACAACATTAACCTTGCCAATAAAAAATTTAAGAAAATTATTACAGTCACTATCAGAAAAAAAACCTGAGTAATAGATCAAGTTGGAGAAATAATATTGTGAATAGTATCAAATAGCACTTTGGGATTATGCTTGTGAGTCTGAATAAGATTAGAAAAATAAGCTGTTCCAGCATCCCTAACCAAAGAGTTAAAATTAGAATTAAAAGAAGTAAGTAAATCCTTTAAGTGAGAACGATGAACTGTGCTACTGAACTCTAATTCCCATGCCACCTTGTGGGTGTCCTAACTGGATTCAGTCTAGAGGAACACTTACTACCTACTTCTGGCATCTACCTTCCCCGGTCCATGCATTATTCTTCATTCCCAAAATAAAACTAAGAATGCAGGGTGTCCAGGACAGGTTGTGTCACCATTCTTGCCGTTCTTTCATTATGGTGTCCTGGCCATGCAAGAAATTACCCTCCATCCCAATCAGGAAGCTTGTCTAACTTTAACCCTAACCCTTAGATCTTCAAATGAGTGTCTGCTTATAATTCCAAGAGCTAAACTTAAAAGAAGTGGTGAGGCAGCCTTCTACTGTTATGCACGTGAAATCTGGAATAGCTTGCCAATAGGAATTCACCAGGATAATATGGTGGAGCACTTTAAAAAACTGCTAAAACCCATTACATTAACAAGGTTTTCTCATAGCTTCATTTTAGTGTAACCCTGATATTCTGTATATGTATTTAATAATCTTTTTTTTTTATCATGGCTAAGCAATCTGTACTAACCCCTACTTTCTCTGCTGTTCTCTTTCCAGTTTTCTGTGGTGGCGATCTGTGCCACCACCACCTGATAAAGGCACCATGCTGTCCCTACATTGATGGATTGAAGGCCAGAGGTCCACATGACCGTCATCCTCTAGTTATTCCACGTGAAGCCTGAAAACCATGACAACTGATTAAGATCATTTATGTTAGGTAGAATGTCTAGTGGGGGCTGGGTGGTCTCATGGCCTCAGAACCCCTGTAGATTTTGTTTTTTTTATTTCCAGCCTTCTTGAGTTTTTTTTTTTTTTCCTGTCCTCCCTGGTCATCGGACCTTACTTTATTCTTTGTTAATTAGTATTGTCTAATTTTTATATATTATTTTATTTTTCTTTCTTCATCTTGTAAAGCACTTTGAGCTACATCATTTGTATAAAAAAGTGCTCTATAAATAAATGTTGTTGTTGTTGTTGTCTGTTCTCCTTGGCACTTACAGTATATTCAAATAAAAACAAAGTGCAAACCAATATACAAATGAAGACACTTAACAATGCATACAATATATCCAGTGTACGTCTGATATAGAGAGTCTCCAAGAATATAAAATCTTTGTGTCGATGTGTCTGTTGTAATAGGCTAGGGTGTAGATGGGTAAAATGGGAAGAGGCATTATACAGTCTAATCATTGTGGGGGAAAAAGACCCCCCAAAGTGCCAATCAACACCACATGGTGCAATGGGCAGGTGGCTGAAGGTGCTCCAGGATGACTCTCATGGAGGGGAAGGTGATGGCCTCTGATTTTTGCCTTCATCCTCTCTTCTGCCATTGCCTTCAGTGAGCCCAGGTCAACTACCCATCCTGTTCATCCATCTGGCATCCCACACAGTTGAGCAGATCACAAGAGAGAATGGAACACTAGAACATCCCTGACAACTGTCGCACACGTTAAAGGACCTGAGCGTGCTCAAAGAGAAGAGCTGATGAGTAACAACAGGTACAGTATGCAAGTTAGTGTTCACATCTATATTTAGTCTGAATGTATGTATGGCAAAAACATCAAAGGTTCACATACAAAACAGCAGTGTATTAATTTGTGCATTAAGGCTCTCAGAAGCCATTAGTGAATTTCATAAGGTTTACATTGTTTAAGGAAGCTATAATATGAAACCATCAGGGAAGAGGTATTACAAGGACAATGTCAAGTCATAAAAGAAGGGATTGAGAAGAAAGGGGGTTTGGTGTGCAAGATTAACTATTAAGGCTGCAATGAGAGCTTTACAATAAATGGAAGGCATACAAGCCTGCCAAATGTTTTTAAATGTAAGGATAGTCTGTTTATTTATTTATGTTACTGTTTCATCTCGTCTGTATTCTGTGTAGGTTGTGAGTGTTGCCTGCTGTTATACATTGCCGTTTTCTCTTGGGACCAATAAACTATCTAATCTGTCTATCTATCTGTAGTGAGCAGATGGTGTACTCATCCTGAATGGAAAAGGAAATGGACTACCTAGAACTACCTAACTAAAATTCCTTTCCAGAATTAAGTAATAAGAGTTTTAAGGATTCAGTTCAGAATCTTGGGTAAAGTTGACCAGTGCAGACCTGACTTAAGTGCTGTTGTGCTGAGAACCTGACTGTGAGGACTCCCTTCTCAACAATGTAGGGGCATATTTGTCCTTACCAGCTTCTTGCAGGGTAGTTTACAGTTATTCACAGAGGTGTCCTGATGATTTTAATAAATTATGCACAGTCAATCCTCAATAATATAAAAACAATTTTGAGAAATGGCACATACCTGGTGTAGGACGATGTCAGCAGCCACCGGGTGATGCGTTTTAGGAGGATTTTAGATAGCGTTGTTGGTATCTCTCTTTGAAGGGCCCTCGAGGAGTTGTATCGGCCACCGCTCATCAGGCTAATACAGTGGAGCACTTTAAAAAACTGCTAAAAACTCATTACTTTAACATGGCTTTCTCATAGCTTCATTTTAGTTTAATCCTGATACTCTGTATATGCATTTAATAATCAATATCATTCCCGGTGGCTCCGTAATCCGTATTAACCCCTACTTTCTGTTCTGTTCTTTTTCCGGTTTTCTGTGGTGGCAATCTGCGCCACCACCACCTGATCAAAGCACTGTGATGTCCCTGCATTGATGGAGTAAAGGCCAGAAGTCCACATGACCGTCATCATCAAGTTCTTCCATGTGAACCCTGAATACAATGAGGACTGATCGAGATCATTTCTGTTAGGTAGAATGCCTAGAGGGGGCCTGGCGGTCTCGTGGTCTGGAACCCCTGCAGATTTTATTTTTTTCTCCAGCCATCTAGAGTTTTTTTGTTTTTTTTGTCCTCCCTGGACATTGGACCTTACTTTTATTCTATGTTAATTAGTGTTCCCTAATTCTAATTTCTTATTTATTTTGTCTTTTTCTCTTTCTTCATTATGTAACACACTTTGAGCTACATCAGTTATATGATGGGGTCTGCCGGTTTTATCTGATAAGGACCTGACACTGACACAGTGCAACCAGCTTCTCTAGCAAAATGCCACAGCAGCACAGAAAGAGTAGCACAAAATGGCATCACAGCATTTTTCAAAGAAACAATTAATAATAACAAGTATAAAAATAAAATAAATACATAAAAAAGTGAAACTAATTTTTTACACATTTTAAAGGCTCTAAAAATACAATCCAGAGAAAATTTAAATTTGGCAAAAATAAGACCCAAACTGCTAGTTCTTAACACTCTAGTCCATCTAGCGCTGTAATATAATAATAGTTTTAGGCAAGTTTATGTGCATTAATATGTGCAGATCACATTTCCCTTGTGTATTTTTTGTTTTACTTTTGTTCTACAAAGCTGATTTTGGTTAACGTCATAGTTTTTACTATTTATGCAAAGCTGTTGGAAGCATCAATGTGACTTTATTCACATTAATGACGCTGCCGTGTGATAATATCTATATTCACCATCCCTTAGTGAATAAAACAACATCTGGTTTAGCGTAGTTAGGTGACTTGTGCTAGGGAGATTCTTAGTTTCATGACTCTCACGTACTTGCCTTTTGATTTTCTTCTTGTCTTTTGGCTTACATATTCTCAGCCCATTTCAACTTACGATTTTATTGTTTCGCCCGAATACGTTTTCTTTTCATTACCACCTACTGGTCTTTTGCTACTTGCAATATTTCTCCGAAAATTAATTTGCCCATTAGCATCTCTGGTAGATATTGCCATTCTGATCCATCCATCCATCCATCTATCTATCTATCTATCCATCTATCTGTCTCATATAATGTGCAGTGCCTGTTCTATACATCCTCCTACCTAGAAATAGCCAGACTTTCCCATTAAAATGAGCCTCATGTGTATCACACAGAAAAATGGTACCTGCTGTGTGAAGGTCCTGTGTAAATTTGTGGAATTTCTAAGGTTGACCTGCATAATATCAATAAATCCACAACCATCTGTAATGGAAAATGTTAGTGAAGAATGTGTGGTGTACCCAAATTGGTTAAAACTACAGCCATGTTTTCCCAAACCACTTTGTTCTCGCTTAGTGAAGTTTCATGCAGGCTCTGTGTGTGTCAGTTAAATTAAAGTTCCCAACACTGTCAACACTCTCAGTAATGTTCCTCAGCTTATAGTGTTCAGTTCAATTTTAACAGACAGAATGATCAACAGAAACTATTTCTTCCCACATTTTTATTTATGATGCTAGAAGAAAACAAGATTCTCCAAGTTTAACTTTGATTTTAGTCTATTGAAGGAGCCATGTTTACTTTGGTGCCACAGGTTTCACCCTTTTGGGGAAACAGCCAGGATGATGGCATGTGCAGTGGACATTGTTTTATAAAGTACTTCAGTAAAAGTTGAATTATCTTGTTGGAAAATGAAAAGTGCTAAAACTACTCAAGTAGAAGTTTTAAAGTATCTTCTAGTTTACTTAAGTATCAAAAGAAATTGCAAATATAGGATCTCTATTTGATCTCTGCCAGTTTATTATTACAGTATAGTAAACAAAGGTTGTACAGTCCTCACATCATTCAGACTGACTTCTTTCTGTGTGTTACATTATAATCACTGAAGAATGAGAAAGGTAACTGCAACTTGAAGCAGTGAAAGTCAGTGTGTCTTCATTCTAAAAATGATATCCTAGTTCAGTGGGGAGGTACCAATAACAAGGGCATACAGGCACCCTCTACTATACGAGGGCACTAACCCATTTCAGCAATACCCACAAACTGTGTTTTCATAATTAAATTAAAGTTAATTTAAATGGAAAACATTTTTAAGTGTTTCCTGCCCTACAAATGCCCACTTTTTTGCTAAAATAACACTAAAGTACATAAAATTAGACATAATTAGTTTAATAATAATAATAATAATAATATTATTATTGTATATCATTATAAATAATCCTCTTTAATAAAACCCCTGTGTGTGTCCAGGTGTCCGTGTGTGTGTCTTCTGGTGAAGTGCGCATGCGCGGGGCCACACGGCACGTGTTCAGTTTCTTCCTGTGCATTCCCTGTGCAGAAAGAGAGACAGACACACACACAGGCGCGCGAGAGACAGACACACAGGCGCACGCGAGACAGACACACACACACAGGTGCACGCGAGACAGACAGACAGACACACACACACACAGGCGTGCGCGCGACAGACACACACACACACACACAGACGCGCTCGAGACAGACACACACAGGCGATCACGAGGCAGACAGACACACACACAATGGCACGCGCAAGACAGACAGACACGCACACACAGGTGCACGCAAGACAGACACACACACACAGGCACGAGAGAGACACACACACACACAGAGGCGCACTCGAGACAGACACACACAGGCGATCGCGAGACAGACAGACAGACACACACACAGGCGCGCGCGAGACAGACACACACACACACAGGCGCACGCCAGAGAGAGACAGACAGACACACACACACACAGACGAGAGACACACACACACACAGACACAGAGGCGCGCACTTAAGAGAGACACACAATCGCGAGAGACAGACACACACACGCAGGCCCGTGAGAGAGAGAGACACACACACAGGCACGTGCATTGTTGTAATGTTACTTTTCTTAGTTGTTTATTAAATTACGGATTTTTTAAATGTTCATTTTTTTACCTGTGCTTAAAACTCATTAAAAAAAGTGTTTTTAGCGAGCGGGTCATAAGGCGATAGCGCAAACTCTTACAGTGTTTTCTCTGTTGTTCAAGGTTTTCTTAGTGTTATTCAATGTTTTTACATTTAGTTTACCATTACGCTGTGCATTCAATGGTATTATTAACTATATTTGTGCTTAAAAACTTAAAAAAAATATATATTTACATACAGTTCATACGGTCTGGAATGGATTAATTGTATTTACATACAATCCTATGGGGGAAATTGCTTCGGTTCACGACCAAATCAGGTTACAACCAGAGTTTTGGAACGAATTACGGTCATGACCCAAGGTTCCACTGTATTACTGTCAGACAAAATTACAGGCATTTTACGGAAATACAAACCAGTATTACTGAGAGAGAAAATTAAAGGCACACAATACAGTGACGCATATTACACCAAATAGAAGGTCCCTTGCCATTTAATATAGACTGTTCCTACTAATGTTTATGCACTACTGTTCTAGCGCCCATTATTGTAACGGGCTTAATGTCTAGTTAATATGTAATCTTTATATATAATACGCTACCGTGGCTGTTCATTTGTCTGTCCAGGATTTTAAATCACCTGTAGCTCACAAACTGTTTGAACTATTGACCTGAAATTTGGTACACATATACTACGTGACATCTACTATCCACTTTCAGGGTGATGATTGACTTCTAAGGTTATTCCTCTTTTTATTTTATTTTATTGTAGAATCAACTCTCTGCATCATCCAGCAGGGTGGCCGTACGGCATATGAGTACAGGCGCCGTTCTCATCCCTACCACCTTCATCATTACTTCCTCTACCACTTCATATCTTAAATCATTCTTGAGGCAGATTGAAGACTTAAGTGCCAGCTTAAGTAATTGCAATACAAACACTGACTTAATCAGATGCCGACAAAAGAAAAGAATCAGCAGTCCGCTGGGGTGGAGAAAAGAAGACCTGCTCAGGAAGCAGCAAGCGCATCAACCTCTGAGCAAACGAATGCTAAACGTACAGAGAAAGAGGATGAAAACTATGAATGCCCAAGTCAAGTGTATTCACTGCATGTTACTGGTAACAAATAATTAATCATCAAAACAAACCGAAATAAGACTTTGTCCTTCATTAAATAATGTTTTCCTTTTAACCTATCACTTTTAGGTTTCACACTCAAGGTAACTGCCTTTCAGTTTTTCTTGGGATTTTTTAACTATTTCATAAGTTCTTTTGGAGCCATGATTCCCAGGATAATGTGAGAAGATATGTGAGGAACACAGGTGATTGAACCACAGCATGGGAACGCACAGACCCACCTGACTGCAGCCTGAACTAACAGTCACCACCCCCAAACATTCAGCCCAGCCCTCAAAATCCAACCCCTCCCAGTCACACAGACCGTGGTAATGAGTTCCTGGAATGACTGGTTAGATTATTGGATGTTTAACACCAGTGGTACACATTTGGTTCTTTACATAAATTAGTAAAGTAGTTGTTCCTAAAGCATGGAAAGTCTCTATTTTAGATGATTGACTCAGTAAAGCATTGTGTGTACATGCTAGTGTACTGAAGTGCTGAAGTTCAGACAGTGTCCTTACCCTGAGTGGAGTCCAAATCCATGTTTTATATTCTTTTTGTTCTTTGTTGAGCCATTTGTTTATGTTAACGTTAATTTTGTTAATTATTTGCTGTATTTTCATTGCCTGTACTATGTACCATTAGTTTTCTGAGTGGTCCCCCAAAAGGTCTGACCACCTGCCATTCACCATCAGGAGCTTTAGATTGCTACAGTAGCATGCAAAAGTATTCAGCCCCCTTGAAAGACATCACAATTTTCTGCATGACAAAAGATTTCTGCACAAATTTATCCATTCAGTGTTTTTAATGTGAAATCTTATACTGTAACAATACATTTCCAAAGTCAAAGTAAACCATTTTCTGTAGATATTTAACTGGAAAAGAAAAACTCAAAAGTTAGTGTTTGCATAAATATTCCTGCCCTACACGTTCATACTTTGTCAAGAGCCCTTTTGTTGCAATAATAGCCTTAATTGTTTTGGACTAATTATGTACCGGTTTTGTACATTGTTCAGGAGTGATTCTTTCCCATTTTTTTTGCAGAATGTATATAGATTCTCTAGCTTGGTGAGGTGGTGCCTCTGGACAGCAGTTTTCAAACAGTACCTCACATTCTCAATAGGGCTAAGGTCAGGGCTTTGACTTGACCATTCCAAAACCATTCACATTTCTGTTTTTGGACCATTCCAGTGTTGCTTTGGCCTTATGCTTAGGGTTATTGTCATGTTGAAAGATGAATCTTCTCCTTAGCCATAGGTTCATAGCAGACTGGAACAAGTTCTGCTGATATATTTTCCACTATTTGTGTCCATCCATTGTCCCTTTAGCTCTGACAAGATTCCCAGTCCAAACACATGAAAAGTATCCCTATAGCATGATGCTGCCATCACCATTTCACCGTAGGTATGGTGTTTCTTGAGGCATGGGCAGTGTTAGTTTTACGCCACACAAAGCCCTTTGAAGTCTGACCAAAAAGTTCTATTTTGGTCTCATTTGACCATAAAACCTTCTCCCACATCTTAACTGGGGCTTTCGCGTGCTTTGTAGCAAATGCCATATGTGTTTTTACATGGATCTTCTTAAGGAATGGCTTCTTTATTGCTACCATTCCGTAGAGGCCTGTTTTATGGAGACCTCTTGAAACTGTGGACCCCTGCACCTTTACTACAGTTTCAGCCAAAGAGTATTGCAGACTTTCAAGAGTAATCCCTCACCTGTCGACACCTTTCTCTGACATTTAGTTTTGAGGGACGGCCTGTTCTAGTAACAGTCTGGGTGCTACGATGAACCTTCCACTTTTTGATGATGGATTCAACAGTGCTTAACGGGATATTTTTTGTAGCCATTTCCTGCCTATACACTTCAACGACTTTGTTTCTCACATCAGCAGAATGCTTGTCTTTATTTTTTCAGTGATTGTCCATCAAAGACTGCAACCCTTACAAAGGGTGCTTTTTATATTCGGAGAGCCATAGCAGACTCACATGTATTACCTACAGTAATTAGTTTAGTTATGGTCAAATGACTGTCACCTTTGTGTCGTTTGTGATTAATTTGTCCTTTGTGTAAACTTGGAGCGCCAAAGCACAGAGATTTAAATACTGTAGCATTCAGGCCAGGGTGAAGCCTAGAAGAAAAGAGAATGTTGAGTCTAGCAGGGTGGGCAGGGAGTGGTGCGGAGGACTGTCAACAGGGATATGATTGACACTGTAACAAAAAGGTGCTATATAGACGCCTGACCCGACACAGAAAGACACAAAGGCACGTCTAAAACCAACAAGATTTTTATTTTTCTTCACCCATGGGCACACGTCTTCCCCGTGACCCACAGGCAATAGACAGTCCCAAGCAGCAATCACAACAGCACCAAACACTCTTCTCCTTTACCACCACTCCTCCACAAGCGTAGTCCTCCTCCTCCTCCTGACCCTGGCTCCCTCAGTGGTGGTGGCTGGCCCTTTTTATAACCCACCCGTAAGTGTTCCCGGTGCTTGACCACCTGGTCCTAATTGCACCTCCGGGTGGGGCTGAAGATTCATCCAGCCAGGCTGCTGAGTCCATGCAGCTCCCTCTAGCGGCCATCCGAGCCCCCAACCAGGCTGTGGGAGACTTCATCTCCCATGGAGCCCTGCGGGTGGTTGAGGAATCACCGTTAGCCAAGGAGGCTGCCACCAAGCGTCCCGGGGGAGGTATTGGACTGCCCATGATGGCTCCCCCGGAATATAAGCAGCAGGGGCGTCCCTACCGGGCATAGGACCCGGCTGTCCTTCACAACACTAAAAGGAAGAAAAGGGGTGGCACCTTGAACAAAGGGGCTGGAAACAGAGGTGGGGATTTCTGGAAAGGAAGGTTCGGGGGACAACGGGAAGGTGTGGAATATAAGGAAGAGGGACGATGAATTCTGTGTAGGGAACTGGAGTTTTCTCTTATGGCATCTCTCAGAGCCATAACAAGGAGAGGTTAATAGATGATTGTAAATAGTTTGAGTTCAGTGTCATTCGTTTTGCTTTACATTCATGTATTTTTCTTAGACTGTTACAAGTAAACTGCTTTGCAATGACTTCTTTGTCCAGCTGTGTTTTCCTTTTCAATCCTGTTACGGTGAGGTCACTACAATACTTATGCAAACGCTAACTTTTGAGTTTTTCTTCTTCAGTTAAATATCTACAGAAAATGTTGTAGTTTGTTACAGCATAAGAGTTCACATTAAAATACTGAATGGATAAATATGTGTAGAAATCTGTGTGTGTAGAAATTAGGATGGCTTTCAAGGGGTGTGAATAGTTTTGCACGTCACTGTATGTTCATTGAAACATATTCAGCATTACATTAATCTGAAATAACTTCCACTTTTTGATGTAGCTTTCTGTTTAAGAACAATAAACAATAAGTTCATTTTGTCAGAGATGACTTATTACACGTCATTACAAGAGGTGGCATGGCACTGCAATGGTAGGTCCTGCTGTCTCACAAATCTACCATCCTGGGTTTCAGTCCTCTGGCTAGTAATTGACTCTGCGTAGTCTGCATGTTCTCTCCGTGTTTCTGAGGGTTTTTCTTCAACATCCCAAAGATAGTTGTCTTGGGTTGATTGGCATTTCGAAATTGGCAATGTATGGCCATGTGTTATGGGTTTTTTAAAGGACTGGCACCACATCCACAGAGTTTTCTGTCCACCTCAACCCTGATTAAGTGGTTTTGAGTATGTTAGGTTATGCCATCACAAAGCACTTTACAGAGTATGCACGACTATTTCATCACTTAAATATAAAAAAACAAAGCCCTCAGTAAGTAGTCTGCTAGCTGTAACTGCAAGCTTGTTTAGGTCAGCAACTGATCATTCCAAAGCAGACAGCCACTTGGAAGAATTTATCAGCTCACAAAATAAATGATCTTGCTGAAACTGTGGTCCATCTGAAATATCCTCACAATTCATGCTTGTGACGGGTTTCATGGAAAGTGCTGAGTCTGTTTGGCATCAATTAGTGCTGAAAGTTTAAATCACCATCCAGTAGAAATGTCATTTTTGTTAATATGAGTTACCAATCTTATATTACAAAAAATAACCACAGGCACAGCAGGGGACTTGGTTTAATTGGGCCATCAGACAATTATTAATGGTCCTTCTCATCCCTTGTATTCTCAGTTTCGGAAGCTTCGTTCAAGAAAGTCATTTGGGATGCCTATAGCTAAGAGGAATGTGTGTAGCTGATCATTTATTCTTAAAGTGTTATAAACACATTTATCCAGCCATTCATTATTTCTATGTACCTCTTATATTTAGGGTCATGGTGGCTGGGAGTCTATCCTGTCAGCATCAAGGAAAATGCCAGAACCAACCCTGGGAGGGATGCCAGTCCATTTTTTTGTGTATTTTCATACACACACCCTCACTCACTCATTCAGGGGCAAGGCATTTAATAATTAATACAATATTTTAAACCACTGAGTACATTAGCTGACCATTTTATTTACTTGTGTGAAAATTTGATAGGGCTCAGAATTGTGCTTTGTATATGAGTGTCGTAAAGGGTATAGAATGCTGGTGTGCTGTTGTCAAGTTTTTATTTAACTCATTTGGAATTTGGTTAACCTTTTGTTCAGTTGCATTCTGAACTGCTATTTACTGAGAACAACATCTTAATTCCTATCCATCGCTGTTCTTATATTGTAAAGACAATGGGGTGTAATAGATAGCCCGGCCACAGACAGACACGACAGCACAGTTCAAGACACACGGGTTTATTTTGCTCACTGTTTACAAGTAGGTTCCCCACACTCATGATTTCTCAGTCCTTTTAACTCTCTTCGGCCGCCTCCACTCCTCCCTTGCAAGCGCCGTCTTTCTCCTCCCGACTCCGGCTCCTTGAAGGGAGTAAGGCAGCCCCTTTTATCATGCCCCGGATGTGCTCCAGGTGCTGATGTGCCTGGTGTGGCGGAAGTGCTGCCCTTGCACCCGGAAGCACTCCGGGCATACACAGTTCCTGGAGCGGCAGCACTTCCTGGTGTGGCGGAAGTGCTGTCCTCCAGGGCTCAGGAACCATCCAGGCAGCCCCTTGGTTGGACCACGGACCCCCATGGGGTTGCGCTTCCCAACTCCGTAGTCGTGGCCCTGAATGGAAATCAGGGGGCCACCTTCTTGCGTCCAGGGAAAATATTGCCCCCTTCCCGGTCCTTCCCTGATCCAGGTGTCCCGGTGGGGCAAGGTCCCTGGCCACCTGCCACAGGGGTTACTTACAACTGATGTGTATTCATATCAACGACTGCTTTCTGGAAATTGATGAATGGTCAGTCAGATGATGAAGTCAGTCATTGGCTCTCCCGCTTATCCTGAACAGGGTCGCGGGGGTCTGTTGGAGCCTTACTACCACTAATTATGTTACGTTAGGTACTTATCTTCCAGAAACTCCTCAACATTATGAATCACATCTTCATCCATGTCCATTACTAATCTCATCCTTGGTTGGTTACTCACTGTTTTGTTTCATCACATCAGTTACTGCTCTGCTATGGTAAGTTCTCATCCGGTTGGAATGAGGTCCTCGTTCATGGTAGATATAAATCTTACATGGTGCAAATCTTGGTCACTAAAGCACACCTAATCACTAAATAAGCATTCTCCTAGAAACTGCTGTCCATCTCAGATAACATTGTGATTTATGTCTTTGGCATTTCACTGAGAAACTGTTGCTTGGAATGGCATCTTACTGGAATTTGTAGCCTTGTTCTTCAGATTTTGAGAGTCATTTGAAACCTTGTGGCTAAATCATTACATTAATGCTCTTCTAGAAACAGATGGTCACTTCAAGCAGGGTCCTTGTGTTCTTCACATGCCACAATACTGCTGACCACCTGGAATACTGTAGTTAATCATGTTAGTTTCTGCTCCTTTACTACAAGCAGTTTTGGTCAGTTTGAATGACAAGTCTCATCACATTATTATTATGACATATTCAGCTGACAGCTGATATGTTTACAGACGTTTCTTACAGATGGAGTGTATACACATTAAGTCACACAGTGAGGCCTGGAGTTTAACACTCAGTGTTAACCAATAACTCCATTCTGCCTTATACAGTATAATCTGCTGGTCACTTCAGGCTGTATTCCTCTTCTTTCAGAAAATTCTGAATCTCAATTCATGCTCCTCAACTGAATTCTCAATTAGTGCCCACTTGTATGGTTATACTGCAAACATTAAAGGTCACTCACTTGGAACTGCATGACTTTAAATAGCAGGCAGCCACTAGGAGGCACAGCAGAGCCCAAAACGCTCACACAAGTGCACCACAACTTATAAAAATAAACTTCTTTTTAATTACCTTCCAACAGGTCTATTCGGGTCAAATTGACACAATACAATGCAAAATTCTTTTGTTTGTATCTTTTCAATTCTCCACTCCTTCCAGGCAAGTGTTGGCCACCTCCTTCTGACTGGGACTCGCCAAGTAAGGTGAGGAAGCTCCTTTTCTACCAGACCCAGGAGCTATTCTGGTGCCACATCACTGCCTAGAGGAAGCTCTTCTGAGTCAGGAGGATACCTGCTCTTAGCATCTACCTCTGGTGGCACCCATGGCACCATGCAGGGCTGCCCAACAGGACTACATCTCCCAGGTTGCATGAGTAATCCAACAAGGGGTGGCTGCCACCTAATGCATTGAGGAAGTAAGCTGTTTCCCTGTTCTTCCATTATATGGACCTTCTGGCCAGGCAAGGGTCCATCCATCCCACTGGGGAAACCAGTCCTTCCCTGCCTTCTGTTACCACCCTCTATATGCTTTTAGGTTGCAGATCTTCCATATACTGCAGGCCACTTGGTTTAGCCTATTCCTTTATGTTAATTTGTGAGCTTATACTGAAGACAGTGCTGTCCTTCTGAAACTGTCATGTTATATAGCACCTTTCACAGAGCACACAAATACAAAGCACTTTACAAAAAGGAAGAACACAGTTCAAACTAACAGAACAAAACGTAAGAGTCTGCACAAGTAAACGAGGACTGATAGTACATGGGAGTAGACAATACAATCAGTACAGTCAGCACAAAAAAGACAAAGTTTATTACAATCATTAAAATTAATATGACAAAACATGAGTTATTAACATGGTTTACATGAAGTTTGAGGGCAGACAGAAAGAGAGCAAGAGAGTTATAGAGTAGAATCCACAAAACTAAAGGGTTTTTAAAATGGCATGAAGGCCTCAGCCATCCCACAGGCTGGCACGGTAAGAGGTAATCTGGCTGTGGCCAGTAGCAGAGCCAGGGATGTAAGCTGATATTATACTGGAGGCCAGTGTAATGAAGCCAGTGGAGGGGTGAATAAAAACTGGCAGCTGCCGCAAGGAGCAATGTATTTCACATGAGCAACTGATCTAATAAAATAGTTTTTAATTCATGCTCTTGTCTATTCTTATACTGCAGACACTAATGGTCACTTGGAACTGCTTGATTAAGCTTGTTGGGTACTGATCTTCCAGAAACTACTGTCCGCTTGATCTAGTATCTTTCGGCGTCTTTATTGCTGATCTGATTCTATCTTTCACATTCAAATAAGTGTGAATCACAATGTGACCTTTCTGCTAGAAAATGTCCTGTCCACCTTAGTAGTGTATCTAACAAATGCCGACAGGCCTTTGAAGCAGCTTCCAAACAATTAAACACAGCCGCCATCTATTGAAGGCAGCTCATGACCAGCATCACATAGGAGAAGCCTGCGTTGTAGAACAACATTAATCAGATTGTCATAGAAGCCCTAGAACTCCAGAGTTGCCACTGTAAAATGCAAGCAAATTTCTGGGGAACACCACGTAGATCACAAGTCCATATTAAAAACAATGTGCAAAAAATGATCTTAAGAATATAAATCACCAGCTGGTTAAGTTTACAGATTATCTAGAGTCAGTTAAAACATTATAGAGGGAATTCAGACTTGTGCTAGATTAACTTTAATGTGAATAAATGTAAACTTTTACACATAGCAAGCAAAAATGTTAGACTTGAATACACAGTTGAAAGTCTAAAATTGAAAGTACATGTAATGAGAAGTGCCTAGAAGTCATGGTCCACATCCAGATAGCATAAGGAGCAGACTAAGAAAGTGAACCGAGTATTAGGAGCACAAGTTAAAGGAGGTAAGATTTAACTCACTGGTCTGGCCTCATTTGGGGGATTGTACAGTTTGGTGTCCATATTACAAAAAAAGACACAGCAGTGGCAGAGAAAATTCAGACAAGAGCAGGCAGACTCTTTCTAAATGTTAGAAAGTTTCGTTCTTTTTTTAATCACACAAAGAACTTCAGACAAATGGAGATATCATAGGAGTGTAGTTCAGTAGTTCTCAATGTTCGGTCCTCAGGGCCTCTTGTGGCTGCATGTTTTTTGTTCCAATCAGTTTTTTCATCAGTCAGTCATTGTTACTTTCAATTGATCTCATTGTTTAATTAGCTGACCTATTTTTTCCTTTTATTTTACATTTAGAAAAGTGTAGTAGTGTCAGATTTACACTTAAAGGAAATTAAGACATATTTGTATTCTTTCTGTATCTTGACATACTTACTTTGTTCCTTTTTTATTCACTTTTTCTTTGGGGCTTGCTTTCTTAATTACACTGTAAAACAAATAAAATGAAATTTACCTGTGGCTGCCAGAATTTTATCGTAAAAAAGAAGGTGATGATATTTTTATGTCTATGGTATAACTTTGTAGTTAATAACTTCTTTTTTTACAATAAATACAATCAATATTGTCAGGATAAAACATCAGTACACAGTTTGCATCAGTAAAGTAACAACAACCAATAACAAACATCCATCCATCCATCCAGCTATACCCTAACTACAGGGTCAAGGGGGGCTGCTGGAGCCAATCCAAGCCAACACAGGGCACAAGGCAGGAAACAAACCCCGGGCAGGGCGCCAGCCCACCACAGGGCATACACACACACACACACCAAGCACAATTTAGAATTGCCAATGCACCTAACTTGCATGTCTTTGGATGGTGGGAGGAAACCGGAGTACCGAGAGGAAACCCACGCAGACACAGGGAGAACATGCAAACTCCACACAGGGAGGACCCAGGAAGTGAACCCAGGTCTCCTTACTGCGAGGCAGCAGCGCTACCACTGTGCCACCGTGCTGCCCCCAATAACAAACATGTATCATTTAATTGTACACTGTAATACGAAGAGACAAGAGACATGGCAAGGTTTGGGGCAGCCACCCGTATAATTCTGTATCCTGGCTGCAAAAAGAAAATGTTTTGAGTTTGAGTCAAGTTTACAAGACAGAGTCCAAAACCGAACTGAATTCCAGGGAAAAGGGGTGAGGCTTTATAGGAAGTCTGGGGGAAGTGATGTCGTCCTCGGGGCCAGAAGTGATATCGTCCTCGGGAACGGGACCGGAAGTGGGGTGTCCCAAGTCAAGGCGGTGGCTCCTGGTGGGATTTCCCGGGAAAGGTCTGCAGGGAACTTAGAAAGAGAGTTAGTGCACCCCGCCACCCCTGGGCAGATGTATTATCATTCATCTCCAAGCCCTTCAGCTGCCTCCTATTCACACGTATGTGACAACACATTGAAAAAAATTCAGTGTTTAAGGAAGTTACGGCACATCGTCAGGTGGAGAAGTAAAGTTTGCTTTTATGGTGTATGGTGTCCTACAGGTGTGCCAGCTTATCCAATACGACCCACCATAAATCAGCTTCCATACCCTCAAAACACCTTCAGCACACAAGGAAAAATAAGTCTACTAAATAAGTGTTTTATCCCTGCTGTCCAAAGGTATGCAGTTCACCCGGAACTATATGGTAAAAGGGGGCGTTTCCTTATGCAAATATCGTAACGGAAACAGTGCTGTACCGTTTTACATTTTACTGTTGTTTACCTTCGCTATTTAACAGTTTTACACTGTTAAATTAACAGCGATTTTTCAGTGTAACTGTAATGTAGAAAAACAAGGTAGAAAAATATTGATTTTACAGAACTTTGCTGTAAAAAATAATGAAATGTATTGTTTATGATATACAGGTAATTTTCAATAGAACATAAGGTAACTTTCCTTTTTTTCAGAAAAAGTATTTTACTTTCACCATTTACAGTATTTTTACCAATAAAGTTATTAACATTTTTACAGTGTATACTAACAATTAATGATAAGCAGAGCAAAGACCAGCACAAATGACTCTGCAATGAGCAGCTACTTCAGTGTTAGCACTTGTGTGCTTATCCATCATAATAAAAGGTCTGTCTGTCTGGTTGCTGTGTCTCTGTTGTTCCAAAAGATGGCGCACCACAAACACTAACATTTCTTTTATGAATCCCATACCAAATGGCATTAACAGAGATATAGGCATTGCATGATGCGCTGAAAAAGTTAATGCTGGGGTCCACTTTGAATAATTAGATTTTAACCCATCTTAGGCAGGTAGCACAGCTAGTTATTAAATAATTGTCTAAATAACTATAACATTAAAAATATATATTTTAAAGAAATCCATCTAACAAATAAAAAGTCCTGCTTCATTCATTAAAAATATAGAATACAAAGTTTGTAATTTCTGGATGGTTGCAAAAAACCTATAAAGTGAGATATAATGTCTTACTTAATTAAGGTAGGAATCCAATTAAGAGAAGAAGTGGGTTGTGACCAAAACCTGCAGCCATGGGGGGCCCTGAGGACTGAACATTGAGAACCACTGGTGTAGCTAATAGTCGTACTCTGGAGACCTACACAACTCGACTCAATGTTATTATTTTGGAGACATTTGGTGAATAGCATAATGAGCTTGTTGGGCTGTATAACACTGAATAATATTTCATATTTTAGTAATTATTAATTGTCATTTAAAAATGAACTGGATATTTAAAAGAAAGAAATAGCTTTCAGACGAGTAAGCGTTAGAAGTGCCATGGTGAATGGACTGGCCACCTGACTGGGATGGGGGGGGGCGAATGCTTGCCCAACCAGGAGGCAGTAACAGAAGGACAATGTGAGAGTAGGCACATCCTGGCCGGGACAGTTATTAGTTCCTAACCCAGATGGGATAAAAGAATAACGGATGGACAGAGAAATTATGAATATCCCCCAGTATGAGACGGGGCAGTGCTCCTCTGGTTTGGCTGCAGTCTGGACATCTGCAGGGTTACCTGGGACTTGTAATTGCAAAGAGCCACCCTGTTGGGGTACTTAGGAGCCACCACGGGGTGCCATTTTGAATACACCTCCCTGGTTTGGAGGGCTTCCGTATAATCTAGAAATGTATTATGTTATGTAAGGCCATGGCTACAGAATTACTTCCGAGTCTAGCACGAAAGGAAGCCATTTTGCTTTAAGGTTTGAGTCAGAGAAGGGGGGACGAGGGCAAAAGTCAACAAGGGAGGAATTGTGTTAATTGGAGATTGTGGTATGGACTTTGAAAAAGAAGATGTTGTAAATAAAAAATATTTATTTGTAATTAAATCTGGGGTTTGAAGACTCTGTGGAGCCCCCTGGCGGTAACAGTATATATTCTTAGTGAAAAGTGTAAGATAGTATAAAAAGAAGTATTGTTTTCAAGAAGGCACATTTTACTGAAAGGAACAGCTGTGTATGATGATATTGCAATTATTTACTTGAGTCATAAGAAAATTCTATGAAGTGCTGATTCAGGATGTGCAATGTAACTGATTGCAGAAGAATGCTTTGATATAATCAGCACTGTTTCTGATGTAGTTTACAGGTGACTTGCTGAAAGCTAAGCTTTACTAAAGCATGGCTTTAGTTTGTATGAGCTTCAAATATCAAAGACAAGGACGCTTATATGAGCCCCGAAAGCCTGGACTTGAAGGGACAAGTAAATTTATGACTCTGGAAGAAAAGCAAGTTTGCGAAGGCAGTTTATGACTTAATTACCTGTATATCCTTTCTTTCTTGTTTGTCTGAAATTGCATTTGTACATCCTTCGAAACTAGAGAAAATGTTGACAGGAACAAAGCACAAAGCATGGGGGGTTGATTTGGCTGTGCTCTTTCATTGCTGCACTCCCATACAGGTTAAGGAAATGTCCAGGAGTTGTGTAATGGCTACAGAGCCATAATAAGTGGAGGCTTGGATGCTGCTCTCTCTTACATTTTCTTTTCTGAGGAGACCATCTCTCTCACCGGTCATATCTGGAGAGACCATGCTGTCTGTTTCTGCCACTCCATTCAAAGTCCATGCAGGAGCAAAGACCAAGTCAGACTACAGTGCAAAGACTAACCAACATAAGACAGAGAGCCACCTGGTAGTAAGGATATGGACTTAGATGAACTGCTACTTGGGTTGTAGTTGCATTTTCATCACATTTAGTTTAATTTGTTCATTATTCTGCACATATTACCACTAATAAATAAAACCTTTGTAACATTTTCTCCTTTCTATTTTAGTGTTCTACCTTTACACCACAGGTGTTAGATAGAAAAGGTTGTGTAACAAATGAGGGCTACAGCAGGGATGTGGGGCATTTTGGTCAGGTCTATGTTATCAAGACTTTAAAGTGGAGAATAGGGTCACCCTAGGACCCCTTCCATGACAAAACAGGTTGTTCTCATCAAAAATTATCTAATGTTCTTTGTCTTCTGACCTGAAGAGAGCTGAGAGCTGAGCCTATACAATTTAAGCAAAAGATGATTAAGAGGTGACATGATTGAAGTGTTTAAAATTATGAAGGGAATTAGTACAGTGGATCAAGACTGTTATTTTAAAATGAGTTCATCAAGAACACGGGGACACAGTTGGAAACTTGTTAAGGGTAAATTTCACACAAACATTAGGAAGTTTTTCTTTACACAAAGAATGATAGACATGTGGAATAAGCTACCAAGTAGTGTGGTAGACAGTAAGACTTTAGGGACTTTCAAAACTCGACTTGATGTTTTCTTGGAAGAAATAAGTGGATAGGACTGGCAAGCTTTGTTTGGCTGAATGGCCTGTTCTCATCTAGAGTGTTCTGATGTTCCAACGACCTGAATATTTCATTTCAGTGACATGAGGAGTGGGTGCCAATCCTACTAACATCAGGAATCAAATTGAGATGAGACATTTATCCATGATTGGATGTACTCAATTCTAGCAAAGTCAAATAACACAAACATCTTTGAACCTGCAAGGAAACATGACACCATCAAAACTCCAATAAAACAATGGCCAGGCCCAGAAATAAGCCCCACGGCTGTAGAACCTTTAAAGCAGTTGCACAAGCCACTGCACCACTGTGCCCTCCACTGTTTTGAAGTTCATATTGTAAATGACAAATGCCATGTACTTTTAGTTCTTGAGCTTACTGTCCATCGCTTGAGTGAGGATAGCATGTGCTGCCCACATGTGTTTAAAGCAGACAAGTTCACAGTCCTGGCAGTGAGATCTGAGTTCAAGTTAATGGCACATTTAAATTGTGAAATTCCCTTCAGAAGTCTGCTGTTTGTCAGGTTGCCCTAAATCGTCTTGTTGTTTTTCAAATGTTACTTTTTTGAGCAAAGAAAAAAGCAAATGTATTGGTGGCCCACCTGGACAAATATGGCCTGTTCTGAGAAAATAAACCTGCACAGTTCAGATGTGCACTCGAGCGAGACCGGTGACTTTCTGGGTAAACAGACATTGGAATGTTTACTATTTGAGCGTGACCTTTCATTAGGCCAGTTTTGTCATCCCCAAGGCTTCATTAAATATAATGAAAGGTCAAGAGTTTGCAGAGATTTTTTTTTTTCAAATTTGCCTTCTGACTGCTGATTGTGGTTGTTGATGCCATAATTTGGAGTCTCCTAGGAAAGCTAAGCTCATTACTGAAGACAAGTGTACGGGTAGGTCACCCCACTGCACTCTACTTCTCTTTTTAAGAAGACACTTCTGCAAGTGGCAGAGAAAAGCATTTCTGCCTATTCTTTCATTCATTATGTGGATCTGCTTTAATTGACACCAATGCAAAACACAGAAATGGCTCTGTAACCCACATGAGAACTCACAAATACTGGACCATTTTAGAGGCACCATAATAATAATAATACATTTAAATTATATAGCACATATATCATCTAGTACAGCAAACCGTCACATTTCTGCCATGTGCCACATTCCCAGCTTCAGGGACGTCAGCCGGGAGCCACCCTTCTCAGATGTTTCGCCTCTCTAATCCGCAATATCTCTGGGTGGTGAGGTTAAGGTTATGGATGTCTCCCTGCCACCTTCTGAAACTGGACGTAGATGATTTTGTTGCTTCATACCACTCAACTCAGCCTCCTTAGTAACCTCAGCTTTAGTCTTTCCTCCTTACCCAAAGCCAGAAACTTATACCATTTCTTTTAGTACCTTTTTCAATTTGCCTCCTGCCAGTCTGTTGTCCTTTCAGACACTTCTGGCCGAAAAGCCCAAGGAATCATGGCAGCCAACCACCACAGGGTAAGTTTATGCCTTCTGCTCTCCCT
The DNA here is from genome assembly GCA_026402145.1 of Polypterus bichir lapradei. Taxonomy (NCBI): domain Eukaryota; kingdom Metazoa; phylum Chordata; class Cladistia; order Polypteriformes; family Polypteridae; genus Polypterus; species Polypterus bichir. Next base: position 65,143,383 of record JANRMT010062796.1, read on the forward strand.
GTATACACTCACCAACTCTATACATCTGGCCTTCTTCTTCTTCTTGTGGGCTACCTCCATCTTTAATTCCCTGGGAACTCTTAGTTTAACAAAAACAACTTTCATTTGTTGCACCCACCATATGACAATGCTGAGCCCAGAAGCCTTTGTACCAGACCCAATGGGGAACCTCAGCTGCTGGCTTAAGTCTACTTTCATTATCCAGTCTTTTCTGGAGCCCAAGATCGTTCTTGCCCAATATGTGGTGGCTCTCTATGCTGATACACCTGGAGGTACAAATTGAATCAGTTACTTATGATGGATCTGAGGATTGGTGTTAACCCTGACTCTCACTGGTATATGGATAAATTTGTGTTTATTAGTAAAGTAAGTTCTGTGGTGTCTAGCTCTTTAAGTTATGTTACTTATGGTCTGTATGTGGAACCTGTTATGAAGTAGAGGTTTCCACTTGACAAAAGGCGTGTGAGGCCTTGAAAAGCCTTCACTGGCTAGACCAGGCCTCTTTTGCCTCCCTAGAAAAGGCTTCACTTGAATGGGCTTAATCCCAGCTTCATTGGGAGGCTCAAAACATGTTTAAGCCTCAAAAATAAACTTAAATGTCCCAAAAATAAAAGTTCTGGGAGTGAAGGGAAGACTGTACACCTTTGGCTTGTACTGTATAAAAAATGGAAAATAAAGGATTTGTTAAAAAGACAGTAAATACGGACCAAAATACTCAACAGAGCAACAAAGGCAAAAAGAGTTTGCCTAAAAAGTAAAAGTAAAGTTCCAATGCACTATCCAGAAAATTAGAATCCTTAAACCAGTGCAAAAAGGTAACAAAACTGGAAAATCCAACAAAATTGGTAATAATCACAAAACTCCAGCAAAAACAAACGAGCTCCTGAGTCTTCTCATACAATTTAAACATCCAGAGTGAGGGCTCAGGAGTTGTGACACCAGGGTGGCCCCGCCTCCTGGGGCTCCACCTACTGAAAACACAGAACATAACATTTAAAGTGACAGAACATAATTACAGAGTCACAAATGAAATTTACAGAAATAACACTGAAGACACAAAAAATAATATTTTACATTTAGCAAGAATAGAAAAAACAGACAACAAATACAAGCTGGGGGAAAAGACCCAATCTGTAAGATACGAGGACCTAGGGAGGCAGGACCTCTGACACTGAAGCTGAAAGTTTGAATCTTCTTGTATTTGGCACAAAGTAGCAGATGAAATGGCTGCTTCACTATATTTCTTCTTTTTGTGATTCCTATTGTCTGATTTTTGACTATTTCTTTGTTGTTCATTGATTTTGTGTTTTTGCATTTGTTTGACTTTAGGTCTTCCTTTTAGTCAAAACATGGAATTGCCGACAAATGAGGGCTATTCAAAGATGACTAAGCTGCTGTATGACTGTATTTCCGTTAGTCTTCTACCTGTGTACATCCTGCCACATAAAGGACACCACCCACTTGCTATGAGTACAGTTGTGCTTATTGTGAGTGCAGATATTAGCAGGCATTGTGAGGCTTTAATGTAAACACTTGCGGGCTCTTGGACATTGAAGATGGGTGTGATGGCTATTGTGGAGTTTCCCCATCTGATTCTGGCCATTACAGCTGTGTTATGCAGCATTCTGCGCCAACTCTGAGTGGGTAGACCTTTCAACACAGGGTGCTGTTATCTTATGTTGTTGTTATGAAGTCCTTATTTTTCAATGGTCACTTAATATCTGTTTTAAAAAGATATTAACACTTTACCTCATTCGCCAATGAAATGCACTGAAGGTGCCAGATATACATAGGTGTAGGCAGCATGGCAGTTCATCTAGTATTTAAAACTTCATTGTGTTCTGTGTATTATGCTTATGAAGTATTATTCTTTTATATACTATACATATTTCATTTCTTGTTCCTATTATTATTATATCAAATTTCTTGTTTTTCCTTTTTTTTCACATTCTTGTTTATTTTTCACTATGATATTGTATCAGTCTTGAGCTCTGCCAAAAGAATGGCTAAAAATGTGTTTATTTTCAAAGATTTCTAGCATGGAAGTGCACTGTCACAAATGCAAATGTCACTCCCCTACACCCAGCTGACCACCACTTTTTCACTCAGTTCTCTCTGCTTCTTTCCTCTTCTCACTCTTCTACTCTCACCACCACATCCCTCCACTCCCTTTCACCCACCAGTTTCTCTGCCTAGTCTCCTCTGCTCTTCCTCCTCCCAATCACTTCTCCCCTCTTGATATAATTGTAGCCACAGAAACACGATGCTCAATTCTGTCCTCTTGTCCTCTTTTCCAGGCCTGCACGCAAAAGACTTGCCATGAACTTGGGACAGCTGAAAGAAAATGGAGAAAGTCAAAGACTCAAGAAGAGCTGGATAAGTATCAATCCCTTCTATCATCCTTCTCTTCTGCCATCACCAATGCTAAGGTAAGGTTCTATCAGACCAGGATTAACAGCACTACTGAGACGCACTCTCTGTTTTCGCTTTTACCTCCCTTCTTAACCCTCCTCCTCTTCCTTTAACGACCTCCTTGACTATTGATGATTGTCTTTTACCTGGAAACGGTGGCTGCTATTATATACAATACAATACAATTTATTTTTGTATAGCCCAAAATCATATGAGAAGTGCCGCAATGGGCTTTAACAGGCCCTGCCTCTTGACAGCCCCCCAGCCTTGACTCTCTAAGAAGACAAGGAAAAACTCCCAAAAAAACCCCAGTAGGGAAAAAATGGAAGAAACCTCAGGAAAGGCAGTTCAAAGACAGACCCCTTTCCAGGTAGATTGGGGGTGCAGTGGGTGTATTATATGTCAGTAGTCAATTAATTTCAACATTGTCAGTCATTATTCTCCAAATTCTTTCCATTCGCTACCACTGATGTTTCCAACCTCCTCTCTAATCACCACACTAACTGTCCACTTGACTTCATCCTTTCAAATCACCTTCATGGTCTTTCTAATGTATTTCTCCAATTGCATACATCATTAACCCCTCACTCAGCTCAAGTACCTTTCCTACCACACTTAAACACGCTCAGATAACTCTCCTCAATGACACAACACTTCATCCATCCCACTCAAGCAATTACAGGACTGTCTCTCTCCTTTCCTTTCTTTCCAAAACATTTCAGTACGCTGTGTCTACCCAAGTCTCTTCTTTCCTTGTACAGAATGGATTGTTTCAATCCCAACCAGTTTATCTTCAAAATGAGCCAGTCTACTGAGACAGCTATCTAGAGGTATCAAGATGTCATTGGACCTGATCCTTCTAGATCTTTCCTCTGCCTTTTACACAATCATTCATGAGATCTTTCTTACCACCACAGTATCTCTGAAGCTGCAATCAAATGGTTTGAATCCTACATCTTGGGCTGATACCACCACGTGTCCTGGTGAGGAGAAATGTCAAGAGTTCATGAGACATGGCCAGGGGTGTCTCAAGGATCAGTGATGAGTCTTCTCTCTACACCACTTCACTGGGCCCCATCACCCAATCCCATTGTTTCTGATATCACTGCTATGATGATAATGCACAGCAGTACCTGTTATTCCATCCTGACAACAACATGGTGTTGGTAAGAGACTCTGTATGTCTTACTGATATTTCAACCTGGATGAAGAATTAACATCTACAGCATAACATGACAAAGATGGTGCTTCTTGTTATCCTGGCTAGCCTGTCCCCTTCTCTGTAAGCTTGGCTCATTGTCACTAACATCTGCCAAGTCAGTAAGCAACCTTGGAACTCTGACTGATGAGCAGCTATCTTTCATTGACCACATTTCAATACTCAGAATAATATTTACAAAATCAGATGTTATCTGACTGAGTAGGCAGCATAAATTCTGGTCCAGGCTTTGGTCTTGTCATGTCTGGGTTACTGAAACACACTACTAGCAGGAGGACCTGCATGTGCTATCAAGCCACTGCAGATTGTCCAAAATGAAGCAGTCCATCTTGTATTCAAGCAGCCAAAATGGGAGCATGTCTATTCAAATCACCATATTAGCTCCCTGAAGCAGCACGCATTATGTTGAAATTCTTGATTGTTGCCTGTAGAGTAATGAATGAGTCAGTACCTGTGCATATGGAGACACTTATGAGGTTCTATGCTCCTTCTTGCCCACTCTGGTCTGCCAGTGAAAAGCACCTGCATGGTATTAAATCTCAATCAGGAGACTTTTCATATGTAGTTCCTAGTTGATGGAATGAGCTGCCCACCACCATCCAAACTTCTGATTCTTCCAATGTGTTTAAGAAACGATTGAAAACCACAGTGTTCTTTGAAAATCCATCAAATTGTTAATGAATATTTTTCCTCAGTTGATATGTAATATTGTTAATTGGTCTTTTTGTGTTATGGCTCTTCAATTGAGGTGACCAACATTTGTTACCTGTTCTGCTACACTTATCAAAATGGTCCCTAGACTAAGATCACTCGATTATGTTGACCTCCTTTGTATGTCACTTTGGATCAAGTGTCTGCTAAACAAATAAATGTAAATATAATGTAAATTTGTAGTAGGCTGGCAATGTGCTGTAGCGGATAAATTGTTTTACTCTAAACCCCGAGCCTGCCAGTTCAATCCCTGCCTGTAGCTCACTGTGTGCTCCAGTTCTAAAAATAGTAAGAATCCTCATTTTGCAAGTTGAGTCAGGTAAAGTTGTCGGCCACATATACAAGACGAATAGCCTTGCTTTCAATGGGTTGTAAGCACATGACCTAGTTTGTTTATTCTTATTCCTGGGGCATATTAAGATAAAAAAAAACATTTTTTTGCCTTAAGTATGCAAATCTCAGCTCATATCTTCAAAAACAAATGAAGTTTATGATCACTTCAATGAACTCACAGCTATTTGCATCTCATTTCTCACCATCTGAGCACATTTGCTACATATTTAAGCAGTAACAGGAAAGATACTCACCATGTGACTAAATATGGCAATTTACAGTTGGGGTTTGTTCTTTTGGGAACCAGAATTCCGTCTTGCATGAAAATATTGTAGAAAAGTCTGAATCAACACAATGTGTTTGTTGAATGATTGGCCCATACCTGTTGTTTCAATGTGCCTCAGACTGTCCAGGATCTAAAAGTGACAGGAACGACAAGACAACAAACCACCTTATAAAAAATCTCAGAAGTGAGATGGTGCCAAAAGAATGCAGCAGTTAAGTAGACCAATGCCACAAAGACCTCAAAAACCTCTCACAGTTTAGTAGTTGAAAAATCAAAAATACACAAGGCAAAGGTAGAGGAGCAGCGGAGTGTTGTAATCCGTGCCACCACAATCTCAAAAAGGCCTCAGAAAGAACCACACAAAAGACCAAATTAGCAATTGGGCAATTGGGCCTACTGGATAGGCTTCACCTCAAGCCTTTATAGCTTGCACAGCGCCAGAGTGGGACATAGGCTTTAAAACTTAAAAATGTTCTCAAATATCAAGAAGAAAGGCCTCTGCGCAAAATGAAAACAAAGTTCCTTGAAGATCTTATCAACTTTCCCTGGTAAGGATGACAGCAGCAGCAGGCCTAGCAGGTCAGACCAAATTTCCTTATCACCAGCTATAGAATCCACCTCCAAGCCAGCTTGAGAGATATAATCCCTTCAGCATGTCCTGGATTTGTCTCAGGGTCTCTGCTCAGCGGGACTTGCCCAAAGCAGCTCTCAGGGAAGCCACCCAAAGGGTATTTTTATGATACGCCCCAACCACCTCAAATAGCACATTTCAATTTGGAGAAGCAGCGACTGTGCTTTGAGGTCCTCCTGAATCACTGAGCTTTTCACTCTATCATGGAGTGTTAGCCCAGACACCCTGCAAAGAAATCTAATTTCTGCTATTTACAGTCACAATCTCATTCTTTGGGTCATTACCCACAACTCATGACCACAAGTCACCACAGAGATGTAGCTCGAATGGTAAAGCAAGAGTTTTGTCTTTAGACTCACTACCATGGACTGGTACAGCACCTGCAGAACAGTTGCTGTTGAACCAATCCAATTTCATGCTCCCTTTTTCCAATCACTCGTGAAGGAGATCTCAAGAACCTCCACTAAGGGCAGTTGTTTCTGCCTCACCTGGAGGGAACAATACACTCCTTTCTGAGAGAGAACCATAACTTCAATACAATAATACAATACAATTTATTTTTGCATAGCCCAAAATCACACAAGGAGTGCCGCAATGGGCTTTAACAGGCCCTGCCTCTTGACAGCCCCCCAGCCTTGACTCTCTAAGAAGACAAGAAAAAAACTCCCAAAAAAACCCCAGTAGGGAAAAAATGGAAGGAGCCTTGGGAAAGGCAGCTCAAAGAGAGACCCTTTTCCAGGTAGGTTAAGCGTGCAGTGGGTGTCAAAAAAAAGGGGTCAATACAATACAGTACAATACACAGAACAGAACAAATCCTCAATACAGTATACAAATAAAAATTTTAGAAGTACGTAGCAGAATTTAACAGTAGATGATATCACATAATATGATTTGGATTTGTTTATAGTCCTGGGGCCTCATGTATAACGCTGTGCGTAGAACTCGCACTATAACATGTCGTAAGCACAAAAGCCAAAATGTGCTTACGCACAGAAAAATCCAGATGTAGGAATCTGTGCGTACTCCAACTTCCACGTTCTTCCTCTACATAAATCCCGATCAGCGTGAAAAGTAATGCTCGTGCACGCGCTTTATGTAACGCCCCAACTCCTCCCAGAATTACGCCTCTTTGAATATGTAAATCAATATAAATCGCCCTTAAGCGCAGCCTTCTGTGAAAAGACAATGGGAAAAGCACGGGGGAAAATATAAGAATTTCAGCAAATACCAAGTAGAGGCAAAGAAAAAACATACTATTTGTTTAATTAAACCGTGGTATAATCAACAAAAGGAAGTTGATCGAGTGACATATTGTGTTGGAGAAACTTGAAAGCTCACATTCACAAAGTCACACAGTGGCGGAAATAAAAAAAAAGTCACATATCAAAGTCGCCGTGAAAAGGCGAGTTGTAGCGCACTGTCTGAGTGTCATATGAAAGCTTATTAGGGTACAGAGAAAAAAAAGGCACACAGTGGGGAAAAAGCACGAAATGTCAACTTCAATCTTGAAATTTCCACTTTAATCATGTAGTTTATTTTGTCATTAAAGTAGAACATCATAAACTTCATCTTAAAATCGTTAAATTAACCAGTTTCTCAAATCACGTCGTAATTAAAGTAGCACGTTAAATGCTTTGTTTTGTATGTGATCTTCTATGTGCTCTATGTGTGTGAATCACTACTTGCTTCTTAAACCGGCTCTCTTCCTCCAACTGGACACACAATCCATTAGATTCGTGATATTACAGCTCTCTGAATAACTAAAATACTGAGATGTATACGTGATATCATTTTCATGATGATAGGAGTTAAAGCACGTTATTAAACATGGGTTTCACGGCGCAGTGATTGTGTGCGACCTTCGATGAAATAATTTATTGCAGCAGTACTCAGGGGCGGCTCTAGGCTTGTGGTGGCCCTGGGCAGAGGAAGAATCAGTGGCCCCTTCACCCGCCAATGTCAATATGACATCTTATGCACGGTGGATGGCCACGTCCGTTGCAAGCTTAGAGCGCGGATTCTTCAAAACGTTTAAGGAACATTGAAATATCTTCGTAGTACATCTTTAATTATTCTATTCTTCACGACAGTCCCAGTGAAGAATATAGATTATTTAAATGAAGTTAAAGTTTTATCTGTATAATATAATAAACTTAATATAATAATATAATATTTTGCTGCATTTCATCTTAAAAATGATATCGTCATCATATGTAAATACGCGCTTTATAAAGTGACTCAGATTGTGCAATATTATAACTGTAGTGCAAGTTTACAGTGGGGTGATTGTACTTATAAGTACAAACGGTTCTACGAGGAGCACTTGATTAAGTGCGTTTAAAGTTCTTGGGATGAAACTGTTTCTGAACTGCGAGGTCCGTACAGGAAAGGCTTTGAAACGTTTTGCCATGGCTGAGGTAGCGTGTGCTTGATTCTGTATCTCGATAATTCTCTTTCCGATCAGCTGCTGCTGTGATTCAGACTCAGATACAGTGATATAAATACTCCGAGTGGTGCAGTGAGAGTAATATGGAAAAAGATGATCCGCTGTGGCAACTCTAACGGAACAGCTGAAAGAAGAAGAAGAAGGTGCAGTGAGAGTAACAACGCTACTACGCTGTTACAAGTTAATTACAATCAGATGCATTACACTAATAAACAGTATGCGGTTAGTTTCAGTGTATTTATAAAGCTGCGTCAGGAAAATAAGGTGTAACCACACAGGAACAGTAGCAATGCTTTGACGCTGGGTGCCGCCAGTCTGCAAAACTGAGCCGAGAACTTGCGTACAACAAGGTATGAGGTACCGTGGAAAAGTGCGTGGCTTTACTCCAAGTGTAGGTTTTATACATCGCGATTTGAACGTAGAAAAGTTCTTACGCAACATTTCTGTGCGTACGCACCGTTTATACATGAGGCCCCTGGTGACCTCATCCATCAAGCTGCCTCCCCCATTTGGCCATTCCACAGCTGAAACAGTGCTGGGCCAGCCAATCCGATGAAAGGACCCCTCTTTCCCATGATTCCTGCGATCCTCCATCAGGGATGACTTTACCTTAGGCTGGCAGGTGGGCGGTGGCACCAAGTGCCACATTTGAGTACCAAGGAGAGAAACAGAATAGGTGAGGGTAAGTATCCAATTATAACTATCATGTTACTTATGTTTTAGTGCTAAAGACTAACAACAGAGATGCAGTCTGTACAGTTAATCAGCAGCTCTAGTCAGGATATGCTAAACTGAAGTAGTGAGTCTTCAGCCGGGATTTGAAAGCTGAGACTGAAGGGGCATCTCTAATAGTAGCAGGCAGACCATTCCACAGTTTAGGGGCCCTGTAACTAAAAGCTCGACCTCCCACTGTTATTTTATTAATCCTTGGAATCCTAAGCAGACCGGCATCTTAAGATCTTAATGTGCGCGCTCTTCAGACTTGGAGATGCTGATTCCTGATCCCAGCCGCAAGGTAGAAAAGAATGGTAAACATATGTTTTGCAAATAAGGCAAAATATAAATCAACAAATACAATAAATCACAAAAACAGAAAAAGTATCTTATGGACAAAGCAAAGAAAAAAAAAATCACAAAACCAGGAATCCACATAAATGCAATGCTGAAGCTGTTCATCCCGCTTCATATTCGGTTTAAATACAGTTGTAGCCAGTACCCTGCAGCCTAATTAGATGGACCTGCCTCACTAGGATGTGCATACAAGAGACAAGGCAGATAAATTTAAACAGTATTATTTATGTTAACATAAACCATAACAGCAAAATTAAACAACACCAAATCAATAAAATACAGTCCAAACCATAACAGCAGGAGAGTAGTCTGGAGTAGAAAAGCATCAAATAACACTAAGCATCCAAAGCAAAACACAAAATCAGAGTCAAACTAAGAAGATTTGTCTCAAATGGTCCTCAAAATAACTTATTTTTTTCCTAATTAGTACAGTTACATGCTGACGTACGGTTCCATTTGGTTGTATGTCAGTCACATAGTGTACAAGTCATTGTAATTAAGGCTCTGTGGGTTTTGTGTGGGTAACCAGTATGCATATTTTAACTGCCGGTGCAGAGTAGCTCAAACTGATCTTCAAGCCTTGGCAGCAAATGCCAGGTCTGTGTAAGAGAAGGAGGTGTGGGCTGAATGCATAAAAAGTAGCCTTGTGGAGCTGCAACGATCAAAATAAACCTTAAAAGACCCTCCAAGAATCAGAAAATATACGAGACCCTGTGAAATAATTATAACAACAGTAACAAAAGGTTTATTACTATTTACAAGGTATTTCTTTCTTCTTGATGGAAGAAGAATGTGCAAACCATCTGCACAGATCAGAAACAAAAAAAAGTGCCAGCTCCATGAAGCACTACTTCAAAAAAAAGGCTGCACGGCATGGCCAGTCAGAACCATAAAGACTGGAACTCTGTGAGTGCAATGATATTTATTTTTAGTTATTGTTAGTTTGTGACTATTGTTATAGCATCAGCACAGGAAGGAAGACAACTGATCGAGACTGCTACCTCTGCAGCTACACTATCGCTTCTTTCACTGTCTCTGTGTAGAGTGCATCATTCTATGGCTGGCAGTGCTGCCACAATTATGTAATAAAGAAAAAGCATTCAGGCTTTGTGGCCTGTAGAGGCTGGTTCTGGCAATTTATAGAAGACAAAAGGAATAAACAATGGGAGAAACACATTCAGAATTAAAAAAAAGATGAGGAAATACAATCTCTGGCCAGAGAGCGGCAGTAACACTACTAGGGCCCATCACCTTAGGGCTGGCGCACTTGATGACCTGAAAGGCACATCACATGACATCACCATTGCAAAGGTGTAAAGATCAGCACTGTGCATTTCCTGATTATCCCAGACTTTTCATTCAAACCAAAGACTTTTGCATGTTTTTTTATGGTGTTTTAGTATTCTTGGTTAAAGGATCTTCACTTCAAATAATGACTTTTATTTTGGTTTACTATTGATTTCCTTGCAATGTTTCTTCAACAACATTTCATCTTCTGGTCCCCTTTCTCTTCAATCTACTCATTTTCAAATTTTCAATTTCTGTCTTGGCAGAATATGGACATTCCCAAAACAAGCAGACCCTGGTGACATTTTTCACAGTTACAGTTGTACAGTTAGATGATCTGAGTCAATAAACATGAGTGCAATTATTAACAGTATTAATTTCAGGGCTGAAAACCTCAGTAAAAGGTTCTGTTTGCAATGCTGTCTCAAATTACCTAGAACTACGCTCTTTTGAGAGCTCAGAGAGATACAACCTTCTCTTAATTGCAGCTTGGAAGCATAATTTCTGCAATAAATATTTATGAAATATTAATGAAATTGGACAAGCATTTTTTTTGTTGCAAAGTCTCTAAATTCCATGCAGTAAACAAACTGTTTTGATAAAAGGTTATATTTGAGGTAAATACAATGTCAATCTACATATCTCTGAAGGCATTAAAACTAAGCATATTCCACATGTTATATTTTGTGTACTTTAGGGAGGATGGAAATAAATGATTGCCTGATATAACAGAATATCTAATTATCAAGAATTGTTAAACAGTCCTTGGAGGAATACTATGAACCACTGCTGTTTCTGCATTAAGGACCACCAGGTGTTGTGCAAAATAATTGGCATCATATCATTGTGGAATCCTCCAACATCATCATCATCTGACAAGATACAGCTGTATATATTTAAATGCTATGTAAACTGACAGCCTTGCAACCTACCACTCCTCAAGAAAATCTATTGGCTATGAACAGCTTAACTGAAATGGGAACACTTCAACTTTAGAATCAAATGGCTTTAATAAAATAACAGAGACATTCAGAGTGTTGGGGCACATTTTGGGAAATCCCAAATACTTGAAAATATTTCATTTGCAAAATAAAGTGAGTGAAAACATAAAACTTAGTCTTCTCAGACTGGAGTCCTATTGTGACTGCACAATATGGCGGGTTTTCCAATCATATGGCAGCCAGACAGGAAAAGGTGGGTCCAGGTAGCTGAACACTGGGAAGTGACATTGGTGGAGGAGAGATGTCAATCTTCCGGTCTGCAGATGGAGGAAAAGAGAGAACATCATCACACAGTGCCACCCCCGGATTGGTGGAGAATTACCATTACCTGAGCCCTTAAATTGTCTGCCATGCACACACATACGCATGACAGGCTTTGGGGTGAAAAAGTACAAGCCAGAATAACACAGTGTAGGAAAAGTGAGAAGTTAACTTGCTTAATTAATTATCAGTTTTGCCTGTGATTGATTAAATAATTTGGTAAGATTCCTACTTGATTTGCTTTATCTTTCTTTGTACCATAAGCCATTAGGCTTACAGTCGTATGAAAAAGTTTGGGAACCCCTCTCAGCCTGCATAATAATTGACTCTACTTTCAACAAAAAAGATAACAGTGGTATGTCTTTCATTTCCTAGGAACATCTGAGTATTGAGGTGTTTTCCGAACAAAGATTTTTAGTGAAGCAGTATTTAGTTGTATGAAATTAAATCAAATGTGAAAAACTGGCTGTGCAAAAATTTGGGTATACTTGTAATTTTGCTGATTTGAATGCATGTAACTGCTCAATACTGATTACTTGCAACACCAAATTGGTTGGATTAGCTCGTTAAGCCTTGAACTTCATAGACAATTGTGTCCAATCATGAGAAAAGGTATTTAAGGTGGTCAATTGCAAGTTGTGCTTCCCTTTGACTCTCCTCTGAAGAGTGACAGCATGGGATCCTCAAAGTAACCCCCAAAGATCTGAAAACAAAGATCGTTCAGTATCATGGTTTAGAGGATGGCTACAAAAAGCTCTCTCAGAGGTTTGAACTGTCAGTTTCAACTGTAAGGAATGTAATCAGGAAATGGAAGGCCACAGGCACAGTTGCTGTTAAACCCAGCAGGTCTGGCAGACCAAGAAAAATACAGGAGCAGCATATGGGCAGGATTGTGAGGATGGTTACAGACAACCCACAGATCACCTCCAAAGACCTGCAAGAACATCTTGCTGCAGATAGTGTATCTGTACATCGTTCTACAGTTTAGCACAATTTGCACAAAGAACATCTGTATGGCAGGGTGATGAGAAAGAAGCCCTTCCTGCACTCACGCCACAAACAGAGTCACTTGTTGCATGCAAATGCTCATTTAGAAAAGCCAGATTCGTTTTGGAACAAAGTGCTTTGAACTGATGAGAGAAAAATTGAGTTATTTGGTCATAACAAAAAGGACGTTGTATGTAAGGACAGTGCATATGCCCAAAACATTAACATTTATATGTTACTTACATAAGAGCCAGATCGAATGTTATTTACCTTGAGTTATTTACTTACTTCCTACAGCGTAAAGTCACAAGTAGAGTGCAGAGGGCATGCTCAAAAAATACATGTAATGCCACAAAAAGTGCCTGCTGACACTTTAGTACGCAAGCAATGGTATGAGAATGCAGTTAGACTTTTTTTTGGAGCACATACACCATCCAGATGTAAACACTAGCGTGCAGAGTCGCTTGCTTACTGAAGAGTCTATAGCTGCAGGTGGAAGCTGCCTTCGCTGTACTTCGTATATAAGCGCCAGATCGAATGTTATTTACTTATTTACCTTGGTATATTTACTTACTTCCTACAGCGTAAAGTCACAAGTAGAATGCAGAGCTTCCCGTGTACATATACAATGTATACAATGGCAAAAGTGCATTCTTGCTCCAATGTAGAACAGTCGTCATGATCTAAGTTCACCTCTGTTATAGCGCGTCGTTATGTGAAAACAGCAGTGTCAAATATGAGGGGAGTAAGTGGGATTGTGAACTGGACTGACAGAATAAAACTGAATAAAAAAAAAACCAAAGCTAACCTTTACGAGTATCATACATTTACACCGGCTGTTACAAACTGAAATCAAATGTATGTTTTTATTCTAAAATAGTAAGAATAAGAGCAGTTCACTTCTCAAAACAGACTTGTCCAGGATCAAACCCGTGAAGTTTTGATTACTAGTCAACAGTTGAACAGTTGATACCATTACGCCACCTTAGCAGTAGTAGCAAATGCATGTCAATGTCGCACCCAATGTCGCGGGTTCTTTTTCTGCAGTTATATTCTTGAATAGAAGCTCACTTGTTCTGTTATATTTGTACCTTTTGTGAAAGTGTTTGATATTTGGAATTCAGGCTTAACACATTATATACTTCATGTCTACATTTTATCAATTACTAGCAGAATACCCGCGCTTCGCAGCAGAGAAGTAGTGTGTTAAAGAAGGTATGAAAAAGAAAAGGAAAAATTTTAAAAAATAATGTAACATGATTGTTAATGTATTTGTTTTGTCATTGATATGAGTGTTGTTCCCATATCTATATATATCTATATATCTATAT
>JANRMT010062796.1:65177358-65195303 GCA_026402145.1 Polypterus bichir lapradei
TGTGAGATTTGAGACAAGATTACTGTTCACATGGCCAACTGTAAGTTACATGCTCAAGAGTAAGCTCAGCGCACAGCTCGGTCATGTTACAACCGGAGGGCCGAACTGACAACATGGTATACAAAGAGATCCTTAACAAATAATTATTGGCATATTTTCCCTCAGTTTAAAAAGGTTAAATTTTCTTCTTAATAAAAATTTTAAGGCAGTACTTCGCCGCTGCGAAGCGCGGGTATTTTGCTAGTTGTTAATATTATACAGTACACACATACATTTGGTTTGCATCTGTAACAGACCATGTACATTTATACTACTGTACTTGTAAAAGTTACCTTTTTTTCACTTTTATTCTCTCACTCATGATCATGATACATACTACCACCCTAGGGATCTGACGCTGTCAGTTTTTATTTGAAACTGGGAATAAGTGTAGATGTGAGTAGTGTTTTGAGGCAATGGAACTGGACATTCTCTGATCTGGAGGGATAAAAGCTGACACACAAATGCTGGTGAATCTATGCTGTTTCTATTACATTGAAAGGGCATTTGACACTGACTCAGTTTACTTTCCTGGGAAAGTGGCTGACTTGGAAAAGAAGCTTCTCGATCTATTATTTCCACTCTAAAACTCCAGCAGTTCACTCCCAGATAATCAAACAAGGCATGAGCTGGGAGAACTTAGTGAACGTTCTGCGACTGTGGGGGATAGAATAGCAGGCTGCTTGCTGCTTGTCTTAATCGGCACATTTACAGGATAAAAGACGCTGATGGAGAGGTGCAAACGGATTTAAGGTGGCATGATTTACGAGTTTTCTCGTAGGTTCTGGTAATTCTAGTGTTAAAGCGTACATAAAATGTTCAATAGATTTCAGGATTCTGGCAGATCAGATAAGGACCTCCTGGAGTTATTAAAACTGAGTCTGAAATCTAATGATTTCGAGTTTTATGGAAAAATTTATTTACAAACTCATGGGACAGCAATGGGAAAAAAGTTTGCCCTGTCTACGCAAACATTTACATGGTGGATTGGGAGCAAACTGTGTTTGAGAAATGCACATCTTATTACATGACTCAAGTTTTCACCCCAATCACACCTTCAGGAGTATTGTTAAATCACAGTTTATCCACTTTTATAGGATTAATATGTTGCAGTCAGATGTACAACAGGCGATTCACGCTCTATTTCAGGCAATACACAAAAGAGGTTACTCTAGACGAGTACTGAGTGAGATTAGACGTGAAGTCCAGACAACATATATTTCTGCAGGACTGAGGAGAGAAAGAATGCCAGGGTAGGTATTCCTCAACTGGAAGAGTGGGACTGGTATAACCTGGATATATTTAACATGTCCTTTATTACCTGGCATGAATCATCAACTGAGGAGGAGGATGCTGGGATAGAAATGGGATGGGAGGAGTAGGAAATAGAAATGGTGTTTATATCTAATATGTATCATTCCTGGATTTGGTGTTCTTTATTGTCCAGGAATCTTGACTGCTCTTTTAGAGTGGGAAAATGAGCTCTGGAAAGGGACAAGTACAGTGGAACTTTGCTCTTTGCCAGTGTGGGATCTGGGTTGGCAGAAAAAATTCAGGGGGTAAGGGGATTGAGGGAACCAACAGTTTTTTTTTCCTAGCAGGTTATGAAAAAATCTTTGTGGACTGGGAGCTGATCTGGACAACCGTATTTGCCTGGAGGAGTACTTAGGGAGAACAGAGACAAGGTTTTGTTTGGGATAGGAAGAGTACAGAGACACAGCAAGTAGAAGAACTGGGGATCTCTGAGATTGATTTAGACTGCACTGAAGTAATATATTCTGAAGGAATGAGTTTTATGTTTAGTGCTATTTCTATAAACCAATTAGGGATGGGGAATAGCATACAGTCTAGGATATATGGAAAGGGCTATAATGTTAAAATTACTCTTCAACAATTAGGAGGATTTAGGGGACATTGTCTTATTATACAAAGAGATGCGTTGGGGGTGGAGGAAGGCAAAGTAGACCCACCTATACCCTAATCTTACCCACCTATACCCTAACCATAAAAAAGCCTCCCTGGACCTTTCATATCTAGTCTGTAGTTTTCTTCTGGGTTTTGTGGAACTAGTGTGGAAGAAATCAACATATTGATTAACAAGTTTGATAAAAACCTCTTTTAGTCAGGTTCCAAGCAGGAGGAACCTTGTCCATTGCATCCTTTATTTACTCTACAGCAAATGCTGAACAAGGAGCATTCATCACAGTAGTCTGTTGCAGAATGGCCAGAAAAGGTCCATTTTATAAACAACTGAATTTACATAACAGTGCTGATTAAATTCATACATTTACACTGATTGGTTCATTAGCTTACACCCAAATAACTGTTCTAAGTAAAACTCTATTCTACTACACTCTTGTTCTTCTTATATCTTTTAGGTTCAGATTACCATTGAAATCTCTGTGAATGTGACAACAGTCTAATCTTGTTGTTTACAGGCCATCTGCTGAACTCTTAATCATTTCCTAATGCATTTTATATATTACATCAACCTTCCTCCTAGTATATTCTTGTCTTTTATTTTATTAAACCATTTCAATAATAATTTCTAAAACAAATGCTTATATATTTCAATAGGCTCCGCAGACCAAAATGATATTGTTACCTCCAAATTACTCTCTCACACTGGACAAATTACAACACCACCTGTACATTCACTTCTCTAGCTCCACCTCACACTGCTCACTTGGAGTCAGAAGCAAAACTATCTGAGCTCACCTTCTCCAGCTCCATGAGCCGATCCAACCAGGATCATACCCAACTAATGCCATTTAGACAAGATCTGTAGGTGACTGCTCCACATGGCTCTGGCCTTTCTGACAGCTCACAGACACCTGAGCAGTGTCTCTCCTTCTCTCTCTCAGTTCTGGCTAGCATTCATTACAATATGTTATGCCACTAAGCAGTAATAATATTCACTGTGAAAAGTTTTATTTTAAATAAAGATTAAATAGTAATGTAATGTATCCTCTAACCTCTCTTTTAAAGATTTGCATCTAAACACAAGATAGCATCTTCAGAGCTCTAAGCACAACTGAGACTGAACACCTTTTTTATTTCGGCTGCCACTGGTGCAGCAATGGAAGGTGTTATATGCAAACAGGTGCCAACCTGGATTTAATCAGCACAACTCTAAGTACCAATGAGCTTTGAAAGATGCCATTACTGTGATATCTGGATGATGTCTAATGTTTATGTGTTGTCAGTCTCTAGGGCTCATTTAAAGCATCTGCTTTCTTCTAAGAGTCTGCATGTCATGCACAATTCTGCATTTTACTTTAAAAAGAAACATATTAATTTTCCTTTTATATTATTTAAGAGTGTGATTGTGAAAGATTTACTTTAGAAGAGAATAAAAACAAACACATCCTCAGCAAACAATATCAGAAAGAAAATTGAAGCATACCAGCCATTTGCAGAAGGACGGCACCAAGGCTTTCTAGTTGTTAGAGGAATAAAAGAAGCACCAGAGTGACAAATACTCAAGGTGGACAAATGAGCTACACCAAGTTTGGTGAAGAGTAAAATCAGGCATCGGAGATAACAGAATGAGAGTAGGGACGAGAGCAAATCAAAGGTCATTCGTCTGTTTGATGGTATATTGTTCTGAAGTGCAAGAGGAGGCTTGAGAATAAAAATGCCCTTGGGCACAGTATGAATCTGAAAATACACCTGTGCCATCTTAGTGCTACAAGGTAAAGATGAGCTAGAAGGTAAAGCTTTACAAGCTGATCTACATCTGTACGAGAACTAGATTGCAGCTACAAACAACCCAAATGAGCTTTCTCTGCAGGTTAACTAGACTCTCCCTTAGAGATAAAGTGAGAAGCACAAACATCCGAGAGAGGCTCAGAGTAGAGCCGCTGACCCTTAGCATTGAGAGAAGCCAATTGAACATGTTCAGGCATCTGATACTAATACTTCCCAGACGCATCCCTGCAGAGGTTTTACGTGCACAACCAGCTTGAAGGAGACCCCACGGAAGACCCATGGCTCACTGGGAGGGTTTTATCACCCAGATTGTCTGGGAAAGCCTTAGGATTCCGCAGTATGAGTTGGCAAGTGTGGCTGGGGAAAGAGAAGTATAAGCCTCAATATTAAGACCCCGCTACCCAGTCTCAGAAAAGCGGTGGAAAATGGTTGAATAACTTTGTATTTTAGCTTCATAGAGAGTTCATAAAAAAGTTGTTAAATTTTATTAATTCATTATGATTTAAGATTCACTACAAAAACATTTTGTCTTCCCAATGGGTGCCATCATTTTGTAGAAGTATGACACAACAATCTGTTTCCAATGGAAAGGTTCTCCAAGTTATAGTTCATGAGTCACTAGTGTGGCAGTATAAGGGTCCCCAAGTGTTATACTCAGTTTGTTATAATATTAAGTTTAATGTCACTGTCTCTGTGCACACTGTTATGGATTCATTCATACAGGCAGACCAAGTATGGTACACAGGGACTAGGCTGCATTTAGAAACCATTAGCCTAGCAGTTTGGAGAATGAGACAAACTGCAGTGTGAGCATTGTGCTATTCTTGTTGGAGGTGGGGTTTGAGCTTTTACTGTCCTTGTTTGGAGACCAGAGAAGACCAGCACGTGGAGAAACCTGTATATAAGGCTTGAACTGCTGCCAAACCCTTTGAAGCCTATGGATGGATGATGTCATCTGTCCGGAAAAACCTTTCAGCACACTGATGAAAATGGCAGACTCTATAGATCAAGATCATATGTTGATATTGTCTTGCTATGGCTTCTTTTCGTCTGTTATACCGCGTAAAATCATCATTAAAGAAAGCTAAGTATAATTCTCTCATGTGATTCTTTGTTTGTACCGCCATAATCACTATGGGAGGGATATTGCCTTTTAATATCATATCTCTATATTTTCGGTTACTTAAAATTTAAAAGAACTTATTCCAACAAGGGAGCTTTTGCTTCTAAAGGAAACACCAAGATCATGGATAACTCTCTAAATGACTCTAATGTGGTTTTTTGAAGTCCTGGTTTCTGTTTCACACTTTGTGTTTCCCTTTAACAACAAAGATTCTTGGTTTACACTTCAGATTAGGTGCTATGTTTCTAAAGATTTTGAAACTCCCTTTCTTTTCAGGAAATATTTATGTCATAGTCAAGTTTCTAGAGCCTTAGTGCAGTGCCAGTTATTCCATCTTCGGGCAGAATACTTAAATCTTATCACAAGCTTCAAAATGAAGGTAGCTATCAAATCCCCCTGCCTATTCTTCAATTTATGCTGCTTTACTTCATCCCCCCCTCCAGAGTGTTAAAGGAAATTCACCATCTAGCTCACAAGGTGATTTCATATGCAAATTAAGTCATCTTGCAATATATCTCAAGGTAGGTCACCTTGAAGCTCACTTGGTTGTTCTTCACGCTGTGCCTCTCACACGAGTGAAACTGGGTCATCTCAGCTCCCACTGCAAGTACCGATAGATATTGACCACCTAGGTCACCTGGATATTTTATGTTTGACTTCATTTTTAATGCTAACGCATCAATCACCTGCAGGAAGATCAAAAACTGTGTTGTCATTCGACATCAGCTTATTTTTAAACACCTAAAATTAGAGGATCATAAGTTATAGCTAAATAAATGTTTCCTAGCTAGTTCACCTCACGCCTTTATCTAAGGCAATTTCCAATATTTATAATACAGTTCTTTTGGTTTGTTTGCCAGTTGGAGCACAGGCAGGTCAAGTTCCTTTCTCATGGTCTCACAGTGTCAGTAGTAGGACTTGAACCCACAACTTGAGGGTTGGAAGTCCAAAGCCTTAACCAGTATACCACACTGCCTCACCTATGCCACATCTAAGCTCTAATCTATAGAAAGTTGCTGTGCTAGCTTCTTTAATTTTCTTCTGTTTCACACATCTTAAAGCTCTAATTGAAGAACATATCTTCTCATGTGATAATCATCTACAGGAGCGTCACAGTTAAATAACTTGTTATTCTACATGGGTTGTTTCATGCGCATCTGAAATTAGATCATCTAGTTTTATATTTAAAGGAATGTCACTGTGACACTCATCTAAACTGACATATAGGACAGACTATCTGAAAAAGATGTGAGGTTCTCATTAATACATTACATTAATACAGTATAACATGTGAATCATTCAGACAATATGCAGAAGAACTCAAAAAGTCAAATGAAACATTAAAGCTAGTGTAGAGCTGTGTCAGCAATCTGCATGCATCTGCAAATGAAAAATAAGGTTAAAGGTTATTTCCATGTTGAAAAGGAAAAAAGATGAAAGATACAACATTTCAGCGGTACTTGTAGCTTTCATTAGATATACAACTAAAAAGGAAAATGCAGGTAAAATACACCAATCAACCACAACATTAAAACCACCTGTCTAATATTGTGTAGGTCCCCCTGATGCCATCCAAACAGCTGTGACCCATCGAGGCATGGACTCAATAAGTCCTCTAAAGGTGTTCTGTGGTATCTGGTACCAGAATGTCAGCAGGAGATCCTTTAAGTCCTGTAAGTTGCGAGGTGGGGCCTATATGGACTGGACTTGTTCTTCCAGCACATCCCAAAGATGCTTGGTTGAACAACAACTTGATCTCTTTGTTATATTCCTCAATCCATTCCTGAACAATTTCTGCATTGTGGAAGGATGCCTTATTCTGCTGAAAGAGGCCATCAGGAAATACCGTTACCATGCAGGGGTGTACGTGGTTTGCAATAATCTTTAGTTAGGTGGTATATGTCAAAGTAACATCCACATATGTCAAAGTAACATCCACATGAATGTCAGGACCCAGTATTTACCAGTAGAACATTGCCCAGAGCATCACACTGCCTTTGCCTGCTTCCCATAGTGCATTTTGCTGCTATCTCCTCCCTAAGTAAACAATGTACATGCACTCAGCTGTCCACATGATCTAAAAGACAACTGATTCAAAAGACCAAACCACCTTTTTCCATTGCTCCATGGTCCAGTTCTGATGCTCACGTGCCTACTGTATACACTTTCAGCAGTGGACAGTCGTCAGCATGAGCACTCTGAATGGTCTACAGCTATGCAATGCCTTAACCAGATAGCCGCAATACGCTATTTGGCAGCTTTCCCATATGGGCAACATTACGTTTTTCAGCAACTGGTGCTACAGTACCTCATCAGTGGGACTAGACCAGATGGGCTAGCCTTTGCTCCTCATGTGCCCATGACCCTATCTCCAGTTCACCAGTTGTCCTTCCTTGGACCATTTTTGGTAGGTACTTACCACTCACACCCTGCAAGACTATCAGAACTAGTAAATATTATGAAATAGTTACTAAACAAGACAATATTAATTAAAGAATGAAACAATACCAAACGAAAGAAAACATATTTGAAAACATCATCATTTGCAAAAGTATACCTAAAAGACAACACTTTAAAACAAGAAAAAGAGAAAAAACAAGAGCCAAGGATCACGTCCTTGCCAAATCATGAAACAGACTTTATAAAATGTGAGAAACATTGTATCTGTAGTTCCTGTCACCTTACAATAAAAGAAAAACATAATAGAACTAGAAGCTGTACTGGTAATATTAGCCAAGTGCATTCTGGGATTAAAGGGCCTGCCTTGCATCATAATCATCTGCTTCCTGTATATGAGCTAATTTTGCATCCATCTACAAACAGCACCCTGAACTCCCACTTCTTTTAGTTTGATACCCCCCCCCCCATTGTGGCACCTTATCAAATGAAAGTCAAGATACATAATATCATCAGCTCCACTTTGATTGTATCCTTTTGTTTCCTCTTCATAGAATTCCATCATGTTAGTAAAACACGACCTCCCTCTTCTGAACCCATGCTGACTGTTCAGAATAACTCCTGTTCTTGCCATGTGTTGCTCAATCTTATACTTAATAATTGCTTCCATTAATTTTCATGTGATGCACATTAAACTTACTGGCCTGGAGTTGCTTGGATCTGTCTGGTTAAATTTTTATTTCAAAACATGGCAGGATCTGATCAGTAATATTTTAAAATAAGTTCATAAAGCACAGAGAATTTATTAATTTAGGTATGTTTACAAGCCTTAAATTTAACGCCGTTTGGCTTGCTCTCTCTCTCGGGGTGGGGATCGATCTGTTCTTAACTTAATTTTTCTTTTTGTAAAAACTTGATTGCTTTGTATGGATTGTAATAAAATTAATAAAAATAAATAAAAAAAATGTATATAACAAGATAATATTTGCCATTTTCTAGTCCTTTCCAAATTTCCCCAGTGCACACTGATTTCTTAAAAATATGCATCAAGGGTTAATATCAAGGGTCACTAGTCTCCTTAAGAACTTGAGGGTAAATATTATCTGGTCCTGGTGATTTGTTTGATTTGTTTGACTTCAGTCTATTTAATCTGAACAGCACTCGCTCTAAAATTTCCAAATCACTTAGTACTTCCTTAGTCAAAGGTCGTCAACCTACAGCCCAAAATGTGAACGGACCCCAGATAGGTAGTTATTTATTTTAAGCATGCCAATGATGTCACTAACGTGTAACAAAAATGCATTTTGCCACGTGTGAAGTTTAGCGTAAACATCTGTTTGACATCTGGCTGACTACACTCCAGTCCAGTTGGTGGCAGTAATACACCATAAGTAGGTCTTGCCACCTGCCATAAAAAGACCAAAGAAGAAGAAGACATCTGGGCAATGGCAATGTATCTGAGGGTGGTGTTTCTCAACGTTCCCAACTAGTATACAAGAGAACTGATTTGCGGGACTAACGGTCAACTGATGGTCGCTGAATTTAGGACAGCTGAATTGAGAGGTGTCTCACAAGAACCAGATTATGTATTGGCTACTCTATCAGGAACAGGAGGTATTTCATCCAGCATGTGAACGGCAGTCTCGTCCTGATAACGATTATGCAGCATTAATGCTAAGGAAGACAATTTATCTGACGGCTCCATCAGTCTCACAGAGCCCAGCATGATTCACTGGAAACGATTTATCAGGCATTAGGTTGGCAGGGCATTTAATCAGTTTTGAATGAGTAAAGTCTTTTCATTAATAATTTACATAGTTTTTTTGTATTGAACATTTTTGAAAAACAGTATGCCTAGTGTGTAATTCTAGTGTTGTGGTAAATAAGGAATACAATATAAAGAGACATTATGAAACTGAACATCCTTAAACTTTCTGGGCAATTCACAATAGATGAAATTCAAGTAGGCCTAAAACAAATAGCAATATTTAAAAAACAAACTGAAGAACCAGTGCAATACTGAAGCAAGCTATGGTGTCTCAGAATTAATAACAGAAAATATGAAGCCCTTTACTAAAAATCTCTGTTGGCTGTTACAGACATTATATTTCCTGAAAAGAAATCCCTATTTTCAAATATTAGTCTTTCTGCAAGAACAGTTAAACGACGAAATGAAGATACAGTGTATCATTGGAAATAAAGAATAGTTTGAAGGATGATTGCAACTGATGAAAGTTTAGACACCAAATATTTTGCACAACTTGTGGTTTTCATATGTGGTTTTTCATCTAATTTTGACATATCTGAAGAACTTCTTCAGCCTGTTGCTATGAGAGGTTCTACTACTGGGAAAGATATTCTAGATTCATTACTAAGTTGTTTAAATAACTATAATCAGGATCTATCAAAGCTAGTTAGTGTGATAACTGATAGAGCTTCTGCAATGTTGGGAGAAAAGAAAGGTGTTGTAGCTTTACTCCAAAAACACGTGAAAAGCCTTGGAGTTGATCACAAAATAAAGAAAATACATTGTATTATTCACCAGGAGACAAGATGTGGCAGACTTGCAAATATTAAAGAAGTGATGAATGTTACTATCAAAGTAGTACACTTGATACTATCCAGAGGTTTAAATCATCGCCAGTTTCAGCAGTTCTTGTCTGAAACAGAAAGGAATATGGTGATCTGTTTTACTTTTGTGACGTGTGTTGGCTAAGCCACTGTGCAATGCTGAAATGTGTGTACAAGCTGCAAGAAGAAATTGTTATGTTTCTTGAAATGAAAAACTTGGATTATCCACAATTTCGAGAATGGTTAATGAAATTGGCATTTTTAGTTGGCCTCACAAGTCATTTAAATAATTTAAATACCCAGTTTCAGGGCAAAAATAAATTGATTCATAAAATGCGCTTTGTGTTTGAAACTAAACTACAACTTTGGGAAATCAAATTAATCAACATAATTTTGCACACGTTACGACTTTACAAGAGAGCAAACCAACTAACATTCTGGAATTTGTTTTGATTGTTAGCAGCATAAAAATGAGTTCTCATCCTGATTTGCAGAAATTCAAAAATATGATAATTAAGCTATTTTCTACTCCCTTTGATGTTAACGTGAATGAAGTTTATGAGAAATTTCAAATAAAAATACAATGCAACACTGAATTAAAATCACACATGCGACACATTTATCATCAATTTTTATAAAAAGTAAATTGTGAAAAATATCTGAATATATTTGACAATGCTAAGCAAACGGCATCAATTTTCAGCAGCACATATGTCTTGTGATAATAACTGAGACCAGACATCGTGAAAAAGGTTTGGGGCAGCCACCCGTATAATTTCCCTGACTACAAAAGGCTTTTAGAGTAGCACAGAGTTGTTCCTTTGACTGAGTCCAAGATAGAACTGACTCATTGATGTTAAGATGGTGGCTTTAAAGGCCCGTATGGGAAGTGACGTCATCGAAGGGCCCGGCACCAGAAGTGACGTCTTCTGAGGCGCCGGAACCTGGTAGGATTTCTCGGGGATGGTCTGCAGGGAACTGAGAAAGACAGTCAGTGCACCCCGCCACCCCTGGTCGGATGTGGTATTACTATTACTTAATCCCTTTAGCTGCCTCCTTCTCGCACTTGTGTGACAGTGTATAAGCATGTTTTTTGGAAAATGAAGGTATTTAAGAATGATTTCCGAAGTCAATTGACTGATACTCATTTACTTGTCACATTAGTTATTGCCTGTTCAGATCGATCTGTCAGTATTGAAAAACTCACAAAAGAAATGCAAAATCAAGTTTCTCATTAGAAATTTTTGATGTTTCTTTTTTCATATGGAATCCTGATTATTGAATTAAATGTTACTTTTTTAAACAATGTTTATAGAATAAACTTTATTTTACAGTGATACGCAATACTTGATAAATAAAAAATAAATAATATTACTTAGATTTCAATTACTTCCCCGTTTCTTTTTCACCCGGCCCACCAAACTTTCAAATATTTATATTTGGCCCATTCTATGAAAAGGTTGCCGACCTGTATCCTTAACTGCACAGCCAGTCTCCTTTTAGAACGGCACAGTTTCACAACAGTGCTTTGCGTTTGGCTTTTCAACCTTCTTAAAAAAACAAGGATATGTTGATTTGCAGTATGTGTAAAATCTTACAACACAGATCATTACTTGAAACAAATTTTGCCTTGAAAAATAGACATACTTGGTAAATTTTAATTTTTTCTTTATAATAAGACCTTGTTATCCAACTCATATTTTTATTTATATAAATACATGGGCTTCACTTTAGAACACAATTTCATGTGGTAAACTAATATATACCACTGGTGTAAAGAAATGACTCTTACTTGGAAAAATACCAAACTTATTTGGAAAAATGAAAGCACCAAAGCAACACAGAGGGCAACAGAATAACCATAAAAATTGTGTTAGATGTGGAAATAAACATAAATACAGGAATTGTGCCACATATGAGTAAATCAGCATCTTGGCAAAAATAATCATTTTACTTAATGTTGTAAAAAATAGATGACCACCACAAGAAAATGTGTGTAGCATCTGAGAAAAGCAAGGACAGAATTTGTTGTAGATACAGATGAACATAAGAACATAGTGAGTGAGTGAACAGACAACACCTTTACTAGTGAATGGCACTGCCAAACAGGTCAAGGGAAAGAAACAAAGGAATTTGTTTCATTGAAAGATTACGACTCATCAGCTAAAACACCCAACATACATTTATTAAGGATAAATTCATGGGTTACACAGACCAAAAGACACCAATAAAAGGAAGATGCTTTGTTATTATAAACTACAAAGACAAACACATTCATATAATATCCATTATATATAAAGCGGTTCAATCGATCCTTAGCATCAATGAATGTGTGGCAATAAATGTTGTGAACACTGAAAAGTAACTGGGATATGACAAGCTGAATTCCACGATG
This sequence comes from Polypterus bichir lapradei, assembly GCA_026402145.1. NCBI lineage: Eukaryota > Metazoa > Chordata > Cladistia > Polypteriformes > Polypteridae > Polypterus > Polypterus bichir. The sequence goes on from JANRMT010062796.1 coordinate 65,189,595, forward strand.
TGTTAAGAGGGCACAGATGTTTGCCTGGTGAATACAATATGTAGAGATGAACATGTCACAACTGTGGTGTACCTCTGTTGAAAAATACCATTTATAAGGTGAAGCACAGACAAATGAAAGAACTGAAAGTCATGAAAAGAGTAGATGACAGGGTGAGTTAATGATCAGAAGACAGAAGGACAAAAAAGAATCTGCTTAAGGTCCAAGGGACTCCAGCAATGATATTAAAGGAGAACTTTTTAATCTACATGGACAGAACATGGCACAGTAGGCTAGGGCAAATTAGTTCAGCAAGTTAGACATGTTAGAAATTGACAAGAGGAAACCTCCAAATTGTGCACCTTCAACTCCCTAGAAGGTAGATTTAGGTTTCTTTAGCTTACATTTGGGGATTCTCTCTTCACCAAAATTGTTCCATAAATTGGCACACATGATCATTGAACAGATTAGATTAGATGCATTTTATTGATGCCATGGGGATATTTAGATGCATACAGCCAGCAGAAACATATAAAACAAGGCTACAGACTCACGGGACAGATAATAAAGTCAATCAATCAATTTATAAGTAAATATATAAATAAAAATGAACTTAACAAGTACATTGAGTGGAAGTATTGGATTACTTGATAGCAGTGGGCAGAAAAGACCCCCAGAGGTGCTTCTTTGCACACCATGGTGGAATAAATCTGTGGCCAAAAGTGCTTAAAGAAAGTGCCTCCTAAAGGTGATAAGGGGATTTTTTATGATGACATTCAGTTTTGTCATCATCCTCTTTTCCACAATAGCTTCCAGTGTGTCCAGGGGTTCACCCTGTGATGTAGCAGGCTTTCCTGATAAGTTTTAACAGCCATTCACACATTGTGCTTCTTTTGTGGTTAGGTTGCTTCTTCAGGAGACTGCAGAGCAGAACACCACACTGGCTACTTTGGACTGGTAGAACATTTCCAGAAGCTCGATGCATGCCTCAAAAGACCTGAGTCTCCTTAGCAAGTACAGTTTGCTCTGCCCTTCTTGTACAGTACCATTGTGTAGTTAGACCAGTCCAGTTGTTTATGTGAACTCCCAGGTACTTGTAGCTCTGCACCAGTTCCACGTCCTTCACTTGAATGGTGACTGGTCTCAGAGGCTTCTTGACACGCTGGAATTCCACCACTAGCTATTTTTTTATCTTTTATTGACTTGATTGTATGGAATGATATATGTCTTTAATAATGTCAAAACCTAACAAAACTAAATTCAAATCAACTCTTACCCATGAGAAAGAGAAAACTATTGAGAGCAGTAAAGAGAGAAAGGAGTCTTTTCTCCCCAATATAAATGCTTATTCTAAAATATTATTGATTAGGTTCTGCCAGGTATTAAAAAAGTTTTGAACAGATCCTATAAGTGAGAATTAGATTTTTTCCAATTTCAAATAGTATAAAACATCAGTTACCAATTGACCTACAACAGGTGAGTTAGGATTCTTCCAGTTGAGCAAAATACGTCTACGTGCCAATAGTGAAGTAAAGGCAATTACAGTTTGTTTGTCCTTCTTCACTTTAAGCCAGTGTGGGAGTGCACCAAACACAGCTATTAATGGATTAGGAGTGATTGTGACACCAAGGCTCTCTGATAGGCATTTAAAAAGTTTTGTCCAAAAAGATGTTAACTTGGTACGCATCCAAAGCATGTGGCCTAGTGGAGCTGGAGCTCAATTGCAATGCTCGCAGATTGGATCTTGCCCTGGAAACATTTTGGACAATTTTAAGTGAGATAGATGTGCTCAATAAAATATTTTGAGTTGAATAATTGAGTGCTTTTCACATATGGAGCTAGAGTGAATTCTATGTGTTGCTGCCTTTCACTCCATTTCTGAAATGTTGAGTTGAGATCCTTTTCCCACTGCACTCTGGGAAAGGAAGGGGCTTTAAAATCTTTTATATATTATAGAAATGCTGTCTGAGTCCCCAAGACAGATCAATGTCTCTTCTGGAATAGAAATACAAAGGAGGTGAGGAATATTGGGCAAATTTTGTTTAGCAAAATTTCGAATTTGGAGATAGTGGAAAAATTGTGTTGATGGGAGACTAAATTTGAAGTGTAATTGTTCATAGGATGCTAAGACATTGTTTATATACAGATCTCTTAATGATTTAATCCCATTAATTTTCCAAACATTAAAAACTGTGTAAGTTCAAGAGGGTGGAAAAAGGTGGTTATCATGTAGAGGTGCCACAGATAAAATATTCTCTAACTTAAAGTGCTTCCTGCATTGGTTCCATATTCTGAGTGAATGAAGGATGATTGGGCTTTTAGTATATTGACGATACCTTGTATTTACTGGTATACAAAGCCTGGAATATAAAGAAGTACTGCAGAATTTCATTTCCATTTCTATTCTAAGCTAGTGTGTGTTCATCTTTTTGTCAATGTCCAGGTTTTTATAGTGTGTATGTTTGCTTCCCAGTAATAAAAATGAAAATTACGTAGATCCATGCCGCCTTCTGATTTAGGTCACTGAAGGGTCGCCTTTTGAGTGTGTGGGTTTTTTTGAATTCCAGATAAATAAGGTTATTTATTAAGGTTATTATTATTAAATCTAATTTCTTAATCTATATAGGGATGTTTTGAAATAGAAACAGATGCTTAGGGAGGATATTCATCTTGACAATGTTAATTTTCCCTGCTAAAGTAAGATGGAAGGTAGACCATCTATGCACGTCTTGTTAATTGTGTCCATGCAAACAGCAAAATTTTGTTGAAAAAGAGCTTTACATTATTTGTGATGTTGACCTCTAGGTATTTAAACTGATCTGCAATGATAAAAGGGAAGGTGTCCAATCTAGTGTTGTTTGCTAGAAAATTCACTGGAAAAAGCACACTTTTGTTCAAATTTGGATTCCTGATATGTTTTGAAATTCTGCTAGTACATTTAAGGCTGTAGGCACAGACTTTTGTGGGTCTGATATATATAGTACCATATCATCTGCATATACTGTAATGATATTTTCTGTTCAAGTCCTTCTCTGAAAATCCCCTTTATCTCTGATGCATTTTGAAAGTGAACAGTCAATGGCTCAATGGCAATTGCAAATAGAAGTAGTGACGAGGGGCATCCTTGTCTAGTACCACGTTCTACTTTGAAGTAGTCTGAAATAATGTTGTGAATACAAACTGAAATTTCTGGACTGGTATATAGTAGTTTGATCAATGCACATGTGTTCTGGCCAAACCCAAAATCCCATTCGACCATATCAAATGCTTTTTCTGCATCCAAAGATAATATGATCTCCAGAGTGATAGACTTTATGAGTGAATATATTACATGAAATAGGTGTAGAAGATTGGAAGCCAAATATCCACTTTTAATAAATCCTGTTTGGTCTTGTGATATTACTGAAGGGAGAATTTCTCAGTCTAGGGTTTTAGCTAGGCTTTTAGAGAATATCTTAACATCATTATTCAGAAGTGAGATTGGTCTGTATGATGGGAGATAATCTGTCCTTTTAAAAATGCCTTCTGAGTTTCCCTGAGTATTTCTGCAGAAACCTCAGAGGATGCATTTGTCTCTAAAAAAAATAATTTTGTTTGGCTGTAAATTCTGTACAGTTCTCGTCAGCTACTGACAGGGGGTTAAGATGCCAACTGTGAGATGAGTATGTGGAGCATAGTGATGTGAGCTCCATGACCAGAGGGGCATGGTCAGAGATAACAATAGCGTAGTATTTGCAAGATTTAATTTAATAAAGACAATGGGAAAAGCACGGGGGAAAATATAATAATTTCAGCGAATACCAAGTGGAGGCAAAGGAAAAACATACTATTTGTTTAATTAAACAGTGGTATAATCAACAAAAGGAAGCTGATCGAGTGACATAGCGTGTTGGAGAAACTTGAAAGCTGACGTTCACAAAGTCACACAGTGCCGGAAATAAAAAAGAAATCACATATCAAAGTCGCCGTGAAAAGGCGAGTTGTAGCCCACTGTCTGAGTGTCATATGAAAGTTTATTAGGGTACAGAGAAAAAAAAGGCACACAGTGGGGAAAAAGCACAAAATGTCAACTTCAATCTCGAAATTTCTACTTTAATCACGTAGTTTATTTTGTCATTAAAGTAGAACATCATAAACTTCATCTTAAAATCGTTTAATTAACCAGTTTCTCAAATCACATCGTAATTAAAGTATAGCATGTTAAATGCTTTGTTTTGTATGTGATCTTCTATGTGCTCTATGTGTGTGAATCACTACTTGCTTCTTAAACCGGCTCTCTTCCTCCGACAGGACACAGAATCCATTACATTCATGATATTACAGCTCTCTGAATAACTAAAATACTGAGATGTTTACGTAATATCATTTTCATGTTGATAGGAGTTAAAGCACATTATTAAACATGGGTTTCACAACGCAGTGATTGTGCGCGACCTTCGATGAAATAATTTATTGCAGCAGTACTCATGGGCGGCTCGGCTCTAGGCTTGTGGCAGCCCTGGGCAGAGAAAGAATCAGTGGCCCCTTCACCTGCCAATGTCAATATGGTATCTTATGCACGGTGGATGGCCACGTCCGTTGCAGACACTGCATAGCCGCCTCGTGCTCATGACACAAGTGCTTAATTTTTGTCGAAATTTGCTGCTGCGTTTTTAGCTGTGTCGTTATTTTCTCTTTCTGTTTTATATTCAATACTAGCAGAATACCCGCGCTTCGCAGCGGAGAAGTAGTGTGTTAAAGAAGGTATGAAAAAGAAAAGGAAAAATTTTAAAAATAACGTAACATGATTGTTAATGTAATTGTTTTGTCATTGATATGAGTGTTGTTCTCACATATATATATATCTGTGTGTATATATAATATATATATATATATATATATATATATAGCAAAATACCCGCGCTTCGCAGCGGAGAAGTAGTGTGTTAAAGAAGGAAAGAAAAAGAAAAGGAAACATTTTAAAAATAACGTAACATGATTGTCAAAGTAATTGTTTTGTGTATTTGGCGGCAGCGTCACAAAGTTGTTTTCGTCTAGCTGCATCAGAAAATGTACCACCACGTCTGACACACCTCCTTTTTACTGTTTTCTCACAGCTTGGATTGCTACTGTCATAATGGGTTTGAGTCTACACATATCTATAATAATAAAAGGCAAAGCCCTCACTGACTGACTGACTGACTGACTGACTCATCACTAATTCTCCAACTTCCCATGTAGGTAGAAAGCTGAAATTTGGCAGGCTCATTCCTTACAGATTACTTACAAAAGTTAAGCAGGTTTCATTTCGAAATTCTACACGTAACGGTCATAACAGTCGATAACGTTCGACAACGTCTGCCATGTTAAACTTTTTTATTTATGGCCCCATCTTCACGAAATTTGGTAGGCGGCTTCCCTGCGCTAACCGAAACCGAAGTATGTACTTATTTCGATGGTATGACGCCACTGTCGGCCGCCATATTGAACTTTCCAACGTCACCAATTTTCAAACTTCCCGTGCAGGTAGAAGGCTGACCCCATCTTCACGAAATTTGGTAGGTGACTTCCCTGCGCTAACCGAAACCGATGTACATACTTATTTCGATGGTATGACGCCACTGTCGGCCGCCATATTGAATTTTCCAAACGTCACTAATTCTCCAACTTCCCGTGTAGGTAGAAGGCTGAAATTTGGTAGGCCCATTCCTTACAGCTTACTTACAAAAGTTAAGCAGGTTTCATTTCGAA
>JANRMT010062796.1:65196963-65237259 GCA_026402145.1 Polypterus bichir lapradei
TGTGAGATTTGAGACAAGATTACTGTTCACATGGCCAACTGTAAGTTGCATTCTCAAGAGTAAGCTCAGCGCACAGCTTGGCCATGTTACAACCGGAGGGCCGAACTGACAACATGGTATACAAAGAGATCCTTAACAAATAATTATTGGCATATTTTCCCTCAGTTTAAAAAGGTTAAATTTTCTTCTTAATAAAAATTTTAAGGCAGTACTTCGCCGCTGCGAAGCGCGGGTATTTTGCTATATATATATATTTCATGGTTTGTTTCAATTACGATAGTATTTGCAGGATTTGTTCTGTTGAAGTGACATTCGGCATCTGTCAAGCATTGTAAGCACACAACCGGTTTCATCGATAAAATCACATCCAGCTTTTGAGAATTTAAACATTCATAAACATCAAAGTGTCCACTACTGAAATCGTCACCTGTGAATCTAAGATGTTTAAGAGGCATTGGCGGTTGTCGAAAGGTGTAAAATATTTGGCCATTTCGGTACACTTGAAAGCGACAACCGAACAATTCAGCGGCAGCCATCAACTCACATGCAGAACCATAGGTGAAGGGCTTAAGCAAATTTCGTGAAGACGGGGCCGTAAATAAGAAAGTTCAACATGGCGGACGTTGTTGACCGTTATGACCGTTACGCGTAGAATTTCTAAATGAAACCTGCTAAACTTTTGTAAGTAAGCTGTAAGGAATGAGCCTGCCAAATTTCAGCCTTCTACCTGCACGGGAAGTTTGAGAATTACTGACGTTGGAAAGTTCAATATGGCGGCCAACAGTGGTGTCATACCAACGAAATAAGTACGTACATCGGTTTCCGTTAAAAGTTTAATATGGCGGCCGACAGTGGCATCATACCACCAAAATAAGTATGTACATTGGTTTCGGTTAGCACAGGGAAGCCGCCTACCAAATTTCGTGAAGATGGGGCCATGAATAAGAAAGTTCAATATGGCGGACGTCGTTGACCGTTATGACCATTACGCGTAGAATTTCGAAATGAAACCTGCTTAACTTTTGTAAGTAAGCTGTAAGGAATGGGCCTGCCAAATTTCAGCCTTCTACCTACACGGGAAGTTTGAGAATTTGTGACGTTTGGAAAATTCAATATGGCGGCCGACAGTGGCGTCATACCACCGAAATAAGTATGTACATCGGTTTTGGTTAGCGCAGGGAAGCCACCTACCAAATTTCGTGAAGACGGGGTCATTCTTCTACCTACACGGGAAGTTGGAAAATTGGTGACGTTGGAAAGTTCAATATGGCGGCCGACAGTGGCGTCATACCATCGAAATAAGTAAGTACATCGGTTTCGGTTAGCGCAGGGAAGCCGCCTACCAAATTTTGTGAAGATTGGGCCATAAATAAGAAAGTTCAACATGGCGGACGTTGTCGACCGTTATCGACCGTTATGACCGTTACGTGTAGAATTTCGAAATGAAACCTGCTTAACTTTTGTAAGGAAGCTGTAAGGAATGAGCCTGCCAAATTTCAGCCTTCTACCTACACAGGAAGTTGGAGAATTAGTGATGAGTCAGTCAGTCAGTGAGTGAGTGAGTCAGTGAGGGCTTTGCCTTTTATTAGTATAGATATATTGAATATTGGACGCCCCTGCAGTCCTTGCTTTTCTTCCTCCAAGTAACCGATCGCCACACAATCAGCTCTGTAATAGACGTTAAGCAATCTGTAAGCTTAGAGCGCCGATTCTTCAAAATGTTTAAGGAACAATGAAATATCTTCGTAGAACATGTTTAATTATTCTATCCTTCACGCCAGTCCCAGTGAAGAATATAGATTATTTAAATGAAGTTATAGTTTTATCTGTATAATATAATAAACATATTTTGCTGCATTTCATCTTAAAAATTATATCATCATCATATTGAAATACACGCTTTATAAAGTGGCGCAGGTTGTGTAATATTATAACTGTAGTGCAAGTTTACAGTGAGGTAATTGTACTTATAAGTACAAACAGTTCTACAAGGAGCACTTGATTAAGTGTGTTTAAAGTTCTTGGGATGAAACTGTTTCTGAACCGCGAGGTCCGTACAGGAAAGGCTTTGAAACATTTTGCCGTGGCTGAGGTAGCGTGTACTTGATGCTGTATACTGATATTTCTCTTTCCGATCAGCTGCTACTGTGACTCACACTCAGATACAGTGATATAAATACTCCGAGTGGTGCAGTGAGAGTAATATGGAAAAAGATGATCCGCTGTGGCAACTCCTAATGGGAGCAGCTGAAAGAAGGAGAAGGTGCAGTGAGAGTTACAACGCTAAAGCAGTTATGGTATTTGGAATACTATGGCTATTCCCTGGACCATTATATTGTTACAAGTTAATTACAATCAGATGCATTACACTAATAAACAATATGAGGTTAGTTTCAGTGTATTTATAAAGCTGCATCAGGAAAATAAGGAGTAACCACACAGAAAAAGTAGCATTGCTTTGACGCTGGGTGCCGCCAGTCTGCAAAACCAAGCGGAGAACTTGTGTATGACAAGGTATGAGGTACCGTGGAAAAGTGCGTGGCTTTACGCCAAGTGTAGGTTTTACATTTCTGTGTGTACGCACCATTTATACATGAGGCCCCTGGAAACTTCTGTAGGTGGCAAGCCAATGGTATTGTACTGAAAGTCTATTGTGTAGTTGGTGAACAGAAAGGGAGACAGGACAGTTCCCTGAAGTTCTCCAGTATTTTATGCCAGGAATTTTCCAGGGATTTGAAACAATGATGGATGACTTTGTTGTGTCCTTGTCTACTACATAGGTGCATGATGCTAGACTCAAGCAAGTACTTGACATAGCTCACAATGTGAGTTTAAATTTATCAAGAAAAAATGTTAGTTTGGAGTATCTAAATTCACATTTCTTGGTGATAATGTTTCCTCTGATGTTGCAAGACCTGACACATAGAAAATGTCAGTAATTGTGAACAGAAATTGTCCAGTTGTAGAGATGGTGTTAAAATATGGTCACCTACTTGGGGAAATTCATAGCCCAACTATCTCAAACATGCACTCCACTCAGGAGTACTTGAGCAAAGAAATTAATGGACATGTAGTTTCAAGCAATAACAGAGTAGACCAAGTTTAAATAATTCTACTATTAATGTACCAGTGGTATAGTTCTATGATCCAACAAAAGAGCTCAGGAGTTCTGCAGAAGTTTCACAGTCTGCCCTAGGACCATAACTTCTCTATAAACATGAAAAACACTGGTAGTTATGCATCTTATACAATAACAAGTGCTGAAACCAGATAATCATAATTAGAAAACAATTTCTGATAATTACAGTGTGTGTAAATATTTCCCTCATTACATATATGGACAAACATTTGTTGTTAAGACAGATTATAAACCACTGGTTACATTACAGAAATATGTATTAAGGAACTGTCCAATGTGAATTCAAAGGGTGTTCATCAAGTTTCCAAATTTTAATTATTATGTAGAGTCTACTCTCAAGAGCAGTACACAGAACTAGGACTAGTGACCTAAATCAGTGTAAACGCATATGATTATGGCTTCTCTTTCAGTAACAACACGAAAATGAGAGGAAATAAGACAAAATATTGCAGAGAAATCATTTTTGAACATTTTGAAAGCTTCGATATTGAATGGCTGGCATCTACAGAAAAATGCATGTCCATCCTTCATTAAGGACTACTAGATCCTTAGAGAGGACTTAATAATAGTGGATGGAGTGATATTGCAAGGCACCAGATTTGGTGGAGCTAAGGTCATGTGTAAAGACATGCTAGAGATGATTAATGAGGGACATTGTGGTGAAGGAAAATGTAAGAGAACAGCTGGGGCCTCATGTATAAATGGTGCGTACGCACAGAAATGTTGCGTAAGAACTTTTCCACGTTCAAATCGCGATGTATAAAACCTACACTTGGCATAAAGCCACGCTCTTTTCCACGGTACCTCATACCTTGTCGTACGCAAGTTCTCCGCTTGGTTTTGCAGACTGGCGGCACCCAGTGTCAAAGCAGTGCTACTGTTCCTGTGTGGTTACTCTTTTATTTTCCTGACGCGGCTTTATAAATACACTGAAACTAACTGCATATTGTTTATTAGTGTAATGCATCTGATTGTAATTAACTTGTAACAATATAATGGTCCAGGGAATAGCCATAGTATTCCAAATACCATAACTGCTTTAGCATTGTTACTCTTACTGTACCTTCTTCTTTTCCTTCTTTTTCTTCTTTCAGCTGCTCCCTTTAAGGGCTGCAACAGCAGATCATCTTTTTCCATATTACTCTCACTGCACCACTCAGAGTATTTTTATCACTGTATCTGAGTGTGAATCACAGCAGCAGCTGATCGGAAAGAGAATTATCGGTATACAGCATCAAGCCCACGCTGCCTCAGCTACGGCAAAATATTTCAAAGCCTTTCCTGTACGGACCTCGCGGTTCAGAAACAGTTTCATCCCAAGAACTATAAACGCACTCAATCAATTGCTCCTTGTAGAACTGTTTGTACTTATAAGTACAATTACCCCACTGTAAACTTGCACTACAGTTATAATATTACACAACCTGTGCCACTTTATAAAGCACGTATTTACATATGATGACGGTATCATTTGTAAGATGAAATGCAGCAAAATAAGTTGATTATATTATACAGATAAAACTTTAACTTCATTTAAATAATCTGTATTGTTAATAATTAAACATGTGAGGATACGGTGCCGCAGCGCTTGCATGTTCACGTATTGTTCCTGCCTCGCGCTATATATTTGCTGAGACTGGCGCGACACTGGAAGGATAGATGGATAGAATAATTAAACACGTACTATGAAGATATTTCAATGTTTCTTAAAAGTTTTGAAGAATCGTCGTTGTAAGCTTACAGATGGCTTAACGTCTATTACAGAGCTGATTGTGTGGCGATTGGGTATTTGGGGAAACAAAAGTAAGGACAAGAATTGAAGGTTAGTACATTTAAAAGAGACAGTACTGCTACAATAAATTATTTCATCGAAGGGCGCACGTGCCGCAGCAGCATCTTGTATGAGACATCAACAATCACTGTGCCATCGTGTTCTTAATAACATGCTTTCATTCCAATCATCATGAAAATGATATCACGTATATATCTCAGTATTTTAATTATTCAGAGAGCTGTAATATCACGAATGTAATGGATTCTGTGTCCTGTCGGAGAAAGAACAGAAGCACGTAGTGATTCACACACATAGAGCACATAGAAGATCAAATACAAAACAAAGCATTTAACGTGCTACTTTAGTTACGATGGGATTTGAGAAACTAGTAAATTAAATGATTTTAAGATGAAGTTTATATTCTACTTTAATGACAAAATAAACTACTTGATTAAAGTGGATATTTCGAGATTGAAGTTAACATTTCGTGCTTTTTTCCTACTCTGTGCCTTTTTTTCTCACTGTACCCTAATAAGCTTCCATATGACACTCAGACGGTGGGCTACGTCTCGCCTTTTCACGGCGACTTTGATATGTGACAACTTCTTTTTTATGTCGGGCACTGTGCGACTTTGTGAACTTGAGCTTGTTTCTCCAACACGCTATGTCACTCGATCAACTTCCTTTTGTTGATTATACCACTGTATAAGCCAACAAATAGTATGTTTTTCTTTGCCTTCACTTGGTATTCGCTGAAATTCTTATATTTTCCCTCTTGCTTTTGCCATTGCATTTTCACAAAACGCTGAGCTTAAGGTCTATTTATATTGATTTGCATATTCAAAGAGGTATGATTCTGGGAGGAGACGGGGCGGGGCAGAAGGCGCGTGCACATGCGTTAGTTTTCACCCTGACCGAGATTTATGTAGTGGAAGAACGCGGATGTTGGAGTATGCACAGAGTCCTGCATCTGGAATTTTCTGTGCATAAGCACATTTCGGCTTTTGTGCTTACGTCATTTTATAGTGCAAATTCTACGCACAGCGTTATACATGAGGCCCCAGGTGAGGTGAACCTCAGTATAACACATAATGTTGTGTGGTGTTCTCTTTGCTTGACTCATAGACCACAGCAGTGAAATGAGCCATTGTTCACTTGTTATGATCCTGAAAGACCACATGAGAAAGTTAGCGTAGATCATTTGAAATTCAGAGGTAACATGTATATTGTGGTAAATGAGTACTGCTCAGGCTTCCCTGAAATAGAGACCTTGTCCACAGCTACATGCAAAGCAGCTACATCATGTATGAAAACATTGTTTGCAACATATGGAGTGTCTTATCAAGAGTTTAGGGACAATGGGTTACAGTTTGTTTCAAGTCCACAATCTAATAGATTGGCTGGTAGCTCATGAAAATAATAAAGACTCTAAAACAGGGATACTCAAGATGATAAGGAGCCAGGTTACTTAAAATAAACAGAAACATGTGGTGGGCCACTGCTTTATACTAAACATATTCAAAATGTAATCTTGTATTTGCTTTCAGATTTTCTGTTCAGTTAAGAATCAAATTTATATTTGTGTTATTTCTGGCAAAGCAAGTATTTTTCAATGTATTATCTTTTCATACTAAAAGACAGACCCGTAAGCATTTGCACAACAGTACTGACCACGACAATGTAAACAATTAAAATGAAAAATGGGTTAATAGAAAGGGACACCTTAATGTCAAAAGGATTCTGTTCAATATGGAGTTTCATGGGTTTTTTTGTCCATACAACAAAAAGCTAAAATAAGAAAATAAATCTGCACTTGTTTGCAAGAATGTTTTCTTTCTTTTCTTTCTTCTCTCCTTTTCAGTTGCAAACTCAGGCATACTTGAAAAATAAAAGGAGACCATGTATGAGATTATGAATAGCCAGATGTCAATTAATCCTAAATAAATAATTAATTAATCCTGAATAAATCCTAAAATATTTAAACATTATACCTACCTAAACAACAGTCTAGTGAGAAAACTGGCCTTTGCAATCCATAGCTAGCTTACTGAAGATGGAAGTCAGAGAGTTCACAAAGGGAGTTTAACATTAGAACATTAGATCATTAGAAAGATATGTATGAGAACAGGCCCTTCAGCCCAACAAAACGCACTAGTCCTATTCACTTAATTCCTCCAAAATAACATCAAGGTCTCTAATGTCCAACTGTCTTCCACACTACTTCTCTGTGGTTCTCTGTCTGAAGAAAATATCCAAATACTTGTGTGAAATTTACCCTTAACAAGTTTCCCACTGTGTATGCGTCTTCTTGATGAATTCATTTTAAATTAACAGTCTTATTCCACTGGTCTAATTCCTTTCATAATTTTAAACACTTCAGTCATGTCAACTCTTAATCTTCTTTTGCTTAAACTAAAAAAAGGCTCAACTTTTTTAATATTTCCTAACAACTCTTCACCTGTAGCCCTAGAATCGCTTTTCTCTGTACTTTTCCTAGAACTTCTATATCTTTTTTGTAGCCTGAAGACCAAAATTGCACACAGTACTCCAGATGCTGCTCACCAATGTGTTATAAAGATTGAGCATAACCTCCTTGGATTTGTATTCTACGCATCAGTGTGCTATATAACCTAACATTCTGTTAGCCTTCTTCATGGCTTCTGAACACCGTCTGGCAGTGTCAAGTCCACTATGACTCCTAAATCCTTCTTATAAGGTGCACTCCCATTGTGAATTCAAACCTAATATTTTTACTTCCTATGTGTAATACTTTACATTTACTGATATTAAATTTCATCTGCCACAAATCTGCCCAAGGCTGTATGTTGTCCAAGTCCCTCTGTAATTTTGCTCTTTTTAAATTGGTCTGTGAGTTCATAATGCTGTAGTTTGCAAATTTCCAAATCACACTTTTTAAGATGAGATTTTGGATTTGTTTAATCTCTAACTGAAATTCAGCCACAATGGTCTCCTTGGCTTGCTTAACAAAGAACAAATCTCTGACAGACAGATGAGGACCTTGAAGTCATCCAAATGCCAGTGAAAGTGCTGGTGCTAGTTTTCTCAATAAGATACCATATTTCTGAGAGAACATACATGCTAGCTTCCATGTGTTGGAAAAGGTAGCTTCAGCTCATTAAATCAGGTGTAGAAGATCAGCCCAGCTACAGACAGACACACAGACCCACAATGTCCAGAACACACACGTTTATTTGTATAAATGTCCTGCACACAACACAGTGCTCCCATACACCCAAACTCAGTCCTTTCTTCTGCCACCTCCACTCCTCGCTCGCAAGCTCTGTCTACTCCTACCCGACTCCGTGAGGCAGCCTCTTTTATAAAGCTCCAGGTGCTCCTTGATCAAGTTCCGACAGCATTTCCGGGTGTGGCGGAAGTGCTGCAAGAGAATCTGGTTCCTCTACTGGTAGCACTTCTGGGTGTGGCGGAAGTGCTGTAGACCACAGCTCCGGAACTGTTCTAAGCTCCAGTCGCATTGCCCCGATGTTAACCAGGCGGGCTGCCCTCTCATGTCTCGGGGGAGGTACTGCTGGTGATATGTCCACTCCCCTGGTCCTCTACTCAAAAGGGGCGTCCCGGCCGGGCAAAGTTCCTGGCTGTCTATCACACTGGCTAAACCAGATTTTCATTGTTCTCTTTTTGATGTTTAACATCCATGCTCTGAGAAAACCATTTTTGCTAGCTGTTGGCACAGCATGGTGTTTCTGTCAGAAGATGGTGCTGTTTTGCTGTTTTGCCTCATATGGCCGCCATCAGCAATGGATGTTAAATGTATTAAGTGATTTGAAACAATAATAATATATTTTTCTGTTGGATTAAAATGATATGAAATTATATTACAGGCCAGTTAAGTTTTGCTCACAAGCCAGATTTGACCTCCTGTTGAGTGTCCCTGTTCAACTAAAATGGAACAGAAAGGGCATTGAGACTTACACAGAAGCTTGTTAATTTACAGGCGTGCCATTAAACTGAACTCCTAAAACTAGTGATGCCAAGAATACCCACAAGGAAAAAACAGAAATCACCTTCTGCTGAAAGAGTTGCAGACTGGAGATCGCATCCATATAAGAGACTGCAATAAGAAGCAATGGCTGCAGAAAGGAACAATTCAAGAGGAGACATCTTTAAGGTCTTACCTGATTAGAATTATTGTTGGTCAAGAAAATTAGACGAATCAATTGTAGGAGACGACACACAAAATGAAGAAGAGGTGAAGTCCACACGTTTCTCATGTTATGATTTAAAAGCCAGAAACAATTTTAGTACTCTCAGACAAATGAGCATTATAAAAAAAGAATGTCTTCACAGAATGAAAGAACAAAACCCACAAGGCAGATCAAATGTCCTTAAAGGTAAATTCAAACGTGTTAGCATAGGGCCGGCCTTGAGTGCTAAGAACTCATGTGGAAGAGATGTACTGGTAATCTCACCTTCACCTGTGTGTACAATGACTATATTTTACTAAAATAGTTTTTAAAGGAAGCAAAATGTTATGTTAGTGTATAAGAAAAGATATGATTGAATGTTATTAATTACGTAGATTTAACAGAAATGACAAAAACCTCAGAAATGTAATTATAAGGGGGCATTCAGCATCTGCATGTTCACTGTACACCCGATTTGACCGTTTGATCTCGGGGGCACATGTCCAGATATTTGGGAACCATTTGGACCAAATTTGGGAGAGAAAATAAATCAAGTCCTTAATCTTGACAGTTCTCAGGTTGTCTATTTGGGTCCTGTCTTCTTCATCAAGCAGTTTAACTTTCAAGTCAGAAACTCATCTCTAAGTTGTAATGAAATACGATGGACTCAAGGGTGCAAACGAACTTATTCAGTTTTGCCTACTCCTCTTGATCTGCTTTCAGCTCAGTGCATGTATCAGTGAAGTTGGCCTGCATTACAGTACTCAGCATGGTGTTGTGTTTGAAGAGGAGATTTCTCATCGAGCCCCAGTGGATGTCCATATCATCACTGGATTCCAATGGAGGATGCTACAGCTTCTTTTTTGAGTTAAACACTGAGAAATTGGGTCCCCAGCCTGAAGAATGTATCTGTTCTCAGTAATAGTAAGTAGTGCTCTACAGTCTATCGGTTACATTTTAAAAAAGTATGCTGGGACAAAAAGTCAAATAATGGGCTCTTTTGGCATCAGGGGATAGAGCCCAAGTTCTAGTCGGACATCATGGTGAAGCGTTGCATGGTTCAGACAAAAGATTACATATACTGTATAGTAAAAATGGGAAACAACAAAAATAGAGAAGATGACAAGAGTCTTGCTGGTAAGTGGTATGTTAAACATCTGTATGCAAATATAAGATATTTATCAGAAATGTGCTTTGTTGTACTGTATATACATGAGAAATCACCAGAACAAGTACAGTTACAATCTGTTTTGATAGCTTAGCATAACTCACCTCCCACCTAACATGTAAATGGAGCAGGCCCGCCTATCACTTGCTGCAAATTGTTTCAGTTTTGATTGCAAATCACAAGATATCAGAGAATGCAATAACATAAAACATGGAACTGGCACCTACAACAAAGGTGAACTATGAATATAGAAGGCAAGAACTGTAATCAAACAAGGAAGAAGCTTTTTTTGTGTATGTGTGCGTATTTTCAAATTTTGTCATTTTTTACCCTGAAATTTTACAAAACTTTTGAAAAAATTACTTGGATTTTGGAATTTCTTTGTGTTAT
Organism: Polypterus bichir lapradei; assembly: GCA_026402145.1. Taxonomy (NCBI): domain Eukaryota; kingdom Metazoa; phylum Chordata; class Cladistia; order Polypteriformes; family Polypteridae; genus Polypterus; species Polypterus bichir. Next base: position 65,207,601 of record JANRMT010062796.1, read on the forward strand.
GCGTCATACTCAGCTCTTGAACTTTTGCCATCTTCGTAGCTAAACAATTCTAGAAACCTAGGAGCGCAGCTACAACAGCATTTTTGCGTCAATGACATTCAACAGAGCTTTGCATATCTTTGTTACACAAATAATATATGCCCCTATGACGGTGCAGCTCGGCCACACGTTACTGGGTCCTTCCAGGAGCCTTTCGAACCTGTTACCGTCAATAACGTACCCGAGGGATGAGCCTAGCAAATGAGGACAAACATACAGCAGCAAGGGGTAGGTACATAAGTGTATTAGTGCTTTTATTAACAAACTATCCAAACAAGGCACTGTTCAAAACAAAGTGCTATCATAAGTCAATAAATAAATAATCCATTAAAATAGTAAATTGCAGAGCTTAAAACCAAGTCAAATAAATAATCCTTTAAAAATGAGGTTAAAACACAGGCTGATATCTATCCTTTAAAAGTGCAGTCCCTAGTGCTATCCTTTAACATTAACATCTCCCTGCTAACCCTAAATGGGACCTTGCAGTAGAAGAAATGCCAACCAAACTTCTGCTACAGGTCTGGGTTCCTGCTGTCCCATGGTTCCCAGCAGGGCTTCCAATCCGGACCTCAGCGTATGAAGGATTGGGTCCCTGAGGCCATCCATGACCCTAACAGGACTCCCCATCCAAGTTTTCCTGACTCCCGCTGCCTTCCCAGACTTACAGTATGTGGCAAGTTGCACCAGCAGGTTACTCCAGCTCCCTAGTCGCTCTGATGCAGCAGCCTTCTCCAGCCCCTGAGCATCGGCCACACACTCCACAAGGGACTCTCCTGCCGGCTGCCTGTCTCCTCCCTCTCTCTGGCTTGTTCGTGCACTGGCTCTCTATGCCTCCTGACATCTCTCTCCTATCTTAAACCTCCTTTCTTCTTTCTCTTTCTTCAGATCTGTTTCCTCCCCTTCTGTCCCATGCAGGTTCCGTTATCATCTGCTGCCTAATTTGGTACGGGTGCGATGAACTGCGTCCTCCACAGGACAATTGAGGCACCTGACTGATCCGCCTGCCACCACATGTGTATGCGGCACGGCTAGCCAGTACCTTAACCACGGAGCGAAACGCACTCACGCACACCCACACCCGTTTGGAGCCTGCACCTTCCCTGGCACAAGTATTTATTTGAAATTGGCCACAGACCCGTTATATAAGAACCCCTTGAATTAGTTTGAAACATTTTGTCTGACCTTCATGCACAAATGGTGACCTACCACGGCCTTCATAATGGGTTACTTGGTTGTTCTTACCTGACTGTGTATGAGTGACATTGGTTGTGTGAGTGAATGTGTCTGTCCTCTCCATGGCAGGCTTATGCCAAAAACCTGACAGGATAGACTCTGCTTTCTCTGTGACCCTAAGTTTAGAAAATGACTTCTTATCCCTCTACAAGTATTACATTTTGTTAAAATGTCTATATCTAACCTGATGAATCAGCCTTTTATGTGGAGCAAACTTGTACTTGTCAACCTGACAGGCAGTGTCTATGATGTAACTAATGCATTATTAATTTAAGCTGCTGCTAGCCAAAGTCCTCAGCACACTTTGCTCCTGATGTGTTGATCGGTCATACATATATGCATTAGCAAGGAAATGCGAGGCATTGCTGGTAGATCTATATTTGTGCAAATTCACATAATTTGTCTGTTGCAGATTTTAGCATCCTATATGCATGCCAGTCATTTTCCATTTAATGAAAATAATTTCCTTTCAAAGTATGAACAACTGAAAACAAATGTTGGGAACATGCACTGATACAGTGCATTTCTGCACCCACCACATGACGAACCACCTACGGATGGAACAGTGTGAGGTTTTTTAACAGTGGCTTGAGTGCCAGTCCTGCCACCAACCTCTGAGTTTTCCCTACAATTTGGAGGACCTGCCTGCAGGGCTTGATGCATCATATCCAGGATGGACCAATTGCAGATTAAGGGTCTTGGTCAAGGGCCCAACAGGTAAATGTAGGAATAGCACAAAAATGTCATGTAATTTTCTAACCTGCTTAATCCAGACCACTGTTGCAGGAGCCTATCCCAGCTAGCCACAGGACACAAAGCTGGAACTAACATTAAATAGGGCACCAGACCACCGCAGGACGAACTCACACACACATGAAATACACGCACTAGGGCCAAACTCACACAGACATGGGGAGAACATGCAACCTCCTCACCCCTGATGTAATCCCTAGTCTACTTACTGTGAAGCAGCAGTGCTAATAATTTGCCACTGTGTGCATTAATTGAAAGAACATACGGAATAGTGGTGCAAGGAAACTTGGAACCACCCAGAATGCAACAAATCCTGCTTTCTCAGCTGTGTTGAAGGGGGTGACATAAAATAAACATCAATTGTACATTCATCCATCCCTCCATCCATCCATCCTTAAACTTGCTTTATGCAGTTCAGAGCATTTGAGAATTCGGGTTGTGTCCAGAGCAGAACTGAGTGCACGGCAGAAACCAAACATGGATGGGGTATCAGTCTATTGCATGGCAACTCATGAAGGGCCAGTTTAGAGTTGCCAGCCCAGTTAACCATTGTATCTATCAGGCATGGAAGGAAACACAGAATATAGTAAAAAAAAAAAAAAAAGCCCATATAAGTATATGGTGTTTATGCAGGCTCAACACAAGCAATAACTAAGCAAGATTGAACCTCAGGACTCTGGAGCTGTGAGGCAGCAACACTAACCACAGTGCCAGTCTTTATTTTAGGGAGCATCTTTAAAGTCCACACAGTTCTGTGTGATTTAGTGAGCAATTAACAAGATTTAATTCAAAAGATATCAAGAATCTACATACAAATACAAAGACAATCATGTCAACAGGATGGGAAAAAAGGAAAGTGTCGGGTAAAAGAATGCAAGATTCCAAATGCATTAAAAAAACAATTGCACTTCCAATCAATCAATCAATCAATCAATCAATCAATCAATCAACATTTATTTATATAGTACATTTTCATACAAAAAAATGTAGCTCAAAGTGCTTTACAAAATGAATAGAAAAATAAAAGACACAATAAAAAAATAAACATAAGTCAACATTAATTAACATAGGATAAGTAAGGTCCGATGGCCAGGGTGGACAGAAAAAACAAAAAAAAACTCCAAAAGCTGGAGAAAAAAAAAATAAAATCTGTAGGGGTTCCAGACCAAGAGACCGCCCAGTCCCCTCTGGGCAATCTACCTAACATAAATCAAACAGTCCTCTTTGTATTTAGGGTTTTCATGGAAGGACTTGATGATGATGGTCACGTAGACTTCTGGCTTTCAGTCCATTAATGTTGGTGCATCATGATGCTTTGGGTAGGTGGTGGTGGCACAGGCAACAATTATACCCTTACAGCCAAACATGGACAGTCCTAACCAGGGAGACTCCAGAGATGTTCTTGTGATGAAGAACAGGGAGTGCTCATTTAGAGAAGGGAGCAGAGAAGTTTTGGGATGATGTCAAGAAATCACAAATGTCAAGTAAGTCTGGCATGGGCTATGCTTACTGTGACAATTACATTGCATTGTTGCATTGTACAGTGCATTGATTTTCGATCAGTGTGACTTTGTGACATGTTTATAGGCTTAGAGGGTCATATTTGTCACATGTGCAGGCTACAGTGAAATTCGTACTTACATGTACTAATCAACATGTCAAGATTAGTGAATACGCTTACTATTAGTTTTACGTGGAACTCTCCTGGGGTTTAACTAACTTGTAAACGCTGTCAATGAGTAAAACAAGAACATATACAAGGTGAAGGGATTGATTTCTAGGCAAATTTGAAACAATAAATTAATCCGTAAGTCACGCAGAATGTTTCTCTGTTTTAAGACAGAGAAGTTTACCATTATGTCTCAATAGGAGATTTTCAGATTTTTAAAAATTGCACTGTACACTCTAATTGAAATATCTCAATGCAGTTTCCTTGAAGATTAAGTGAGCAAAGTTTCAACAAAATCAAACCAGTGGGAGCCGGGTTTGGACAGACAGTAATGGCAATCACAGTACCGTGTTATGTGTCTGCCAGGGAGTGTTCTGTGTGTAGCTACTAGTGAATAAGGCAGGATCAAGCACGGGTTAAACATGTGCCGAAAGAAATCAGTCCAAAAGTTTGTTTTAAAAGATTTAGTAAAAATTCAAAGCAAACAATCCACACAAGAATAAAGAAAAAATGTTGTTACACATGTAGAATAAAATGCAAAAAAAATTAGAAAAAATGTTTTCTTGCCAAACTTCAGTTGTTTCTATACTTAAAGATGCTTTTCTTCACCTTCAGTACACTGTAAAAGTATGGCACTGCATGTTCAGTTGTTAACTTTCATACTATTGGGCACGTTAAGGCACGGTTTAAAATCGTGTGCCCTCCATGCCTTACACACAGCAAGGCAGGTCACTAACAGAGACGATTCTGTGGTTAGAGAGACAAGAAATAGTTAGAATGTACCAATTCAATTCAGCTTGTGGGGGTTGTAAGAACCTCCCATAGACTATGCACTAATATATAGGTAAACATTTAATATGACTTAAACAACTAGCAAATGGCTCTTACACCGTGGCTTCTTTTTTATGTCTTTTTTTAATAATTTCTTTTTGGATCATAGTCTTCTGTGTATGTTTTATTATATGTCTGCTATCTGTGTAATATTATGTTCTCTTATGTCTCTTGGATTTTGTGGGTGGTACCCCAGGAGGCAGGGCCACCCTGACATCACAACTCCTGAGCTTTTCCTCTGGCTATTTAAGTCAGCTGAGATGGCTCATGACTCGGAGATCATTCCTCTGTTTAGACTTTAGCTTCTTTTCAATTAAACTCACTCAGTTTGTGGATTATTTTTCTGGACTGTTATTGGGACTTGTTTGCTATGAATTGCCTTGTTAGGCAATTACTGTTTTTTCATATTGTGTATTCTGGCCTCATTTGCTATTTTTCTAATAAAATTCTCACTTGCTCTTTTTATTCACAAACTGGGTTTCAACCGTTATCCTCCCTCTTGAGGAGTTTCTTGATAGAATTGTGGACATTTTAATATCTTTGCCAGCTCCTCCTTTTTGAGGCCCATTCCAACTGAAGCCAGCAGGTAATATCAGGGGTTCTTCTAGGCAGGTTAGTGAAAATCCTGACCTGCTTCTTAACATATTTTTGGAGACTTCATATCCCTTTTTGCCTTAGTTAAGACTCAATTTCATGACAAATAGCTGCTTTTAGCAAGGTGGATCTTTTTATGTTTAGATTTTGCACGGTAGCCATTTTTGCCTAGTAATAGACAGCACCTGAATGTCAGAGCATGACAGAAGTTGTGTCAAAAGTCTAAAGATGGTTCATAGATAACAGAAATAAGTGTTTGCAAAGAATGGCATACAGTTGGCAGCAACTGGTATGTGCTCTGTTGTATAAAGTGTGTTTCAGTTTTGGTAGATTGTACAAGGACATCACAGCAGAGAGCACACAAGAAATGTGTTTCAGCTCTAATGAAAGTTAACTGCATGTTACAAGAATGTGGTAGGAAAACACACCTGGGGTAACAGAATCCAGACACCCCAGCATGGTCACTCATGGTTTTCAGGTAGGTAATGTGGCCAAAAGTGTTGAAAACTAAACAACAGGCCAGCTGAAGAAACACAAAGAGGAATCTAAGATCAGCATTTAACAGAAGACCTTTGACGGCCATTCATTTCTGCAAAGAGGTGGGAGTCAAGAGATTCAAGGCATTAGTTATCAGTTGGATGTTGAAATGAATGCATTCACAAGATTAACTGAGGACTGGTAAAAAGCAAAGTAATAGAATTGATTTTTGTAAGCCAGAGAACAGAAATGAACGATTTAGACGGAAGGGATTGAGAGTATGAGTGATGAAAAGGAGTGCCAAAAGTGTAATAAGATCTTGCAAGAAAAGTGTAGGAGAAATTATAGAGCAGCTGAATGAGAAGATAGAGAGGGGGAGTGAGTCATACCGAACAACATGAGGCAAAAAATGATGGCCACCTAGAGACAATAAAGAGTTTTAGATTTGTTAGTCTTGAGCAAAACAATTTGGCTGCTTTACACAGTATTGAATACTTTAGAGAAAACTGCAACCAGAGCTCAACTGTAATGCAAACGGTGTGCAGACCACATGAACTCCCCTCCTTTGTCATTCTAGTCTGCTACATGTACAGTATGTGTATGTTAGCCATCTGAGCCCCTTTTTTTGACCAGTATGTTCCTGTCATTATTCTCCAGGAGATGTTAGTATTAAGCACTTTAAGTACTGTGGTAGGTCATAAATGGAAAGTCCCTGAATTTTGTAGTTCTTTTCCACAGCTGGCACCATTGAATTCTCTAAAAGTACTCTCACACCACAAGGAAAATCACATTTACTTTTTAATTTAAGGAAATCTCAAGACCTGGAAACCTAACCTTCAACTGATATTTCCAGCTCAAGTATACTGTCACACATCTCAAATAATAATTACGTCAAAGGAAACAGTGAGCTCTTAAACAGTAACAACAGAATAGTGAGTGGATACCACTTAACATTGAATAGAAAAGAAAAGAAAGAAAGACAGACAAACAAACAAAGAGAAATGGTAAATTAGACAACTCGTCAAAATGTGTGGCTTCTTGGCTGACATGTGCAATATAGCTGATGTTGTGAGGTTCTGGTGTGGACATGGAAGGGTTCGCTCTTATTACCTTCATACAGAAGGCATAGTAAGTCGGCCCCCTATCACCCCACAATGATTTTCACATCATTATAATATAATTAATTTTAATTAGTCAATCGTGAATGCAAGCGGACGAAATGAGTTTCCTCCGCAGGGTGTCTGGGCTTTCCCTTAAAGACAGGGTGAGAAGCTCAGTCATCCGGGAGGGGCTCAGAGTAAAGCCGCTGCTCCTCCGCACCGAGAGGAGTCAGATGAGGTGACTCGGGCATCTGATCAGGATGCTTCCTGGACGCCTCCCTGGCGAGGTGTTCCGGGCACGTCCAACCGGGAGGAGGCCCCGGGGAAGACCCAGGACACGCTGGAGGGACTATGTCTCCCGGCTGGCCTGGGAACACCTCGGGATTCCCTCGGAAGAGCCAGAAGAAGTGGCCGGGGAGAGGGAAGTCTGGGTATCTCTGCTCAAGCTGCTGCCCCCGCGACTCAATCTTGGATAAGCGGAAGAGGATGGATGGACGGATGGATGGATGGATGGATGGATGGATGGATGGATGGATGGATTTAATTAGTCAGTAATAGAATGGAGGTCACTAATTGCTTTAACCAAGTGAGGTCAATAGAAAACATTACTGGATGGAATGGGCTGCTCCTAAAAGCATAATGTAGCTCTCACTTCAGGCCAACAACACCCTAATGTATTCCCTGTAGTCAAGACGATGAATATTAATAACTACTGCATTTTTAATTATTTTGATCACTTGTCGAGGGGTATTACTGTTGAAAAAATGTTGCATTAATTTAGGGAATCTGCCACTTACACTTTTCATATTAGTCCAGATGGTCACTACTGTAATAGAATGCTTGGATTTTTCCTTAGCCAGGGAGTTTTATATAAAATAAAAATTTCATTGATGTTTCATCAATGTTTTGGTCTTGGAGACAAAATTACAGTGGATTAGGAGAGTATTCAGACCCCTTCACTTTCTGCACACTTGACAAAGTGAAAACATGTTTTCAGAAAGGTTTGCAAATTTATTAAAGCACAAAAACTGAAATCTCTCATTCTCGTAAGTATTCGGACCCTTAATCCACTACACTGTAGAAGCCCCTTCTGCAGCAATTACAGCTTTGAGTCTTCAACAGGATTTGCACACCTGGATTTGGGTAGTTTATTCCATTCTTCTGTTACATTTGATGGGTAACCTCTGTAGTTGCTATTTTCAGTTCTTTCCATACATGGACTATGGGGTTTAAATCTGAGCTTTGGCTGAACCACTCGAGAACAGAGACTTGTTGCAAAGCCAATCCAACATCGTCTTGACTGTAAGCTACGGATCATTGTCATACTCCAAGGTCAACCATCGCGCTAACCTGAGGTCTAAATTAGGTTTTCTTCAGTGACTTCCCTGTGTTTGGCTGCATTCATCCTTTCCTCAATTCTGACCAGTCTCCATGTCCCTGCCATTGAGAAGCACTCCCACAGTATGACGCTGCCACCACCATGATTCACTTTAGGAATGGTATTAGGCAGGTGATGAGCAGTGCCTGGTCTTCACCAGACTTAGTGGTTGGACTTCTGCCCAACGAGTTCAGTTTGTGTCTCTTCAGACCAGAGAATCGTTTTCCTCATTCTCAGCGAATCATTTTAATTCTGTTTGGCAAACCTCTAAGTTTACGTCTAACCACTCTACCATAAATACCTGATACTGACCATCCATCTGGCAGGTTCTCCCATATCAGCACTCTGTTAGAGTGGCCATTGGATTATTGGTCACCTCCCTGACCAAGGTGCTTCTTGTCCAATTATTAAGTTTGGCCAGATAGCCAACTCTATGAAGAGTCCTGGGGGGTATTTTTCGTACATGGATTACTCGTTTAGCCAGATGTAATAGTTGACGATTTGGCATGATCCTGGATCTGTCGGTTTTTCGAAACTCTTGCTGGATGTGTTGTCATAGCAGCACATCCAAATTCTCAAATCTGCTCGGAGCAGGTTTGTTCTCTGTAAACAAGGATTAGCTCACACACGTAATCAGTTTCCGTGCATGGAATTAATTCAGTCATGGCTTCACCGTTCATGAATGAGCAACCAATTGATATCGGTGCACAAATTATAAGAGGAGAATTTCATATAGAGAGGGTTTTGCGTGATCGGCAAGATCCTTTATTGCTCCTGGAGGAAATTCTTTTCAAAAGATACTGCTTTAGCCGAGGGGGAATATTGTACCTCAAAGATTTATTAGCACCTTATATTCAAAGTCAAACAAGGCGTAGTCGGGCTCTCACAACCACACAGACAGTATGCATTGCTTTGGGTTTTTTTGCAAGCGGCACTTTTTTTATAAACTGTAGGTGATGTGGAAAATCTAGCAGCTTTTCTGGAAAGTACAGGGTGTGTTGTTATCACTTGTGTGATGTCACCTCATCAACTGTGAGCAAGATGGCTGGGGCATGCTCAGGGCTTCTCTGTGGTAAGCTTGCAAGAGTGGAACAATCTGGAACTACCCCTGAAATCCATCATCCTCGGGTACAGGCAAGAGAAGGTAAGTCTGGTAATGGAGATGAGGGACTTCTCTGATGCAATGGTGAACAACATGGGTGCCTGAGTGGTGACTGGGAGAAAGTGAAGACCTAAGGATTAAGTGGACAGGGCAGTCAACACCAGGAGGTAATGGGTAGGGTCAATACAGAGTAGGCAGGCTTGGATGGTGTGACCCAGCCTATGGTCAAAGACCAACACGAAAGGTAAGAAGGACCTTACCAAGGAGTACAGAGTGAAGGCAGTGGCACAAGGTCAACAGGGACATTGGACAATGTGGGAGGGTGTTGCAAGCCAAGTGGTAAACTGGGCAGATTGGAAGCTGCCACAGGGTCAGCCCTGTTTATGTCTTAGAGCTAGTTATGACATTCTACAAAGTCTTCAGAATCTCCAGCAGTAACTTGGCATAGAGCAAGCTATTGACCTGTTTGGGACCACCAATGTCACGCTCCAACATGAACTGCCTGGCTGTAAACTCTACCAGCACAAGGTCAGTTCAGATGGCTGGTCTGAACTGGTGGAAGTAGTGAAGAAAAGACAGTTTGAAGCCAACCATGAGAGTCCATCATCAAACCAGCAGATCTCTTTCATCAGACTGCGAGAACACAGAAAGAAGTTCAGCAGAAAACCAGCACCAAAGGTTATGGCCCCAGGAGTGGATTGGAAGATGGAGGTGGACCTGGGCAGGTAGCTCTATATTCCAGGAGAAATCTGTAGCACTTCACTAGACATTATGCTGTGGGCTACAGCTGTACAATCTACACTGCTGGTTGAGCTAACAGTGCCATGGAAGGAAGGGATAGAGGCAACGCATGAGAGAAAGAGAGCAAAATACTCAGACCAGGTCAAAGAGTGCAGGAAAGACGAATAGTGGGCTGAAGAAGGAGTCTGAGAGTTTGTGAGCCTATCAACAACATGCCTTCTTAAGGACTTGGGTTTGCAGGGAGGCAGACTTCAAGAAGAAGCAGAGAAGACAATCTTCTTATTGTGGCTGAGGAGGACAAACAAGGCTTGGAGAGTGAGCAACTCCTGAGGAAAGTTAACTGCAGAGGATATCAGGGAGAAGTCCCTATTCACTTCAGCTTCCACTACGAGATGTTCTGGGATAAGCCTAAATGAAATGTGAAGGTAGAGCTGAGCAAGAAAATGTCTACTTGTATATGTAAATAAATCTGGGATAAAGATAGATAGAATTTTATTTGTCCCCAAGGGAAATATGGCTTTTTACAGAACCTCTTTAAATAAATAAATACATAGATACATAAATATGTAGTGTAGTGAACACACACCATAATGACTGAAAAGGAAGAAAATTTAAAAAGAAAGAAAACTTCTGACTTGGCTGTCACAGTCACAGTGAGGCATTATGCAGACTTATTGTTGTTGGTATAAAGGAGCTTTTCTTGACACACTTCTGCTGAATGATTCATTGGCTGAAAGTCCACAGTGTTAGTGTCAGATAGAAAATGTGCAGCATTGTTCATAAGGGCAGTCAGTTTTATTTTGATTCTCTCCTCCCTTACTACCCTCCAGGGTGTCCAGAGTGTGTCCTATAACTGAGCTTGCCCTTTTATTTAGCTTGTTGATTCAGTGGGCCTCTCTTGCAGTGATGTCACCAGCCCAGTACACCACAGTATAGACAATCGTACTGACCATCAGAGACTTGTAGAAGATGTGAAGGATGTCACTTCCCACATTAAAGGAACACAGTCTTCCAGCTCCTCTGTGTTCTGAGATCAGTCCAACCTGTCATTAATGAAGATCTCCAAATACTTGTAGAAATTAACTACCTCTACATCCACTCCTTGAATAGTGACCGGACATAGAGACTTTTTGGTGCGGTGAAAGTCAAATACCAGTTGCGTGTTTTTTCTGATGTTAACATGAAGGCAGTTCTCTTTGCACCAAGAAACAAACTTCTCCACCTGACTCCTCTACTCTGTCGTTATCAATACACCCCATAAGTGCAGGATCATCTAAGCATTTCTGCAAGTGACATGACCTGGTGTTATATTTATAGTCTGAGGTGTACAGAGTAAAGAGAAAGGGAGATAGGACTGTTCCTTGTGGTGCTCCAGTGTTGCTCACATCTTTATCAGAGACACGGTCCTTGAGTCTCAGACACTGCCGTCTGCCCTACAGATAGTCCATTAACTCAGCACACCATAGGCTCATCCACCTGCATATCTAGGATATATAAAGTGTCTGCATTATCTAGTTTAAATCCACAAACTTTAGATGTGTATAGCTATCCTGCTGTGGTTTGAAGCGGGCAAAGGCGTGAGAGGAAAAGTGGCTGATGAAAGACAGAAATACATGTGATGAAGTGAGAGCGCACAGCCTGGCCAATCTGCATTGCACTGAGGAGGCCCAAACCTCTGAGGCATATTGAAGAAGCGTTCTGTGGTAATTTAAGTGGTCCTGTGTGCTTGTTAGATCTGGGGAATCTTATGCTGCAGCCCCCCAGTAATATAGTTATCCATCATTCTCTAAGAGGATGTTTTCCAATAGAGTGGATAACTTAGCAGAGATGCCACTCTCTTCTCTTGTCTTGCCTGGCCATTAACGTGCCTTAGAAATGTGAATTTGAGAGTACCATTCTACTTACAGTACACTGCTGGCATGTCCTATTTTTGCTGTCTGTCACTTATGTAAGAGGATCATGGAATGCCGACATAGAAGTTTTTGTGCTTTTGAACACCTTGTACTTTTGCTGAGAAAGGTGTGTTGCACTTGACAACCTACAGGGGGTCTGGACTAATGGGATTTTCTGTAGAGGCTCAGATTGTAGCAGAAGGCAAATACGGAACATTCCAGCTCAGAGAGTCATTAAATGAGGCGTCCAGTGGGCTTTCAGTCAAGTTTCTTAGGCTGAAGGCTGCCATCACATCATTTACAGGAAGACTTCAAACATCACAGAAAACCTGCACATGTCAAGACATAAAGTAAAAAATCTTCTTCACTTGTGCTCACTTAACAGCTTTTCCTTGACTTGAGTTACTAATGAAACAAAGGCAGCTATCTGCTTCCTGTAAACAAGAGACATAAAAACAATCATTGTGTGTAGAAAGAACAGCAGGATAAAATGGAGCAAAAGAGCAGAGTGCAGCATGGTGCTGCAGATTAAGCGCTAATCCTATGAGCCTCCGTTGAAATGTTCAGTTCACCTCAGTGCTCTTTAGTGTCAGCGGAAAATAGCTGGTGACATAATTGCTTCTCTGCCCTGAGCTGGCCATTAAAAAAATACAAAGAAGGGCATTTGTTCGGTGAAAGTTTGAACTCTGACAATATTGTGTTAAGAGTTGCGTCAGTGAGAGGCAAATGGAGTGCAAGAATACTAGCATCATAACCTGAATTTCGACTTTAAAAATAATTTAAATCTTCAAAGGTTCTTCAGAAGTATTAATTAAAAAATAAGTAAAGTAAAGCAGGACATGTATTTGTATCATTAACATTCAGCATGTATTTTTAAAAATATGTTGTTTGCATAATCAATAATCAATATGTCAATGCGATTTATGTTTTAAATCAGTGGTGTCCAACTTCCAGTCCTGGAGGGCCTCAGCGGCTACAGGCTTTCATACTAACCATCTTCTTAATTAGTGAACAGTTCCTGCTAATTAACTCCTTTTGCCTTAGCATTAATTAACTTGCTTCAGATCCCTGAATTGTTTCTTTTTTCCTTAATTAGCAGCCAAACAATAATGAGACACAAAAAATGACCAGCTAACCAGTGTCCATCACACAATATCTGAAAATAAAGAAAGATGAAGGTCTTAGTAAGGCTGATCTGCTCAGGTCACCAAAATATCTTGATGGTGTTCTTAGACAAAATGAAAATCAGTTTTGGAAATGTCTACTGTGGCAGAATGAGAGCAGCAAGAAGCCATGGAATTAAAAGAACAGGTTTCATTAAAACAAGAATGAGCTTCACTGTAAAAATAATGTTAAATTTACAGTAAAAAACTGGCAGCTGGGGTCGCCAGAATTTTACTGTAATAAATAAGGTGACAATATTTTTAGGTCTACAGTATAATTTTGTATTAAAAACTATTTGATCTTTGCAACAAATTCCAACAGAAAAGAATGTTTAACCATAACCAGAAATTCATGTTGCGTAATAAATATGACAATCAATAAACAATATGTATTGTCAGGGTCAAACCTCAGTACACAGTTAGCATCAGTAAAGTAATAACATCCAATAGCAAGCATGTACCATTTAATTATACACATTGAAAACAATTCAATGTTTAAGGAAATTATGGCACGTTGTCTGGTGGGGAAGTAAAGTTTTCTTTTGTGGTGTATGGTGTCCTACTTATCGAATACAACCCACCATAGATCAGCTTCCATAACCTCAAAAAACCTTCAGCACGCAGGGAAAAATAAGTTTGCTAACTTAGTTTAAGTTTTTTTCCCTACTATTCAAAGGTATGTGGATCACCAGGAACGATATTGTAAAAAGGGGCGTGATCTGAGGCAAATATCGTAACCGGTGTTACTGACACAGCATTTTACCGTTTTACATTTTACGGTTGTTTACCTTCACTATTTAACAGTTTTACACTGTAAAATTAACAGATTTTTTCAGTGTAACTGTAATGCATCAATAAACGGTATTTAGCATATTTTGAAGGTAGAAAAATATCAATTTTACAGAACTTGGCTGTAAAAAATAATGAAATGTATTGTTTAAGATATACAGGCAATTTTCAGTAGAACATAAGGTAACTTTCCTTTTTTTCAGAAAAGGTCTTTTACTTTCACCATTTACAGTATTTTTACCATTAAATTTACTGACATTTTTTACAGTGTATTTAAGAAACTGGTTGGAGTTTGAAGCTCTGACTTAGTTGGTCTTCTGTTGGCTAACTCATTTCACATTTCATTTCTGTTTGGGTGCCATTTAATAAAGAAAAGAATCAATTCAGAGGACTCAATACTTAAAAACAGGGCTATCAAAATGAAGGGAAAAAGAATTTAATTAGCACTGAAAACTGCGCACTTATTAGGAAAAGGGTTAGAATGAAAACCTGCAGCTGTTGTGGCCCTCCAGTATTGCAGTTGGACACCCCTGCTTTAAATGGTTATGAAGACACTAGATGTATGTGGTCTTTGGGACAAAAACAACCCAAAGACGCCCTATCAGTTTTACTCTTGTCATGAACTTGGAGAGATGTCAGCTTACTCCTAAGAATTACCAAGTATAGAGAATATGGACCCACTTGTGCTTGCCGCCCCACTGGTTTTAGTAAGATGATACCAGTGATACCATATCTTAGCTGTACTGCTGGCATGAGTCTTAGTAATCTTTGTCTTGGTAAAATACCTCCAGATAGAAAATGTTTTTAGTCAAAACTTCAAGCCTTGCCCTCCGTTGCTGAGGTGTGTTGTGTCACTTGCATGTTATTGAGCCGCGGTGATTGCTTCGTTTCGATGTTGTGTCTCTTCATCTGTGTCATTAGCACAACATTGTTGTTGTGCGACGGTGTTTGCTGCACACAGGTCTTTCCTAGTGAGAAGTGAGGTGCATGCAAGTGCTGAAAAAAAATTAAAAGTGCATGCATGCACCATCTAGCTGCTGAGGTTGAGTGTGAGTGGACTGCTCCTTACACACTCAGGTCTTTTATTTATATATCTCTAATATATGTGATTTGTTAGCTATATTTACGCATAGATTTAGCTTGCATTTAGCTGTTTATGAGTATTTTGGTTGAACTGGCAAAATGAGGCACAATATAAGTTGCAGGATCTCGAAATCAAGCAGCTGTAGAGCTGGTAAGGATCCAGCATGAGTTAAACACGTACAAAAGAAATTCCAAAGTCCAATAAAGTTCATTTTAAAAAGGCTTTGTGAAAATTCAAAGCAGAACAGAGAAAAAAAGTTGTTACACACGCAGAACAAAAGGCAAAAAAGGAAAAATTGTTTCTTCTACAAACTTAGCTTTTTCTTGTTAAACTTCAGTTGCTTTCTATACTTGAAGGTTGTATTATTTCTCTACAGCAAACTTACCTAAACTTTACTTAAAATATTCAGTACATTTGTAACGGCTGACCCCTTACCCAGCCGGCAGCTACACTTCCAAGACCTGAGGCCTGGATAAATTACTGAGGCTAATCTATGAATACCAAGCCATAACTCTAATAAATAAAATTTTCCCCACAATCAATGGTTTAAGCATCAGCACACAAAAGCAGATATGTAAAAATAAGTAGATAAATATATTAAATGAAACAATAACAAAAAATGCAACTTTCACACGTAGAAAATAAGTATATATATATATATATATATATATAGATAGATATGTATAAACCACCACCAGAGCAACAACACCATATATACAACTAGCAAAATACCCGCGCTTCGCAGCAGCGAAGTACTGCCTTAAAGTTTTTATTAAGAAGAAAATTAAACCCTTTTAAACTGAGGGAAAATATACCAATAATTATTTGTTAAGGATCTCTTTGTATACCACATTGTCATTTCGGCCCTCCGGTTGTAATATGACCAAGCTGTGCGTTGAGCTTACTCTTGAGCAAGCAACGTACAGTTGGCCATGTGAAGAGTAATCTTGTTTCAAATGTCACAGCTTGGATTGCTGCTGTCATAATCGGTTTGAGTTTCATGGTTTGTTTCAATTACGATAGTATTTGTAGGACTTGTGTTGAAGTGACATTCGGCATCTGTCAAGCGTTGTAAGCATACAACCAGTTTCATCGATAATTTCACATCCAGCTTTTGAGAGTTTAAACATTCATAAACATCAAAGTGTCCACTACTGAAATCGTCACCTGTGAATCTAAGATGTTTAAGAGACATTGGCGGTTGTCGAAAGGTGTAAAATATTTGGCCATTTCGGTACACTTGAAAGTGACAACCGAACAATTCAGTGGCAGCCATCAACTCACATGCAGAAACATAGGTGAAGGGCTTAAGCATTTCACTCTTCTAGTGCTCCTGTGGAGTATAATTATCTCCTGTACCGTCATCAGTCCACACCTTGAACCTGTCCCAGTCATTCAATACATAAGACACAATGTTCCTCCGGATATCAAGAGTGAGCCTGATATGGCCGTGCAATATGTAACAAAGAGAATGGAAAAGGTAGGTGCCATCTCCGGGCATGGAAACCACTCGGTAAGTAACAGTTCTTTGATAGATGGTGATCACCTCAATAGACATGTTAATGGGGGTACGGTTGGAACGATAAAGGAAATGGGTACCTGAACAATGTAAAGTAAGTATAAAATACCTACACAATAACTATAATCGTAATAAATGAACAATAAAACAGCAGAGAAGCCGTGGATTAAATAAAAAGGCTGTAGTTATCAGCAGGGAGACGTGAATCCCATGGCGAAGCAAGGAAGGGAATGTAGAGACCGGAGCGACAGACGGCCCTATATAGGCAGGCAGCCAACAACGTGGGAGGCGTTGGGATGGGGGACCTAACGCTGCCTCACACGGTGACCGAACTGCAGGCTATGGACATATATATGTACGTAAGTAGGATTCAGTTAGCGATGGGAACCCGCATACCAAATTTCTTGAAGATGGGCCCATAAGTAACAAAGACCATTGGAAAGTTCAATATGGCAGCTGACAGTGGCGTCATACCACCAAAATAAGTACGTACATTGGTTTCAGTTAGCACAGGGAAGCCACCTACCAAATTTCGTGAAGAATGGGCCATAAATAAAGTTTAACATGGCGGACGTTGTCGACCGTTATGACCATTAAACGTAGAATTTCGAAATGAAACCTGCTTAACTTTTGTAAGTAAGCTGTAAGGAATGAGCCTGCCAAATTTCAGCCTTCTACCTACACGGGAAGTTGGAGAATTAGTGATGAGTGAGTGAGTGAGTGAGTGAGGGCTTTGCCTTTTATTATTACAGACTAGCAAAATACCCGCGCTTCGCAGCGGAGAAGTAGTGTATAAAAGAAGTTATGAAAAAGAAAAGGAAAAATTTTAAAAATAACGTAACATGATTGTTAATGTAATTGTTTTGTCATTGACATGAGTGTTGTTGTCATATTTATATATATCTATAAAGTGAAAACCTGAATATATAAAGTCAGCGTCGGAATTTATAAAGTCATTCCTGATTATATATAGTCAACATCGGAGTATATAAACTCATTCCTGAATATATAAACTCAAAGTCAAAATATATTGATTGAAACGACTCTGAACTGAAGTAAGTTAACAAAAACGTATTCAGAAAAATAAATAAAAAAAACACTGTTCGGTTAATGTTTTGAAAATGATGCATTTGCCCTGCCCAGGATTGGTTCCTATCTTGCACCCAGTGTTGGCTGGGATTGGCTCCAGCAGACCTCCGTGACCCTGTGGTCGGATTCAACGGGTTGGGAAATGGATGGATATTGCAGCACTGACTTTGTATATTCCGACGATGACTTTATATATTGAAGTTTTGACTTTATATATTCCAGCGCTTAATTTATATTGTGAGCTGGAGGGCTTCGCTATTACGTGTGGGGACGAACTTCACTTTGGTAACTGATCATACTCCACTTCAATAGTCATACCGACAGAAAGATACAAACTCTCGCCTCATGAGATGGTTTCTGGGTTTACAACTTTTACCGTTTCACAGTAAAACATCGACCAGGTTCTGAACACATCAACGCAGACGTATTATCAAGACTAAATGAACCTGGTACAGAGAGTCGCTTGATTAACGGAAATGTGAATAAAGCTGAGGGGGAGGGTGTGAGCTGGAGGGCTGATCACACCCCAAGAAGATACAGACGCCTCTGGGAAAACCACAACCCCGAAACACAGAGTACCCTCACATTGCTCCTTACTTTCTCACTTGCGCTATAACGCGTAATGCAAACCTCGCGCGATACTCCACTAATTTAAAAGCCTTGTGCAGCGCCTGTCAGTTGAAAATTGATTGTTTGCTTGCTTTTATCGCTCTCTCTCTCTCTCTCTGCTCCTAGCGGAACTGTCATCTCTGACTTGTCATGGAGCACGTTTAAGCTCATGTGTTTGCAGTGTTTGAATAAAAATCCTTCTTGTTTCTACGACATCCTGTGTCTCTGTGCAAATCTGTGACCCAAGCGTGACAATATATTCCGACGCTGACTTTATATATTCAAGATTTGACTTTATATATTCCAGCGCTGAGTTTATATATTCCGACGCTGACTTTATATATTTAAGTTTTGACTTTAGGTGGCAGTGTGACGAAGTTGCTTCGGAAGACGGCGTTAGCCGCGGAGCTCAGCTCAGAGCGAAATAAGGTAAATGGGAGGGGATATGATGACGTGACACCTCCACCCGCCTTAACTGTCAATCCCCCACAAACACAGTCTCTCGGAATTTGCATAAGCACACCCCTTCACCTGCAATTTTAACTTAGTTAAAAAGTGATCAAAACTCTCGTTTATATCCTGCGTCCTCTCATTAAACTTGTATCCCGCATTACCCGTGGGCATGAAAAACGCCAGCGGCAGCCTGTGAGTGAGTGAGTGAGTGAGTGAGTGCGTGAGTGAGTGAGGGCTTTGCCTTTTATTAGTATAGATAACAAACCCTCCCTTGTCCCAATAACATATAACAAACACAGAACACAAATAACAATGAATGAATACGGAAAATGCCAATGATAGTGAACTTGAGTCAGAGTATACAACTGTCCTGAATACGGATGACTTATCAACAGATAAGTGATGTGTTTGAATTTCCCGGAAAAAATGGAACGACCTCACCATAAATCCTCGGCGTGTGGTGGATAATGTAGTCCAATCCCAGGGTCTCTGGCAATGATTGAATTGAAATAAGTCCAGTAGAATGAAAAACAAACTGGTATCAAAGGCGCAATGTGGAAAGCAGCAGGTAAAGTTGGTTTGTTGTCGTGAAAATGTAATCTCCGTCTTTCTCCTTCTCCACTCTGTTCCCTCTTGATTGTTTATATAGTAATGAGCCGGCTGTAATTGATTAATTGTAAACAGGTGCTTTCCATCTTGGGGCTGCAGTCTCTTTCCATCATCCACCCCCCCTGTATTTACTGGGACGACATTCACTGACGCACACATTATAAACAGCAAATTGGACGATGGAAACAAAATGCACTCAGTACAAACATTGAAAACACTATTACTATTGTGACAGATAGAGTGCGCTGTCGTCCCTTTGAACCCTCAGACCAGATGCCAGACACCAGATAAAAGTCCCAATAATTTTATTTTTACAATAATACAGTGCACAAAGCACCTCCACTATACTCAATAAACAATCAATAATCAATCACAATAATCAAATCCTCCTCTCCCAGACGCGTTGTCACCCTTCCTCCCAACTCAGCTCAATGCTAGGATCTCCCACAGTCCTTTTTAAAGTCCTTGACCCGGAAGTGTTTCTCTCTCTTTGTCTATGTGACTTTGCAACACTTCCGGGTCGGATGAAAACTCCTTTTTCTTCAACCCGGAAGTACGTCATTTCTTCTGTCCCCGTGACTGTGACGTACTTCTGGGCTGTAGGGAAAATATTCTTTGAGCCTCCCTGCAGTGTCCTCTGGCGGCCCTCATGGTATCCAGCAGGACTGTGAATAAAGACTCCATTGTCCATGATTCCCTGCTGGAATTCGGAGCACCTCCATGCTGCAGGGAGGGCTCCATCTGGTGGCCTGGGGGTATTGGCTGGGATGAACGGCCGGCCATATACCACACTATGTAGCCCCGCTACATATTCTATATGTACGGCACATTCAATATGGTCAAAACAATACGTCACGAGATCCAGTGCATTCAATAAGGCACAGTTTGAAACTGTGTGCCTGCCACACATTACCTACTGCAAGGCAGATCATAAACTGAGATCTGCAGTCAGAGGGACAAGAAATAATTATAATATTCCATTTCAATTTAGTTTGTGTGGTGTTATATTGGGACCTCCCGTAGTCTATGCATTAATATATAGGTAAACGTTTTAACATCCATTCATTCATTATCCAACCCGCTATATCCTAACTACAGGGTCACAGGGGCCTACTGGAGCCAATCCCAGCCAACACAGGGCGCAAGGCAGGAAACAAACCCCAGGCAGGGTGCCAGCCCACCGCAGGGCGCACACACCCACACACCAAGCACACACACTAGAGACAATTTCAGATCGCCAATGCACCTAACCTGCATGTCTTTAGACTATGAGAGGAAACCGGAGAACCTGGAGGAAACCCACACAGACATGGGGAGAACATGCAAACACCACGTAGGGAGGACCTGGGAAGCGACCCCTTACTGTGAGGCAGCTGTGCTACATAATTAAGAAAATACTGAAATCAATTTAACATAACCTACAGTGAATAACCAACAAATGGCTCTTACATAGGCTGTGGCTTGAACTGGAGAAGAAGAGTGGAGCTGGAGTCCTGGCACATGTAGCCAAGAATTTCATGGAGTAGTTGGGTTACAGAGACAAAGACAAGAAGGAGAGCATATGGAATTGTGGAATTAGACTAATTGTGTGGAATTTAGTCCAATTTATGTGCATTTGTTTGTCTACCTGGGGGTTCTGACTCACGAGGAATCAATTTCTCAAATGATTTTTATGTGTGTTTTTGAAAAAAAAAAGTTTAGTTATGTTACTGTGTTGTGTGGATTTTTTCTGTCTCTTTTTAGCCCTCTTGCTTCTCTAAGAAGTGATGAAGTTCTGCAACAAAATTAATCATCTCAGGGTCACCCGTGATCTCTTGGTATGCTAAAGACACACAAAGATACCTGAAAATTATTGTAAGTACAATAAAACCAGCAATTGATTTCAGTAGCAAAAAGTCGAAATCAGGACAAGCAAGGGTCAGGATACAATGGAAGCCAAACACCACTGAGAAACCAGAAACAGAAGGGGCAATACAAAAATAAAAGTCAAATGCAGAAAGGAGAGTGTAACCAACCTCTTGCTAAAAGCTGAAGAATGTTTGCAGGCAACTGTGGCAATGTGAGGAGTGTAAAAAGGGACCTTCAAGGAGGTTTGTGATTGGAAATGGCACACAGAAGAAGGCTGTAACACTCTGCCTTAAATAGACACACAATTGCAGCAATTATGAGCTATGAGTAGTCAAAATAACATTGATCAAAGGGTGTTTGATTACTTTATTTCTCAGAAAAGGGAAGGCTTTCAAAATAAATAAAATGCTTAGGGAAAAACTCACAATTCACTTGACATTTAAACAGAAATTGACTTTGAGAATTGTAAGTTCCTTTGTCAGCCAAGTTCTTCTGTCTCCTTACTGCTCCTTTGAGTGACAGTTGTTGCCTATGCAGACCGCTGCTTCATTCAAGTGATGGCAATAAAAGCTATTTGAACTCTCTATTTAATAATTTGAAGTAGCTGTTTTTGGTGACATTCTACAAAATCAGTCCTCACTGTATATGTTGAGTTACCCTTTCTTGTTGTATTGGGACAATAATTAACATTGAACCCCAGGAGCTCATGGGTCCACCTGTCTGTTAAGGTGCCAGATACAGTGTGAATATTGAGACATAGTTTATTGGCAGACTCATAATTTTTCTTTGAATAGAGTAATTCTAATGTCTCACCAGCAACATGACATGGAATATTTGTGATTTTTTTTATCAATTCTGAATGAATGGATATTTTATGTTGTAAACAATTGTTTTAAAAGCCATCACGTTTGTCCTTTGCAGGTATGGGTGTGCATAGCACGGTCTAGCAGCATGGCTCCAACCATCTTTATAGTTTTCTATTGTTTTAATATAGTTTATATTCCTGCGGTAGGCTGGCAACCTGCCCAGGGTTTCTTTCCTGCCTTGCGCCATGTGTTGGCTGGGATTGGCTCCAGCAGACCCCCGTGACCCTGTAGTTATGATATAGTGGGTTGGATAATGGATGGATGGATAGCTTATATTCTTCTAATACCTAGCATTCAATTTTGTTTTTATTTTGGTAGGAGCTAGATATTATAATCAGTTCTTGTGTGACCCTCCTATAGCTTTTTGCTTTATAGGGAAACACTGACAGACCCAATGTGACTGTAATTTTCCTTTTCCTTTGCAGAGGACACACAGAGCACAGTTCAGTACCACTAAGATGTTCTGTTTTCTGTTTCCTTGCACATGCTGCAGGTTTCAAACCCTGCTTGCTTCTGATACTGAGTCCTAGTTGCTCCTGTGGTTAATATTTGAATTCTGATTAGCATTTTAGAGCTTAAAAACACAAGAATTTGACACAAGAGAGGTGACCATTTAGTCCATCAAGATCATTTGTTTTGCTATTTGCTAAGCTGGCCTAATATCTCATCCAGATTCTTCTTAAAGGTTGTCAAAGTTTTGGCTTCAACTACATGTCTCTGTAGTTTGTTCCAGATTTCCACAACTCTTAGCATAAAAAGTGGTTTTAAATGCTCTTCTCCTTAATTTCCGCTGATGTCTACAAGTATGTGATTCACCCTTAAGATAAAAGAATTCTGATGGATCTACTTTATCAACAAATTTGAGGAGTTTGAAGACCTGGATTAGGTCCTCTGCTTGAGACTAAACAGGTTTAATTCAGGTCCTCAGCAATGAGGATCCTGCAAGCCGGGCTCACCCTTTGGGAATCGCGCCACATGGCCGTAGTGCCGTAACTGATGCTCCCTCACAATGCAGCTAATGTGCCACATTCACGACTCTGTGAGCAACCACTCATTCGACACAAAGTCAAACCAGTGGTACCCAAGGATTCTCCTAAGAGACACAGTACCAAAGGAGTCCAGTCTTCGTCTCAGGTCACTGGATAGCGTCCATATGTCACAACCATATTGCAGGGTAGGAAGCACCAGGACTCTAAAGACTTGGACCTTCGTCCTTTTGCATAGATATCGGGAGCACCACACACCCCTTTCCAGCGACCTCATGACCCCCCATGCTCTTCCATAGGAAGAGTCACCAGAGACATGAATGTTGGTTCTGGGGTTTATCAGGGGTGTTTTCCATGCTTGCATGGACTGGGTGTTGGGCAATGTCGTTGAGTCCAGTGGCTGTGGGGTGTCTGTTGGTGAAGAAACATTCACTGATCTTGACTTTTCTGACAATGCTGTGAAGTTTTTGTAGTCAACTGAGGCTCTGATCAGGGCTCTTGAGAGGCTGAGCGAGGAGTCTGAGTGTCTGGGCTTGCAAGTGTCCTGGATGAAAACTAAGATCCAGGCCTTTAATGACATTTTGGGCACAGCCATCAGCTTATCTGTCTCCTGCCAGTTACCAACCAACTTGAGATCCATTTTTGTAGATGACCTCTGATGCCTACAGCTTCTAGTTTCATTTCACTCACTGTAGGTACTCTAACTCTGCCATCACTGATTTACTGGGTTTAAAAGAAAAAAATGCTTTGTGTTAATTTTTTCCAGGATTTATGACATCACAATGTTTCATTTTCACATAAACAAGGTACAAATGTAAATATCTGAACTCATGAGCCTAGTTCTGTCTGTTCTGTACTCTGAAAGACAGTGAGAAACATGAGCCCCCTGAAGTTTCACTGATTTTATTTTGTCCATCTCATCACTTTAGAAACCATTTTCGAACAGACTTTGATTTAGGTTAGTGCTTGTGGCGACATGCTCAAGATTTATTTTTGTTAATAGATCACCTATACTCCTGGGTGCCCTGAGGGCCACTTATTCTACAAAAGGCTAACTTTTCTCTTGCCGTCAGGAGATGTGACCTACATATCACTGAGCACAGTGGCCTTCTGGTTGTTACACAGACACTAACTGAATTGCTCTTAATACAGGTGTTGGGTCTCCAAAGTGTAGTTTTTCTCATGACATGACTTGAATTCAGTATGGTGTATTTCACATGAAGGCCTCAGTTGCACAAAAGCTTTTAGTTGAAAGGTCTCTGATATACCATTCTTTTCTTATTACTTCCAAGAAACTTGAAATTTCAGAAACTCACTCATATCAAGTCAATTTAAGTGCTGCCAATCCACTTAACAAGTCTTTTAACTGGGGGAGGAAACCTGAGTCTAAGGGCAATGGATTCAACAGTGAAGATGTTACAGCTGGGAATAAAGTTGGGGTCCAGGCATTTTGAGACAGCAATGCCACCTGCTGCCTACATGTTGACATATTGTTGTTGGTATAAAGGAGCCCCAGTCATGTTTCTTGACACACTTCTGCTGAATAAGTCATTGGCCGAAAGTCCTCAGTATTAGCGTGTCAGAGAGAAGATGTGCAGCATTGTTCATAATGGCACTCATTTTTGTTTCCATTCTCTCCTTTGCTACGACCTCCAGAGGGTCTAAAGTGTGTCCCATAACTGAGCTTGCCCTTTTAATTTGATTTGGTGGGCCTCTCTTGAAGTGATGTTACCAGCCCAGCACACAGAGTTGTAGAAGATGTGAAGGATGTCATTTCCCACATTAAAGGAATGCAGTCTCCTAAGCAAAAAGAGCCTGCTTTGCCCTTTTTGTTAAAGTTCCTCTGTGTTCCAACCAGTCCAACCTGTAATTAATGTGGACCACCTTTACATCCCCTCCTTGAACAATGACTGAACACAGAGTCTCTCTGGTGTGTTGAAAGTCAATAACCAGTTTCCCGAGAAACAAACTCCTCCACCTGACTCCTCTATTCTGTCAATACACCCCATAAGTGCAGAATCATCTGAGAATGTCTGCAAGTGACATGACCTGGTGTTATATTTATAGTCTGCAGTGTAAAAGAGAAGCGAAAGGAGACAGGGCTGTTCATCGTTGTGCTCCAGTGCTGCTCACATCTTTATCAGAAGCACAGACCTTGAGTCTCACAAATTGCGGTCTGAACAACAGATAATCCATAATCCAGGAAACCACAGGCTCATCCACCTATGTTTATTAATCAAAAATAAAGATAAAAAAGGCAATATTAGGAAATATTCAAAGGAGAACACTAAATTAACAACAAGCTAAGAAACCAGAAAAAAATCAAATAACCAGATCACCAAAGCACTTAAACAAAACTAATGAAATGGCAAATGAACCAAAAAAGAGCAAGCTAAAAATTAATAGATTGTAATGAAAAGAACGCAGCTGTCTGAACCAGACAAGAGAAATTAGTAATTAAATATAAAACATAAATTCAAAATCTTTTCTTCTTCCTCTTCTTCTTCCTCTTCATCTTTTCCCACTTCTATGTGGGCTGATGTGCTTGATCAGCCTCCAAACAGCTCTGACCTGCACCCCCTCGCCAGTCAAGCCCTTTTCCTTCAAATCTTCTTTTACTTTATCTGACCCCTCTCTTTTGTAACTAATGCTAATCTTGTAATGCGAGGTGCTAAGAAGATAAAAAAAGAGAGACATCTCTTGATAATCTTTTGAAATTTGAATTTCTGAGTTTTGACAGTTCTGAATATATTTTGTAAGAGGACCAAAATCTAATTCTGACATTAGCAGCTTGTCAATATAGTGACATGACAGCTTCTCAGCATTGCAAGCAGCACCAAAGTGTCAAGTTGGAGTTTGGGCCGCAGATGCAGCCTGTGTGGAGTTTTATAACCACAATTCAGTGGTGAATTGGTTACCCTTTCAGGGTGACTCTTGTTTAACTTGCAGCTTTGGCTTGGTTGTTTTTGACACTGATTAACATAACATTTACTGTCTTACTGCTCTCATGCCATACTCTGTATAGGCTGGTCCAGATCTAATTATGCAATTTTCATTACACGATAACTTATTAAGTTTATTACATAGAAAATTATCCGAAAAATCTCGGACCATTGAGAAATGTGCGAACTGACGACAAGAAGAATCGTCTTCACGCCGAACTGGAATCGTCCCCACATAAATCAAAGTCATCCAGATGATCTGGATCTGCATAATTAGATCTGGACCATCCTGTATTGGTCTCAGTCTCACCTAATGCTTATTGTTCACTGTTCCCTGGCATCTGAATTTGCGTCTTCTTGCCTGAGTCCATTAGTTCTGTTATGTAAGAAGCAACTTAGTATTGCATCAGTGGTCTTTTGTGGGATATGTAATAAAGCCGTGCCCTGAAAAACTATAACTGATGATTTATAACCAGACTGGAGATTTTATACAGAAAATAGAAAAGGTAATTACAGTAAATCCCAATTAGGATGACTTATAGCTTAGAGAATACAGGGGTCTAAACTCTTAAGCAAGCAGCACATTTTTGCTTTTGTTTAAGAGATCTGCAGTCAGACATTATAAAACTTAATTATACAAGTTGAGTAGATAGCACATACTGTACTTCATAATTAGACAAGAAAAATGTGCCTTGGGATTAATGATCTTTACATGAAGAGCTGGTATTTGGGGAGGGACACGATAGACTATACACTCTTTGCTGTCAATAATAAAGCACAAATATCTTAAAGCCAGTGGCAGCTGGTTAAACAAATTTGGGAGGGGGCACATTTTTAAAGGGGACAAACTGAAGCAGCACTTAGCTATTATATAGCACCTGTCACATCTATCAATCTATTATATAGTGCCTCTTATAACTATCTACCTATCTGGTCATTCCATATGTTCTTGTGGTCCTCATTAAGGTGCTAATGCACACCTTGGCCTGTCCAATACTAGACCCATAGGACAAATCCAGCCTAAAATGTATTATACCCTTTCCACCATGTTGCCCAATCTGATGCCAGCTTTCCCATTTCTGTTGTGTTTTAAACCTTCTGTCTATGACATCACAGTCCCCTTATTCTTCTCTTATCTTGTCCGATAGATGTGAAAAGGAACAGGTGCACCTGCCACCCCAAATTTATACTACACCTGTCTCTAAATTGCCCAATCCTCTGCCAACTTGCCAAGTTCCCCATTCTGACAAAATCCATACCATAAAGTGTTTGTATCGAACAAAAATCAAATTGTGACAAGGAATAGTTCATGGCAAGGAAATAAAACTATTTCAAAAGCTTTGAGCATTCCCAGGTGCACAGTGACCTCAGTAATTGTGAAATGGAAAAAAAAAGATTGAACCAACCAGGACTCTGCATAGAGTTGGCCATCCAGCCAAACTGCGCTTCTATAAAAGAAGAGCTTTGTTCAGGGTGATGACCAAAAACCTAATGGTCAGTCTAGCAGAAGTCATCTGCTGAGAATGGAGAACCTGTTGGAAAGATGACCATCTCAACAGCATTCCATCAATCAGTTGTTTATGGTGGCTAGATAGAAGCACAAGGCATATGACAGCCCATTTGGACTCTGAGAGCATAAAGAAAAAAGATCCTCTAGTCTGATGAGACAAAAATTGAACTCTTTCTTCTATCACTATGTCTGAGCAAGACCAGGCACTGATCATCACCTGCCTAATACCTTCTGTGTGGTGAAGTATGGTGGTGGCAGTATCATGCTATGGTGGAGCTTCTCAGCAGCAGGGGGAATTGAGAATTGAGAATTGAGGGAAGGATGAATGCATCAAATACAGAGAGGTCCTTGAAGATATATTATGTCCTACAGAGGGCACTCCAATCACCCAAACCCAACACAGACAGACAAGGACACAAGTTCAGCATACACCTTTTTATTTTTTCCTTGTGGGAAACGCTTTCCTCCGTTTCCCACCTATACAGCACAATTCCAATGACAAAACACACTACACAAAGCACACTTCTTCTTCTTTCTTTTCTTTTTCTTTCTCTTCCTCACTCTCCCAGTCTGCCTCCACTCCTCCTGGCAAACTTCCTCTACCTCCTGATTCTGGCTCCCAGAGTAGTGGCAGCTGGCTCCTTTCATAGAGCACCCGGTAGTCCTCCAGGTGTCTGGTGATTTCCTTCCAGCTGCACTTCCAGGTGTGGTGGCATTCCTGCCATGAAGGGCTCTACCGATCCCACAACTCCTCTGGTGGTATCCATAGAACCCAACAGTACTGTAGCGAACTCCATCTCCCAGCATGCCCTGTGGAAATCTGAGCAACCACAGGGGGCTGCCGGCTAGTGTCCCAGGAGAGATTATGTCCTGAGCCCCCTCTCTCCCCGCGTCCTTCCATCACATATGCGTCCGTCTCACTACGTATATTTATAAATTGTGTATGTGGTGTGAAGTTGCTTTATTTGTTAAAAGTTCTTAGCAGTTCAGCACATCTCACACCACCAACTAATCAAATATTTCTGATATGGCAACCTTTACATACAAAAGAAAACTGAAAGAATCTGAAAGAATAACATCATGGAAAACGGCTTCAATGTCTGCTAATTTAGTCCCTCAGCTCCAGTCTTCACATATAGGGCTGAAGCTTCTGGAAAGTGTAACTCTGCTGAAAGTTATGTTAGGAAACGGGGCCAGAAATATCTGGATCTTCTGATTCTCACGATAAATATAACTTTTAACAGATGCTCAATCATGCTTGAGCTCGTCCCCATTGATCACACTCAAGAGTAGAACTCTACATATCAGTCTTTGAACTATTTACTTTGGCTGCCTGAAGGGAATGCTCTCTGTTGAGAGGAGCCGCTGTCAAGTTCGCTGAGTTGACATGAACTGAAGTTTTTCCAGTATCCCCCTTCCTTGTTTTGAGTTTGAAATAAAGTGTGAGACTGCAAACATACAAAAAGGAACTTGTCTTTTAACAACAACAGGATGCAGTCTAGCGACATTGTGTATGTGTATTTATACCTGGTGAATTTACTATAAATATAATATGTATACAATGTGAATGAGAGAAGGCAGTCTAGAGCCCCAGATTCTAGACACAAGGGGATAAATTGATTTTAATACACAGAAATAACCTTTTTCATATTTTTTCTTCAAAATACGTACTCATAAGCATAACTTCAATATCAATTCTCCTTTACTCTCCTCCAGGCAAGCCTTGTCCTCCATCCCCCAACTCCAACTCACTTGGAAGAGGTCGAGCAGCTTCTTTTATGCCTGGTGCCACACAGTTACACCCTTGAAGCACTTCTGAGTCAGGTGGAACCTCCTTTACATATATATATATACTAGCCACATGCGCCCAACTACGTTGCGTGTGTTAAAGTTGTCTGTGAAGGGCTCCCTGTTTAAACGCGGCTGCCAGTCGTGAACTGGGCCCTTCATCGCACAGCATTATGATTTTTTATAAGGGAAACAAAATTACAAAAGAAAACCCTTGGACATTAATTCGATAGGAACGGCCTACTCGGAATCACTGTCCGAATCGTAATTATGTGGTGGTGTAGGAGCATTTCTGCTTCTGTCCGTTCACAGTCCGTCTCGTTTTCACGACACTATCGTTTCCTCTCACGACGTCTTCTCAACCTTTCTCCAATCACGCAGGTTGCTTTGTGGCAATCCAAAGAGTAAGGCAATATACACGGAGCAATGGTTATAAAATGAGGACACATAGGTATCCAGGCTCTTTAAAGCATAAATAGGGATCACTTCACTGATATGTGAGCAAGCCACGGTATACGCCGGCTACAACGTGACAATAATAATTTCCAGAACGTGCTGTTACATTGTCATTCATTTTACCCACTGTCTTTCTTTC
>JANRMT010062796.1:65237659-65254837 GCA_026402145.1 Polypterus bichir lapradei
TCTCTCTCTCTCTCTCTCTATATATATATATATATATTATATATATATATTCTCCTCCACACCTCCCAGCAAGGTTTGTCCACCTCCAGTTCACTCTAGCTCGCTTGCTGGGCCTTCAGCCGTCCTTTAAATAGTGCCCAACTCAGAAGTGCTTCTGCTCTTCCTCCCACGTAACTCGCCAGCACTTCCAGGTCAGATGGAGAACTCAAGTTCTTTAATCAGACTGGAACCTCCTGTCCGCATGATCCATTAGTATTCCCGGGCTATAGGGGAAGTATGAATTACCCGGTCCTTCGATAGCTCCCCCTGGTGGCACCCACGGCACCCAACAGGGCTGAGAAACCAAACTCCAAGTCCCAGGATTCCCTGCGGGAATCCGGGGCACCGCTGCATTCCAGGGAAGCTGCCATCTAGCGTTTTGGGGGAGGCAGTGTCGACAAGTAGCTGCCTTCCATATATATCTACTCTATATATATAAAATCCTAAGCCTAAAAGTGCAACGATTTTATGTGACTTTTTATGTCATGTTTTTTGTCACGATTTAAATTGGGCTTATTTTAAAACCTATATATATACATATATATATATATGTTTGGTATCTTTCTTTTTAGAATTTATCGAACTATAATGTGTTGTTGTTAGATTTTCAGACTGTTATTCCATTTTTAAATTACAAACTAAAAAATATCAAGAACTCACATCCCGTGAGACGAGACTTTGTGGCAAGAGATTTAGCCACGTCCGTGGCCGGAAATAAAAGACAAAGAGTAGCAACAGCTGCTGTACAGGCTTTTAAATGTTTATAGCGCCATGCAAGATGCAGATCATGTGGCACGGCAGCAGCTGCAGCAAGCTAGCAGCTGATCGAGCAAAGAGGAGGTTAAAAAACTGTATTTGTTTCCCATTGTATCACCGTTTAAGAGGGGGTTTCAGAGGAGTGATTGCATCTCCTTGGGGTGCATTTAGCCTCTTTCTTCACAACACGAGCATCAGACTGGCCACAACTGGGAGTTGGGCGCCAAAGGTGCCAGGGAGGCTTGCCCCCCAGTATATATATATATATATATACAGTGAGTGCCATGTTGGAAGGTTTGGCATCGCTACCTGGATGGAAGCTGGTTCCTTACTAGAGCAGGAAACCATAATAGTTGGACAGACATGGACTGGCATCCCAACTGTGATGGGTACTGGTTCTTCGGAAGGGCAGTGGGTGGTAGCTTGCTGGGGCTATGGTCTTCCCCTGTGCACATGATGGCAGCATCCCACTGGTGGAACTCCACTGGGCAGGCTGAGATTTGCAGTCCCATAGGAAAGCCCTCTGTGGGTTCTTGGGTGCCACCAGGAGGAGTTGCAGGGGCACCTTCTTTGAAGGGATTTCTCTTGATTCAGAAGTGCTCCTGAAATGCAAGGCGGTGGCACCAGAAGTACTCCTGGTCCGGCTAGTTTTCCGCCCTGCACCAGTAGTCAGAGTCATTAGGAGATGGATGAGACTAAGTAGGAGGTGTGGAAGGAGAAAGAAATCCCTGTTGTGTTGTGCTGCTTTAGAAAGAGGAATTGGAAGCCTGTTGAGTAAATAAAATATCTTAAATTTGAGCCCAGGACTATGCCGTCTAGTTGTGTCTTGAGGTTTGGGGTACTGCTACTCTCCCTGGTGGTCACAATTTTTTTAAATAAACAATTGAGTAATTGACTACGTTATGATATGGCATATACAGGAATATATCTAGGCCGTTAATTTTTAGTCTTTTGGGGATAGATGTGATTCTCAAACGAGAATACTCATCTGGGGACAACTCATTAAAAAGTTTGTAGTGAACAGCAAAGTCTGCTGCTGGAATGACTACACCCACAAGGCTTCTTCTTAAAACACCCACCACTGTTCCTCCAGTCTGTGCATTTTAAATTGCAGCGGACTCAGGGAGAGAGCAAAAGAAACTGAACAAAAGACTTGACGCTGAGAGAAAATGAAAAGCTAAAATTGCTGTTGAGGACCTCAGTAGCACAAGGTAACTGAAGCTTACAAATTAATTTGTACATTTTAATGAGTGTTGCGTCAGAAGAGACAGCTACTTGGCTTCATAAGTGTGAGACATGCTTCTGTCTGATATGATATCTTTCTGTCATTTAGATTATTGCATTGCTGTATGCCATAACAGTGAACAGAGTTTAGATAAGCAGAGCATTGTGGCCTATGGATATACTTCATGTTAAAATGCTATGGCTATACTCTGGCATGGCATGTTTGGATTTCCAATTAGACAGTAATGTTAACTTCCTTTTAGTTATTCGTTTAGAAGTGCAGTCAGAAAGTGGATGTTGTGCAGCCTCACCCTTGCTTTACTGTTATTAGTTGGTGGATCTGTTGATTTGGATGTGTTTGGTACTGAAATCTGCATCTTCTGTTGCTCTTATTTATCAGCTCTCATAACAGCAGTCCTTTTCACCTCCTTTTGTCTTTGTGTGACATATCAATGAACGTTGTCGCACATGTGTATCAGAGGGTCACCTTCCTGGTTCATCCGAGGTAAGCAATACCACCCCAGGAACAGTGGGATGTTCTGCCAACATCTCCGAGAAGACACCCAATGAGGCAAACTGATTCTGCCTCTTCTGGTCTGAGGTCTACAAATTCAAGGCAATCCTAGAAGTTGTTGTCTCATTTGGATGTTGATCCAGTGTAGGACAGAGGTCTACCCCAGACTCACAGCTCAGATGAGCAGCTATTGTTCTAAAAAGAGGCACTGCAGCATTAGCATTGTTTTGTTTAAACTCATGCCAATGAGTGCTACTTCTGTTGTTTTGAAGCAATTACTAAAATTGGTGACTGAGTTGGCACCCCAATATTTATTCTTTGGACTCATGTCATACCTTGCTCAACCACATATATTTTGCAATTCATATTTTCACAAAACATAGCTGTAAATTCTTTCAAACTTACATTGACTCCAACACTATCATTGTAACTGAACTGCAGAGAGCACACACAGTGCCTGCGATAACATAACCTTAACTTTTAATACTGGTTCATTTATGTCTTCAAATGCCAATGTATAATCTGAGTGTAGAGGAAGGTTTTTCCCTTGCAACAGGTTATGCTGCTTTCACACACAGCATGTTAAAAAAATGTAGTCATATTGTGTGGTATAGTGGAACATCCAGAACAATGTGGTACTTGCAATGATGTCTGCAAATGCAAGTGCATGCATAAAATGTAAGAGGAGGAGTAGGCTTGAGAGGGGAGAGAATGTCAGTGGGTCTGCTCTGTTCCTGGTGTTAAGCCTAAGAATGGTGCAGGTGCTACCTGTCAAAACAGCAGATGGCACAGAGTAGACTCGCTTGATTGCTTATGCAGTACCTCACTCAGACCTCCCCCAAAGCAGACAAGCTATGTTGTTGTTCTTTAATTACTTGTATGTTACCTACTGTAGCCCACATTATAACCTACATTAGCCAATTATTATACTGTAACCAATAAGAATAGGCAACAATCGGAGCAAATTGATTATGCTAATATTTACATCCATTTTGACTTATCATTTATAAATGATAATTTTATGACAATATGCAATTGAAAATATCTAAATAAATAAGCCTATCAGATACATATTTAGAAGTCCCGGGATTCTGGGATTCTGAATATATGGAGCTGCCTGCCTTCATTTGGGGAGCCAGAGTTGGGCTGAAGGAAACATAGAGGTGGAGAGACTGAACAGAACAAAGAAGGTAAAGTGTTATATATTGTACTGTACTTGCTGTCAAGGGAACGAAGGATGAAATTAACAACAGGTGCATTAGAAGGGCAACAATGAGACAACCTTGAAAACTGGAATGGTTTAACAGGTGGAGGCCACTGACATTTTTCCCTCCTCATCTTTTCTGACTGTTTTTTTCACTAGTTCTGCATTTGGCTACGGTCAGTGTCACTAATGGTAGCATGAGGGGATACCTGGACCGTACAGAGGTTGCACAGGAAGTCCGACTTCTCCAGGATGGTACAACAATATGTGCCATTGCAAGACGGTTGGCTGTGTCTCTTGGCACATTCTCAAGGGCATGGCGGAGATTCCAGGAGACTCTAGGAGAGCTGGACAAGGGCATAGAAGGTCCTTAACCCATCAGCAGGACCGGTATCTGCTCTTTTGGGCAAGGAGGAACAGGATGAACAGGCCACTGGTGTGAATATCTCTGACCAAACAATCAGAAACAGACTTCATGAGGGTGGCCTGAGGGCCTGACATCTCCTAGTGGGCTCTGTGCTCACTGCCTGGCACTGTGGAGCTCGATTCACTTTTGCTGTAGAATACCAGAATTGGCAGGTCCACCACTGATGCCCTGTGCACATGTGATAGACGTGAAAGGGTCTGGAGAAGCCGTGGAGAATGTTATGCTGCCTGTAAAATCGTTCAGCATGACTGGCTTGATGATGTGTCAGTGATGATCTGGGGAGGCATATCCATGGAGGGACGCACACACCTCTACAGGCTAGACAACGGCACCTTTACTGCCATTAGGTATCGGGATGAAATCCTTGGACCCATTGTCAGAACCTATGCTGGTGTAGTGGGTCCAGGGTTCCTCCTGCTGCCCAAGCCCATGTGAGGAGAGTATGCAGGAAGTTCCTGGAGGGTAAAGGAATTGATACTATTGACTGGCTCCCATGCTCACCTGACCTAAATCCAATAGAACACTTCTGGTACCTCTGCCAGGTTGCACCTCAGACTGTCCAGGAGCTCAGTGATGTCCTGGGCCAGATCTGGGAGGAGATCCCCCAGGACACCATCTGTTGACTCATCAGGAGCATGACGTTGTCAGGCATGTATACAAGCACGTGGGGGCCATACAAACTACTGAATACGATTTTGAGTTGCTGCAATGAAATTTAGGCAAAATGGACTAGCCTGCCACATAATTTTTTCACTTTGATTTTCAGGGTGTCTTTGAATTCAGCCCTCTGTAGTTTGATAATTTTCATTTCCATCAAACGATGTGGCATCCTTTTATTCCTAACACATTACCCAGTCCATATCACTATAGCTATCCAGCACGACTTTTTTTCCCACTGAGATCTGATGTGTTTCAAAGTGTTCCTTTAATTTTTTGAGCAGTTTATATACTGAATATATATGCTGGGGTCTGAACACACACACCAGAATGACTGTAAAGGAAGAAAATTAAAAAGAAAGAAAGCTGCCGTCACGTTTCTTGACACACTTTTGCTGAATAATTCATTAGTTGAAGGTCTTCAGTGTTAGCGTGTCACAGAGAGGATGTGCAGCATTGTCCATAGCGGCACATCACTTTTATTTTAATTCTCTCCTTCACTATAATCTCCAGGGGGTCCAGAGTGTGTCCTGTAACTGAGTTTGGCCTTTTGAATAGCTTGTTGAGTCGGTGGGCCTCTCAAAAAGCCCAGTAGACCATAGTGTAGAAGATTGCACTGGTCATTAGACAAAGAGCCTGCTTTGCCCTTTTTTATATAGATTTGCACTGGGTGTGATGAGGATGGACAGGATTAGAAATGAGGACATTATAGGGTCAGCTCAAGTTGCACAATTGGGAGACAAAGTCAGAGAGGCGAGATTGCATTGGTTTGGACATGTGCAGAGGAGAGATGCTGAGTATATTGGGGGATTTGCCAGGTAAGAGGGAAAAGATGAAGGCCTAAGAGAAGATTTATGGATGTGGTGAGAGAGGACATGCAGGTGGTGGGTGTGAAAGAGCAAGAGGAAGAGGAGAGGAAGATATGGAAGAAGATGATCTGCTGTGGCAGACCCCTAAGAAGAAGAACATAGACAAGCAATTATTAAAACCGTTTTTTTTACCAATGTATAACTGAGTTATTTCTACTTTCTAGAAAAATAATATGCTTGAAGGAAATACAATAAATTTAGATGAATATTCAGTTCATTTCAATAAAAAATTTTAATCCTGCGATTAGTCACAATTAATTTTTTAATTGAACAGCAGCCCTAAAGAAATGTGGTCAGCTGATTGGAATTTAAGCAGAAAATGAGCAGAGTAATAATATGTGACCACAAAGCCAGCCCTACCCAGACAGGCTGTTTGAATTCCATCTCTAGCTACATTATAGGTTGACTCCTGGCATCGTGCAAGGCTCAGATAACAGGGCAAGCTGATTTAGAGACGAGCTCTGAGAGAGACGACAGCAGCTGATATTGGTCAACACAGACACTATATCTGTGACAGTCACACGGCCTCAGTGATTAACCGCCTTGCGGGATGTTTATAGATTGTGCAGTTCTGCATTACCTTTTTTAATATCAAAAAGCTGCTTTCTGTGACATTGTGGAGCAAGCATTAAAAAAAGAGGCATTCATGCTCTAGGCCCACGTACAAGGTTTATCTCTGCCTGTTTTTCTTCAGTATCTGAACTAGCTTCCTTTATTCAATTACCTCTGCTTCCTTACGAGGAGACCATAGGATCGATTCAAACACCTGAATACTCAGTCTAAGGGCAATAACCATTTGGCGCTTACATTAATGCCATGTCTGTTAGTCCCACTCCCGGAATAGAAGTCACCTTTCTGATAATGTAGTCCAGGAAGTCAGACTCAGCTCATGGAGGGCTGCAGTCGCTGCAGCTTTTCATTCCAGCCAATTTCTTAGAAAGCTAATTAGTGCTGCTTCATTTTGGTTCTGAGCTTTGTTAAGATTTATAACCCTAAATTGGGTCTTTTCATCTTAAAACATCTACTCTTGGAGCTTTCAGTTGTTTCTTTTTTCATAGCTAGCTGTCAATTAAGAATGAAATGCATGTAACTGTGCACCAGTCTTCAATAATTATCACTTTCAATCGGATCTGTTTCAAAATCAGTTTTCAATCAGTTTCAAAATCCCTAGCGAGAAAAAACGAAATATAAAGAAATGTCGATTTGCTCCAAATGGAAAATGCCCAAGTGGGGGGAAAACCCAGGGCGACGCAGCGATCAATTCTCAAGCAAAAATCAACCGGGTGTCCGCGTGATTGTTAAAAGTATGATGAACTGTCTGTTAAGAAGTTAAGTCACCCAGCGGTCTGTGGGGGTCTTAATCCGGCCTTGGCTCCAGTCCATAAAACATTTGAAAAGGAAAGTCCATCATTTTCATTCCAGCCAGTTTCTCAGAAAGCTAATTAGTGCTGTTTCTTTTTTTTTGGTTTTGTCCTTTAAGATTTATAACCCTAAATTGTGTCGTTTCATCTTAAAAACATCTTCATTTAGAGCTTTCAATTGCCTCTTTTTTCTTAACTAGCTGTCTATTAAGAATGAGATGCAAGTAACAAGTAAGCTACCAGCTATTTATGCACCAGTCATCAATAATTATCACTTTCAATCTGATCAGATTCAACATCTCTAGTGAAAAAAATGAAGTACAAAGAAATGTGGATTTGCTCCAGTCAAGGATGTATCTATCATGTGAGCATTCTGGGTGCACACTCAGGTGTCCATGAAGGAAAGAGGCTTTTTCACTAACACCCACTCGATTAAATGATTGAACGCCCATTAGTTGAAATTACCAACTATTGAAAATTGTAGTCAAAGTAAACTTTAATGTCCCCTCAACCATACACAACTATACAGAGCGACAAGATGATGAAGCTCAGGGCTCACAGCGCACACATAGTGCAAAGAGACAAGACAATGTGCACAAAAAGACAGAACCATGCAACATAGTGAGGACAAAATGCCCATATAATTAACTGTCAGAAGAGACAAATTAAATGAAAGTCCACAGATGAATGTGGTGAATGGTCACTTGACATGATTGATAAATTGACCAGTGCATAAACTCGAGGGAGAAATCATGATCTAGGATGTTAAGGTAGGATGGAAGATCATGGGGGTGCGGTATTATGTTGGGAACCGAACAGCCGAACAGTAAAAAAGCTGTCACATAACATGATAAATCTGACTCTGCTGCTGGAGTGCCTTTTTATCAGGTGGCAAAAGAGTGAAGAAACCATAAGAGGGGTGACATGGGACCTGTACAACGCAGCAGGCCTTGCAGACCCAGCCTTTGGTGAACGCGTCTTTCAAAGAAGGGAGAGGCACTCTGCTAATCTTCTCCACTGACCACACTATTCTCAGCAATCTCTAGTGGTCAGACATGATGTAACTGCCGTACCAGACCATCATACTCCTCAGAACACTCTTGATGGTGCCTCTGTAAAACGTGATGACAATGGAAGACCAAAGGCTTGTTTGCTTCAGTCATCTTAAAAAGTGTAGTCTCTTGGGGACCTTTTTAGCTAAGGAAGGCAAGATATTTCATATTCCAGAATTCGAAGAGTAAGCTGCAAAGCTCTTTCAGTTTTTTTATTCTTAATCACAGATGCCAAATGATCTGCCAATGACGTTTTAAACCACATAAGCTGGCAGCCAGAAGCAGTGCCTTGATGACAGGACTCATGACAAGGCGCCACACATTAACAAAACAAAATGGCCTCAGGGTAACTTGAAAATAATAACAAAATAATTAAAACTCATCTCTAAAGACAAAATTTAATAAAAATGTGTAGCCAGGATTCTTCCTAGGCATAAAAAAATCCACATACTTTTTGCAAGAAAAATGCATTTTTAAAGTGTAATGTTCATTCATTTCACTGCTTTTAACAGCTTTGTTAACATTAATAAAACCAGACCCCACTGTCTAAATCCATGTTGAGAGTCTATTAACAGACACACACTAGACAGCTGCTTTTAGCTTGTCTTTCATAATCACATCCATTACTCTGTTCTGCTTAATATAGAAAGATAGGCATGGTTTGTTTTAGTGACCAGAAAATAAAAAATGTAGACAAAATTACAAGCTAAACTTTACATAGCAGAAAGTCACTAGTACTAGTGCTGCAAAAACCGAAAATCATATTTAGCAACACTAAAGCACACTTCTCTTTTTTCTTCACCTCAAATCCTCCTGACAAGCTTAATCTTCTCCTACCCGACTCTGGCCCTCCGAGTAGTGGCTGCTGGTTCCTTTTATAAGGCACCCAAAAGTGCTCCATATGCTCTTTGACCCACTTCTGGCAGTACTTCCGAGTATGGCGGAAGAGCTGCAATCAGGGGCTCAGCAGCAGCTGCAGCAACCTCTGGCAGCGTTAACAGATCCCAACAGGGCTGCACCAAACTCCAGCTGCCATAGAGCCCTGTGGGAGTCACCGCTACAACCCAGTGTGGCTGCCACCTAGTGCTCCGGAGGTGGTAATACTCTGGATATGCTCCCTATCCCGGTCCTTCCAGCATGGAGGCATTGCCACGATAGATAGATAGATAGATAGATAGATAGATAGATAGATAGATAGATAGATAGATAGATAGATAGATAGATAGAACTTTATTTGTTCCAAAGGGAACACTTGGCTTTTCACAGAAGCTCAACAAATAAATAAATATTATAGTACGGCAAACACCAACACTCCCCAATACATACCTGAACAATTAAAAAAGAAAGTAAACAAAAGGAAAACTTCTGAATTAGTATATAGCTTTAGGTAGCTTCAAGTCCTTTGAATTCTTTCCATATATGCAGTGACCTTAAACTATTTGATAAAGTTTAGAGTTTAGATTCGCTAAATTCTTTGACCATTTCTGATGGCATTTTAGCAGAGTGCAATTATGTGAAGTTTCTATGCAGTTACCTGGATTAGAAAGGAGAATCCAAGGAGTCAACCAAACTGCAAGGTAGACTGAGCTGGTTAAACAACATTAAAAGCAGTATTAGGAACTAGCATGAAATGAAACACCTACCAAAATGCAACCTAATATGATAAAGGTTGCCTGGCCGTGGAAATTAATTGAGTAATATTCAGTGCTCATGTATAGTGTATGCAGTACATGTTTTGTATTTCCCTTGTGTTTTATGGGTGGAACCCTGAGAAGGACCACCAACTCAGAGACCACCTTTTTATTCAGATTGAGAAGTTAGCTCCATCGGAGCATCATTAACAGTGTTTTTATGCAAGGATTTTTATTGTGAGTACTGTATGGATTTGTTTTTTGTGAATTTTCTGTATTTTAATTCTGCATTTATTTATAGTAGAATTGACAACTGCAATGTGGTGTTCATCGTCTGTTCAAATCATTTTTTATTCAGCTTTCAGTTATTCAAAATTCTGCTGCAAGAATTATTACAAGAACAAGAAAGTACGAACACATAACTCCAGTTCTTTAGTCCTTGCTCTCAGTAAAGTTTAAAGCAGATATCAAAACACTCTTTTTAACAATATAAAGCATTAAATGGCCAAAGTGTGGCTTACTTATCTGAGCTTATCATTATTTACAAATTAGAGTGCACATTAAAATCTCAAAATGTTGGTCTGTTTATGATTCCAAGGATTAACCAAATAACAGTGGGAGGTCG
Organism: Polypterus bichir lapradei; assembly: GCA_026402145.1. Lineage (NCBI taxonomy): Eukaryota > Metazoa > Chordata > Cladistia > Polypteriformes > Polypteridae > Polypterus > Polypterus bichir. Next base: position 65,248,019 of record JANRMT010062796.1, read on the forward strand.
AGCTTTTAGCTACAGGGCCCTGAAGCGGAATGGTCTGCTTGCTACTGTAAGAGGGGCCTCCTCAGTCTCAGCTTTTAAGTCCTGGTTGAAGACTCACTAATTCAATTTAGCATACCCTGACTAGAGCTGCTGGTTAGCTGTGTATACTGCATCTCTGTTGTTGGTCATTACTACTTAAAATAAATAATAGAATACTTCTTAACTGTTACTAACCCTCCTCTATGCTGTTTCTCTTCTTGGTATCCTTGTTGCCCGAGGTCCCCAGGACTCTGACTGTGTCTGCCTTGTCTGACTCCTTTTCTATAATCTGGCCATGGTTTTACAATTAACTTATGGACAGATACAAGTGGTTTATTTGTTTTGTTTCTACTTGTTTTTGATGTATCTGAACAATCTGTATCCTCATGTGATAGTTCTGTATTTAGTGAGTGGTGTAACCTATGCTTGTATTTTGCTTTGCAGTTTGTACTGTTGGATCGTATTTCTGAGGTGGCAATAATAGATTAGCCATCTCGCTCTGTGAAGAGGACTACTTGTGTTCTGTTTTGTGTGTTGTTTTTACCCCATTGCGTGCCCAACCTCTCTGGATGAGGGGTCTCTCTCTTAAGTTGCCTTTTCCAAGATTTCTCCCATTTTTTTTTCTTACAAGTTCTTTTTTGGCAGGGTTTTCTTGTCTTCTTAGGGAGTCAAGAATGGAGGGGGCTATCGAAAAAATGGTCTGTTAAAGCTCACTGAGGCATTCCTTGCATGAGTTTGAGCTATATAAGAAATAAATTGTTGTGTTGTCTTTTTTGGCAAACCCTTTTCCCATTTTTTCTTGTCTTGCCATTTTTGTGTTTTTTCATTTATTAATATTTTTATTTAAAGAATATTGTTCTACTTTGTCCTTTTAGCCTTTATTAGCGTATGGGAGTGTTTTAGAGTATATTAAATGTGTGAGCCCCATTTTGGGCCGTGCAGGCCTTGAAACGTACTTTTTGATTTCGGGACCAGGCTTCCTCTGGTGAGGCCTGCTTCAGTGGCAGATCAGTAGAGTCCTGGGGCCTCATGTATAAACGGTGCGCACGCACAAAAATGTTGCATACGAACGTTTCCACGCTCACAGCGCGATGTATATAACCTAAACTTGGCGTAAATCCACGCACATTTTCACGCTAGCTAAATACTTGGTGTATGCAAGTTCTCCACTTGGTCTTGCAAACTGGCGGCACCCAGCGTCAAAGCAGTGCTTTTGTTCAATGGTGGTTTCCCTTTCTTTTTTAGATCCACATCCCTGATGCGGCTTTATCAAATACACTGAAATTAACTGCATATTGTTTATTAGTTTAAGGCAACTGATTGTAATTAACCTGTAACAATATAATGGTCCACAGAATGGCCAAACTATTCCAAATACCATAGCTGCTTTAGCGCTGTTCTTCTCAATGCACCACTCAGACTATTTATCCTACTGTATCTGAGTGTGGAATCACAGCTCTACAGCAGCTGATAGGAAAGAGAATTATCGGTATACAGCATCAAGCACACGCTGCCTCAGCCATGCTGTCTATTGAACTGCTCTCATACGGCAAATGCTTCAGAGCCTTTCCTGTACGGACATCGCGGTTCAGAAACAGTTTCATCCCAAGAACTATAAACGCACTCAATCGGTCCATCAAGTGCTCCTTATAGAACTGTTTGTACTTATAAGTACAATTACCTCATTGTAAATTTGCGATACAGTTATAATATTGCACAACCTGAGCCACTTTATAAAGTGTGTATTTACATATGATGACGATATCATTTTTAAAATGAAATGCAGCAAAATATGTTTATTACATTATACAGATAAAATGTTAACATCATTTAAATAATTTATATTGTTAATAATTAAACATGTGAGGACACGGTGTCGCAGCGGTAGTGATGAGCTGGCGCTCCGTTCACGGATTGTTCCTGCCTCGCGCTGTATTCTTGCTGGGACTGGCGCGACACTGGAAAGATAGATGGATAGAATAATTAACATGTACTACGAAGATATTTCAATGTTCCTTAAAAGTTTTGAAGAATCGGTGTTCTAAGCTAACAGATGGCTTAACGCCTATTACTGAGCTGATTGTGTGGCAATTGGGTATTTGGAGAAAGAAAAGGAAGGACAGAAATTGGAGGTTAGTATGTTTGAAAGAGACAGCACTGCTGCAATAAATTATTTCATCGAAGGTCATACACGGCACAGCAAGCATCTTGGGGGAGGCAGGAACAATCTCTGGACATGGCGCCAGCTCATCACTATCACTGCGCCACCATATTCCTATGTTTAATAACATGCGTTAACTCCTATCATCATAGAAAATGATATCAAGTATACATCTCAGTATTTCAATTATTCAGAGAACTTTAATATCACAAATGTAATGGATTCTGTGTCCTGTCGGAGGAAGTGAAAGCCCATTTAAGAAGCATGTAGTGATATAGAGCACATAAGAAGATCAAATACAAAACAAAGCATTTAACGTGCTACTTTAGTTACGATGATATTTGAGAAACTAGTAAATTAAATGATTTAAAGATGAAGTTTATGATGTTCTACTTTAATGACAAAATAAACTACATGATTAAAGTGGAAATTTCAAGCTTTTTTCCCACTGTGTCCCTATTTTTTTCTTTTCTCTGTACCCTAATAAGCTTTCATATGACAATCAGACGATGGGCTACGACTCGCCTTTTCACAGCGACTTTGATATCTGACAACTTCTTTTTTATTTCGGTCACTGTGCGACTTTGTGAACTTGAGCTTTTGAGTTTCTCCGACACTCTGTCACTCGATCAACTTCCTTGTGTTGTTTATACCATGGTTTAAACCAACAACTTGTATGTTTTTCTTTGCCTCCACTTGGTATTCACTGAAATTCTTCTGTTTTCCAACCATGCTTTTGCCATTGCCTTTTCACAGAACGCTGAGCTTAAGGGCTATTTATATTGATTTGCATATTCAAAGAGGCGTAATTCTGGGAGGAGCGGCAGCAGGAGCATGCACATGCGTTGCTTTTCACGCTGACCGGGATTTATGAAGCGGGAGAATGTTGAAGTTGGCAAACGCACAGATTTATGTATCTGGATTTTTTTGCGCATATGCACATTTCCGCTTTTGTCCGTATGCCATCTTTTAGTGTGAATTCTACGCACGGCGTTATGCATGAGGCCCCGGTCTGATTTCTGTTTATTCTGAGACCTGATCACTACTATTTGACCATTTCTGCATTGCAGTTTCATAAGAGAAACAAATATTGTGAATAGTAAGGCCTTCAGCACCTGAGGGTTGTAATACCAAATGAGGCCTGACCTCTGCAGAGAAAGAATACAATAGAGGACAAGGAAATCCAAATAAAAAAGCATGCAATTACTGTTAAAAAGTGACACATTTTCTGACACACCTGACACCTGCCTGCAGCAGTATACTCTTTACAAAGCCTTCTTGATAATATGGACGCCATTATTATCTACTGCAGACAGCTAACAATGAAGGTGACAAGGAATCTGAGTATGTGAGCTAAAGCTAAATCATAATTTAAAGGGATACTGAATATTTTTATTCTCCAAAATCTATAACTATTTCTGTATCTTTAAAGTATTGTGCTTGCTGTCATCACACTATTCCTTTTCATGCGACACTTATTAATAGTATGATGTCTTTTTATATCCTTTATCGCACCAGCTATGCTCAAAATCATCAGCAATTTTTGACTACAATGTAAGTTGTTTGAACTGTCAAAGGAAAAACAATGGAAATGAGAATGGCAGCACAGTGCTTAACACTTCAGCTCTGAGCTGCAGGGCCAGGTGGTCCCTGAGTTTCCCCAGTCATTTTTTCTGTGGTGTTTGCCACATTCACCCATCATGCCTGTTCCACATCTTCGTACATTCAAAGACATGTGTATTAATGGATGACTTCAAGTTGTTTGGATTTCAGATTGTGTGGATATTTTCTTCAGTATGCTCTGCAATGCACTGTCATCCCATGCAAGGTTAGTACCCAGTGCTGGCAGGATAGCCTGGGTTCCCTATGACAGTATTAAGGAAGAAACTGGCTTTGAAAGAAAGCAGCCCATTGATTAAATGTAAGGTATGACAGGACGCAGTACAGAGGAGCGCTGGTTCTATGGCTAAGAGAACAATATATAAAGTTGCTCATGCTGAAGGTCATGTTCATCAAGAAGACCAATATCTATGGGCATAAAGTAGGATTAATGTTCATCTCCTCCACTCAAGGAATGATTTCATGGTATTAAAAGTGTATCAATTAAATGTGAGTATAGTGTGGAACTGGATAAATTTCAACACAAAATACTGCCAAGACAACATGTGGAGTTTTATCATGTGTTGTATGACATTTCCACATGAATGAAATGAAACGTGAGTGGCACGGTGGCGCAGTAGGTAGCGCTGCCACCTCGCAGTTAGGAAACCCGGGTTCACTTCCCGGGTCCTCCCTGCGTGGAGTTTGCTTGTTCTCCCTGTGTCTGTGTGGGTTTCCTCCGGGTGCTCCGGTTTCCTCCCACAGTCCAAAGACATGCTGGTTAGGTGCATTGGCGATTCTAAATTGTCCCTGGTGTGTGTGTATGTGCCCTGTGGTGGGCTGGCGCCATGCCCCGGGTTTGTTTCCTGCCTTGCACCCTGTGTTGGCTGGGATTGGCTCCAGCAGACCCTGGTGACCCTGTAGTTAGGATATAGCAGGTTGGATAATGGAGGGATGGATGAAATGAAACACAAAGGCACACGAAAATGTCTTTGGTCAAAAGCCTGGAATCTAAATCAGATTTTTAAAACCTAGAACTAAGGTTTAACATACAAAACTGAGTGCTCTTTGGCAGAGTCGCTATTTGTATAATGGTGTAAAGGGGAAAGTTGTCGGCGTACAACACAGACATCACCGTGCTTGAAAGTGGGCAGGGACCACAGGTCAGCTGTTTCACACACACACTTTATTTAGTGAGTCACACTGTTTTGAACTGCAACACTGTTTCATGAATGCATCACCGCATCTACTGTACATGTTTGTTTTCAAATCGATTGGGACCAGGAAAGCACAAACTTTCCATTGCATTCGATCAATTCTCATGATAAATTCAAATGTTACTGGGAGTGGCAAGCAGCAGATGTGAGGACAAGTGCTCAGAATCTCGATACACCTTTCACTGATAGCAGTTCAGAAATAAGGATAGCAAGGAGGAATTATGGATCTTGCATTGCTATCCATTAGTAATCCTCCTACATGGTAGATAGAGAAAGCAGCCAAAATCCCAATGACTGCTTTTCTGGTCAAACTGTCTGTGCTCTGTACATAGCCAAAGACTGAGTGTTTCAACTGCAAAGGGGTATTGTCACAGTGGAGTGGTCTCAGCATCGTGCACAGTTTTAACATTCCGATTTTACTTGAAAGGAATTATAATTTTATAAGTTCTTCATAGACACAATCAAGGCACATAGCTAAGTGATATGCGTAATGCAACACAACGCATGCACTTGAGGACACTGCTGCTACGCAAGCTGTGTGCTTTAAGTAAATCTGGAGGATTCCACCAGGTGGCAGTGTGAGAAATCATCATGGTGAGAAAAGAAAGCCCAGTTTCACTGTGTTGTGAGTTAAGGAAAGTGCACAAAAAGAAAAAAAAGACAGCAACAGCAACACAGAAGATGGTGTTTGAGACCTTCAAATGTATAACGTCATTACGATGGGGAGTATGTGATGCTTGTATTGTCTATGCCAGAAACTGATGAAGGGAAGCACCACAATTACTTTCACATGTCAACATTTAAGTCTGATGATTTGCTTCACCCCGTCGAACCATTCATCAAACATCGTAGCACATAGATTGATTCTGTCGAAGCTGCAATGCGGTGTGCTGTCACATGTTGATAGTAAGCAGTGACACTGACTTCACATGCCAAAATTTGAATACACACGGCATCCATATTTTTGCTGCTACTGCAACTTGTGCATGTATCGCATTAAGTTCTGACAACGTGCGTCAAAAGAACGTTGTAAAATGGTGGTAACTATGATGCATGCATTCTAAGCGTGAAGTATAAACCATCCCTAACAGGTCAGTAAGTCATTAACAACAGCCATTGTTAGAGCAATGTTAGATGTTAACTCAGAAAACAAAGAGATCAGTTTGAAGTTCGATGGTTTCTTGATGTAGTAACTTTATATTACAGCTTTATAGGGTAATTATTGTTATGTGAAATTCTTATTTGCATTTTCTAATCAACATGCAACTCATGTTATTGTGAGGCAAATAGTTTATGTTAATATTGTTGCAGTCGACATATTCCCCTTAAGAAACACAGGACTGGCTATGACCTGTCACACAGGTAACATGAACTGTGCTGTCAGGATTATTTACAGTACACCCCACAAGCCAGGAAGGCTCAAGAATGCAGGCAGAGACTCTTTGAAGCATACGATTAATAAAAGCGATCAATGAAGATAAGTGATTTACCGTGGACTGAGAGGAAAGACAGCAGGTGCAAGAATAGCTGTCAGTTGGCATCTACTATTTTATGAAGCGTTTCCCATGGTCGTAACAGTGGGAAGGTGCTACTTCTCAGAGTGCAGTCTTTCAGTGTTAAATATACACTCCCACTCTTGGATGTTACTGTCAGTTGGTGTCTGCCTTTCCACTTCTGTGTCCAATACATTATTTATAATTATTTTATTTTAATACAAAAGCTTACAAAAACATGTTAAAAGATGAGAATTTGTGCAATAATTTTGCAATGTTTTTATTAGATAGATAGATAGATAGATAGATAGATAGATAGATAGATAGATAG